>ML776589.1:421577-473791 GCA_009831015.1 Picea engelmannii | reverse complement strand
CATATATATTCTTAAGAAATACAGAAATTAATCAATGGCTCATACACAGAATACACAGAGATCTTTACCGGAAACCCTCAACCGGGAAAACCTTTATTTTTCATTATATCGAATTTCACCATTCGCCATACAATATATACAATTTTTTTAGGTATTCCGTAGATACCAATATATACAATGTTTTTAGGTGAAGGGATCGTCAGACGCAGTCGTCGTATCTGACGCGCCCACACACACACACATGCAAAGAATATAACACATACCCAACATTCAGATTGAGAAACCTTCTTTCGACTCCATCTTATGCCCTCCTAAGAGCACCATCCGGAAATCCACTTTCAATCCCAATTCACGGGCTGCCCAAAATAACAATATTGTAGAAGATTTGGCCCAAGCCCCGTGTGCAATGTCCGCATTGGAAGTTCTACAACACTGTCCTAACCAACGTAGGATGTTGTTAGTTGCTATTGGCACTTTTGATCCTGAGTCATAAAACTACATCATGTTTAATCTGGATGATCATCAACCGCGACTCTCCCACCAGCTAGATTTTCAAATCAATGTTGTTGTTCACAATCAACAAATCCCCTACGATGAGGGAGCCTCTACCTGTGTCATGTCTCTAGCCTGTTGGAAAGGTTTAAAATCACCTACCCTTAACAAATCCCCTACGATGTTACACACTTTTGATGGACGAGGTTTCCATCCTCATGGATTACTGCAATCCCTGGCCATCCAATTGGGCAATAAAATTGTTACCGTTCATGTCGAGGTGGTCGATGCTCCCCTCGATTACAACCTATTACTTGAAAGAAGTTGGTTCTGCGCTATTACTATTGTCGCTTCATCGGTGTTTCAATGTGTACAATTCCCCCATCAGGGAAAAATTGTCACCGTCGATCAACTTGACTTCTGTACACCCGACGCTCGCATCCCTGCCACCAACAACATTCCTTTTTTGGGAGACCACCCAGTTATGTATGAAAGCGTTGGTGTTGTCTTATTGAAATATTCTAGCCTTATGGGTACTTTCCCTACACCACTTGCACTTACTGCACATCACATTGCTGCCGTCAACATGATCTCGACTATGCCTTATCAATCCTTGGAATCATCTAATCCTTGGATTGTACCTAGTCCTTTGGAATTCGATGTGCTCAGTGACACTATGCCACTCAGCCCAACCGAGGCTGCATACGTAGCTATCCAATCTACCTCTCCCTCTCCCAACAATTCACATTCATTGACACCTGATGTTTACTCGGTGCCCTCGTGGTTGGATTCTCTATCATTTGTCGTTGATTACATTTCCCACATTTTTCCTTCGGACGAATATATTATGGAAATGCTTAGCATTGATGATTTACCCTGGGATGATAACCACCATCGATCCTCTTTTCTTCCGCCTTTGGAAGATGTGCAAGACATACGATCTATCTTTCCCCCCAATATTACCGATGCTCCACAATCCCCTATCCTCACACAAGATACTTTCTTTGAGGGGAACATGGATAACATCTCTACCACAATCACAATTGACATTTCAGTCAAAGAAGGTGTCATGGAAAACATTAATCTTGGTGCTAATTGCACACCTGATGAAGTGATTTCTTACACCGCTTTGTTCAAGGAATTTCATGATGTCTTCGCATGGAGCTATGGGGAAATGCCAGGGATTGACCCTTCAATCGTAGTACACAAAATCAAAACTTACCCTGACGCAAAACCAGTTCGACATAAACTCCGCCCGGTTCACCCCAAGATTATGGCATCTATAAAGGCAAAAGTTGAAAAACTTCTAAAATCTGGCTTCATCTATCCCGTCCCTTTGACGGAATGGGTCTCCAACCTCGTTCTGGTTGCCAAGAAACAAGGGACCATCCGTGTTTGCGTAGATTATTGATATCTCAACAAATCTTGTCCCAAGGACAACTACCCTATGCCTTTCATCGATCAAATCATCGATAATTACGCAGGAAGCGCAATCTTCTCTTTCATGGATGGCTTTTCTGGATATAACCAGATTGAAATCTTACCTACTGATCAACATAAGACAGCCTTCATCTGCCCCTGGGGAACTTTTGCCTACCGAAAGCTACCTTTTGGCCTTAAAAATGATGGTGCTACTTTCCAGTGAGCCATGTCGTACGCTTTCCATGACATCAAGCATATCACGGAACCTTACCTCGATGATTTACTCACCCATTCATCCAACCAACCTGATCACATTGGTCACTTGCAGGCAATTTTTCTTCGATGTCGTTTCTATCACATTCGTCTAAAACCACATACATGCATTTTCACTGTCGAATCCAGTCGACTCCTCGGTTTCATTGTCTCCAAATATGGGATTAGGGTGGACCCCTTAAAGATCAAGGCCATCTTAGCCTTACCCCCACCTACCAACTTAACCCAACTCCAAAGTTTGCAAGGCAAAGCAAACTTTCTTCACCATTTCATCTGCAATTATGCTGAGATCACTAAAGGATTTATGCGGCTACTGAAAAAGAACGTCCCTTTCATCTGGGATGACACCGCCCAACGGTCATTCGACATTCTCAAGCACACTTTGACCCATGCTTCTTTGTTACATCCTCCCGAGTATACAAAGGATTATATCCTTTACTTGGCCGCTTCTACTTCTACCATTGCGATGGTGTTAGTTCAAGAGGACTCTAACGGCGAAGAACATATGATTTATTATCTGAGCAAGAGTTTATCTGGACCTGAACTTAGATATTCGCATGTTGAGAAACTAGCTATGGCAGCCATCATTGATGTCCAAAGATTCTGCGACTACATCTTATTACGCACCACCACGGTAATCGCAGACTCCAACCCCATCTACCACATCTTGACGTGTCAAGTACTTGGGGGAAAATATTTGAAATGGATCGTTATTCTCCAAGAATTCGATCTCGAGTTCACGAAGGCTAAAGCCAAAAAATCCCTAGTGTTTGCCAAGCTCATCTGTGCTCTACCTTGTGCCGATGAAAAAATTGAACCTAGAGATTCTCTCCCAGATGAATCTCTCTTCCTCATCAGCACCTCTAACCCTTGGTACAGAGACATTCTCCTCTACCTTCAAACCCAACATTTTCAGCCCAACATCTCTCACAAAGAGTGTCGACGCATCCATCTCCACTCTCGCTGTTATCTCATCCTCGACGACACTTTGTACCACCGTGGTATTGACACCATTCTTCGGCGATGTCTAATTCACGAAGAGGCTGAACGCGTTTTGAACGATTGTCACCTTGGCGCTTGTAGAGGTCACCTTTTCGGGATGGCCACAGCCCAAAAAATCCTACGTGTCGGCTACTTTTGGCCCTCGATTTTCAAAGATTGCATCGAGGCCATCAAAAAATTCCCACCCTGCCAAATCTTCAACAAGAAGGCGTGCACCCACCCTACTGCATTGCACCCCATTATTGTCATCAGCCCCTTTTCCAAATGGGGTATCGATTTCATGCAGTGTAAGCCTACCTCAGTCGGCGGGCATGGTTACATCATCATCGTCATCGACTACTTCACCAAATGGGCTAAGGCTATGCCTACCTTCCTGAATGATGGCCGTACTGCAGCTCTCTTCCTCTTCAACCACATCATTACTCATTTTGGTGTACCACATGCCATTGTCACCGACCATGGTGCACACTTCAAAAACCATATGATGAGTGAGTTACATGTCAAATTGGGTTTTCGCCATGAAAACTCATCCCCCTACTACCCTCAAGCGAACGGGCAAGTTGAGGCTATTAACAAAGTCCTAAAAACCATGATCCAACGCATGGTAGGGGAAAAGAAAACATCGTGGAATTTACAATTGTTTTCCTCTCTCTGGGCCTATCGCACTTTGGTGAAAACCTCAACCGGATTCACTCCTTTCCAGTTGGTCTATGGCATTGAAGTCGTCCTACCAATAGAGTGTGAAATTCCATCACTAAAATTGAAAGTAGAACTCCTGCCCCATACTTCTGCGAAAGAAGAACGATTCTTGTATCTATCCAAGCTGGATGAAACACGCCGTGATGTTGCTCTTGTTAATGAGGCACATCAGAAACGAATTAAAAGTCAATATGACAAATCCGTCCAACCTCGAGCCTTTGCAAAAGGAGACTTAGTCCTCGTTTACGACCAAGCACACGAAAAATTGGGAATAGGAAAGTTAGAACCTATGTGGCACGGTCCTTACATCATGAAGCGTGTTTTACATAGAGGTGCTTATGAACTTGTAGATCATGATGGAATTTCCCTGGAAGAGCCCCAAAACAGGCTTTACCTTAAAAAGTACTATGCCTAGATCACCTAGCATCTGTACTTTGTACATTATTGTATTTTAGTTTGGTGTGTCTTTTAATTTCGCATGCTCGAGTCTTTACCATTGCCACTCATGACTGTGCCTATGTTTTCATGCACAAATGACGTCTACCTTTCCTATCTTTTTTGGGTTCACAGATGGCACCAGCCAACATACCCGAAACATTGCTTTGGCAGCGTGGGTTATTTATCAGTTTGACAAGGTGGTGTGTTCAGGAGGCATCCGTTTAGGACCAGCAACCAACAATATGGCAGAATACCACGTTGTCATTGGACTGTTGACCTAAGCCTCCTCCCTAGGTATCTCTCATATCATTATTTACTTAGACTCCCAACTCGTGGTTTATCAACTCAACCACATCTACGCTATCCGTAGTCCTATCCTGCTACGTCTACACTTGCAAGTTTGTCGTCTCGAACGAATGTTCGATTACATTGAATATAGACACATTCCGAGAGAACTTAATAGTGTTTCAGATTCATTAGTTAATTATATCATGGATCGGTATCTAGCCCACAGATAAGATTCAAGGAAAGAAAAAACTGTACATTACATGTAAATTAAAACACATCACAGACATCATCATGTACAAATCATCGGCATCATAAAAACTCGAAACTGTATATATATATATATATATATGGCGTGACTGAAATGTTTTCTTTACATCAAAAAGTGTGTAAAAGAGAAAAATATTGGTCTGTTCACCCATACAACGTCGCCTGACAAGGCATACAAAAAACATGATCACAGGGAGACTCTAATCTCCCTGCACTGTGTTGTGTTGTGAGTAACATACTACTGCACGCACTACATGCCTCAACAGAGAATTGATATTCTCTGGTACCCCTACAGTGTGCCACTATAGATGTAAAGGCACTTCCCCCCTCTGCAGAGGAGGGATTCCCATCATAAGGCCTTGGAGGTTTCTTTCGACCTCCCGAAGACCCATCGCTGGTACCACTAGATCTGCTGCAACTGGGGCGACTCCACGATGCCCTGGTATTAGTATATCAACTGGGTGCACTGCTCCTTTGTCTGCATATTGGAAACAAAACATCTGTTAAAACTCTTTTACATACCCAAAAAAATACATATACATCAAAAATGTAAAAAACAAAAACTACACAAGGTATGGCTTAACCTCTTACCTGACTCATCCCAGTCTTCCCCCATGGGAAAAATCAAGTCCATACTCCCACGGATATCTACATTGGCATAAGGGAAGTCCTCTATCCAGAGGTACTGCCGTCTCAGCCAGGCAAATAAATCACCAGTGAAGTGGAACTCTGACTCTGAAACTAGTCTTGGAGACAGACTAGTCCACCTCTCCATCCGAGGTTCGTCCACCAGGCATACTTCCAATGCTATATGAGGCTGCATCTAAGGGATGCACTCTAGAAAAAACGAGACCAAAAACGAGCCATAGCCGAACTGCTTCTGACCAGTCTTACATCATGAGATCTGTTCCTTCACATTCTGAAGGAACCCTGCACTCCAGTTGAACAGTGTTGGTTCCAAACACTGAACACCATAGGCCACCTGCAATCTCAATTCTAGGTGAGCTCTAGTGCTACCTTTCATGCTCGTAATAGCAAATATTATAGACCTGAGAGGCAGATCTCATATATCCTTGATAGGGATCCTGCCCCCTACCAACCTTTCTCCCGGAATGCAGTGACGTGCCAGATACACGTCCACTTGCTCAGGTAATGCCCTCTGCCTAGTGAAAGATATGGGGACCCCTCTTTTCGAGAGGCTGGTCAAAAAGTACACATATTCCAACTCGATGGTTAGAATTTGTGTGCCGATACGAAATCCCTGTTCCGCAACATCCCAAAGACCAATCATATGCTCAAGCAGTAACACCTCTCTCTTCATTTTTTGTAATTTGAAGAACTTGAGCAAGCCACAAGCTCGCAAAGCGGCCCATGTACAAGGACTCCATAGAGCAGCCAAATCATCCACCTCATGTTCCCTCTCTTTCCATTCAATCATGATTGCCGAAGACACCTACAAAACAAAAAATCAAGAATTTCATTATTCCTCACGTTTTGGTAATTTCGACGATTTTCAAAAAACATTTTAAAACATAAAACAAAGTACCCATGTCATCTAAAAGCTACCACTCACTCTTTTTAACCACCACACCCTTTAACATTTGTTAAATAATGATAAAAACGTTTTAAAAATGCAAAACAACTTTGGGGGGTGCGTGGGCATTTGGGGAGAATTTTTATGAGTTCTTTTGCTAAGAATGACCTGCCTAATTGATTGCAAGGGTGTAGACATCCTAACAACCCTTCTCTAACACATTTTTGCAAAATAATCCCCCTATTTTATTAATGTTTAAAAGGAGGCCGATTTGGTTCAAAGAGGGGCAACTTAGGGATTTGTGTTTTGAAATAAATAATGCTATGAAAACCAACTTAAAACCATGTAATTGAAAGAGAAAGGGATGAGTACCTACCTGGTTTGAACGACGAGCGAAATGATCAATCGTAGCTCTAGCAACGAGAAAAACAAGATTTGCTCCAAAATGAGATTCTCCACTACTCCAAAAATCCTTGCAAATGAAATGGTAAATGAATTTTCAAATCAAGTATTATTTATAAAATTCCATTTTTTATAAGGTATGGTCATTTTTGGGTTTCTCTAATGAGGTTATGGCTTCACTAAACTCTGGTTGGTAGTTTTGGGATCACAGGTTTCCTGGCAGTCCTGATCAGTTATTCACCTTGTCGCACTTATGAGCATAGTCTTAGTTCATTCTCGAGCTCGACAATATGAGAACATAACCGGGTAAACTTTTATCTCTTTTTTGGACCTGTATGGATACGAACACACAAAAAAGGAACCCCCTTGGAGTCTCCTTTAAACCCTTTTCAGACTCTCTAAATATGAAAATATTCGAAAAAACCACAGTATAGTCATTAGATTGTCGAGTGATCTTGTTTCCTTTCACACTCGTTAGAAAGGTCAGAAAGGGCATCTTGTGAGCGATAGTTTACCCATTTTTCGGTCTCGTTGGACTACTGTACGAAAAAAGAACTGAGAGAGTTCTCTTTTAAGCATTTTTCCAAACTCTATATTCCCGAAAAACCTTTGAGTTTTCTATCTTTGGACTCGTTAAAGCACACATTGACAGGCCCATACGGGATCGATCCCTTACTTCTTTCGATTCGTTAAAAAAAGGAAGAGGAACTTACCGAAGGTGAGTTATATCGATCATGTGTTATCCTCCTCGAGCTCGTTAAATCAAAAAGAGGTACTCATCTATCTATATGGGGGAAAAATTGAAAGGAGCAAGCCAAGCAGTCTCTTGAGAACATCATCCAGCACTTCTTAGAGTCACCCTTGAACACGACACTTTGTCGTTTACATGTATCATAATCTATTGAACCTCTGCATTGAGCCAATCTTTTTAGTTCCTTTCACTCCTTTGGGTCACCCGATGCAAGTCATTGCATGCATCGCATAAGTATTGGTCCATGTCAAGTTTTGTTGTTGTGCCTCAATGTTCAAGGGAAGTATCTTCCTCGAGAGTCAACCATCCCAAATGTCTTGTCTCAAAACCTGTGTCAGTCCATGTTCTTTTGATCTACCAATTACATCTTTATATGCGTTTCACGTCGTTGATGGGGGATACATCAAGGCCATCCCTTGACGAGTCTATTCCTGTCGACTTCAACACATTATCCAGAAATTAGACTTAGAAACTAGTTAGTACTTTGGGACCTGCATGCCTCAATGGAAAGCCTCCTCACATTCGACAGTGGGTTTACATCATTGACCTCTGATCGAATGATTCCATGAATGTTTGACCTCAACTCATCTATTCACATTCGATGGAATGTACTACAGTACCTTGGGAATCATTGACATTAATGGTGATCTCCCTCGTACTTGTTAACGGTTTACCTCATTGACTAGTAATCAAGTGGTTTCTGCCATGTTCGACGTCAAGACATCTATTCACATGGTTAGAATCATATCACACTGGGATTGGTAAGAAGACCCTGGGTTGGGTAATCACTTTGACATATACTTTGCCCAGGTTGCGAAGGAGATTTTATTGGACAAAGAACACATACACCGTTGCATAGATCCACTGTGTATTGGTCATGGCTATGTTTTATCATTTCATAGATCCACTGTGTAATCTTCGTGGCTACAATCAGTCCGAGTCATCAGAGTATAGATCCACATTGTATCTTTGGTGGCTATACCCTTTTATCAATACAATTATGGCTCTGCAGTGTATATTATGGTGACCATACCTTACAAGTCTCGATCACCCAAGCATAGGTATGCCTGCCTTGGGTTTTGAAATATGTCATGATATTTGTTGGATGTTTGTGTGTAGCTTCCGTCGGGTTCTCTGAGTCTATACCCTTGCTTGAACGTCTACAAAGTATTTTAGTCATCAGTTCACATCTTCTAACTTCATACTTTGGGGGGGCATTCTGTTACACATCAAAATTACTCAACTATATAAGTGTCGCATATTCCTCTCAATTGTCGTAAGTGTTGCAACTTCCTTACAACTTTCGCAAGTGTTGCAAGTTGGTTACAAGTGTCGCAAATGTTGTTGAATCATGTTTCCATAATGACGACACTAAGGAGGCACTTAAAACATATTATGTACCTGATTTGGACAAGAAGAACTAGTTTACTGGAGTAAAATAACTCTTAACACCTGAAAAGGGCTTTCAATCAAGAATTTTGAGGGTGAACGCTCCCCTGAAATAGCCTTAGGAGCATTGGTGCTCCCTTATAAGGCCTCAGGGAGCGTTATAACGCTTCCTCACCCCTCTAAAGGAGCGCTTCCCACTTTTGAAGTGCTGGCACTCCCCTTAAGCTTATCTTGGAGCATTCTAGTGCTCTGATGCCCCTTTTGAAGGAGCACTCCCTAATCTGGGTCAGTTGTTAGCCCGATGAGGAGAATAAGGAAAGGATCTTTCGATATTAGGAGGTAGTTGTACTCGAATTCTTGGTTTCATCAAGAGATTCCTGATCTAAGGAGGAGGTTCCCAACTTGTTCTAAACATAACTCAAGAGGTCAATCTCCTCTCAACCTATATAAGCAAGCTCTATGATGGTGGAAAGGGAGGAAGAATTGCTAGCATGAAACCTATGATCTCATAGGAGACACACGGTCAGCCAAAGGAGAAGTGATCCCTGAAGCTGTTGTCAACCAGGTTGTCGATCTTTTGAGCAAGGGTTAGACAAAGGGGACTTGACGAAGTTGTCACATTCACATCTATGATTGTAAGTATCGTTGTCGTTATTCTCATTAATATGACACGCTTGGTCTGTTTCTTTATAGTTTGTGTCTGATGTTACATGAACTTATCATTAATTGATAGATCTGTTTTCAAGCTAATATCAATAGAGTAGGAAGTGGTCATATCTTGTTTGTCTGCAAAACTCAGGGAGGAGAAAGGATTGGAGCGCAACTTGGAGCGTGCAGGGACAAACATCGATAAAGAGGTACTTCTGTTATCCTTCCTTCTCATGTATTAGTTTAGATAGATTTGAAAGGAAGTCAATGTCCACGTTAAGAATTTTTCTGTCTAGGGTTAAGGTCAAGCTCTTAGAGGTGATCTACCTGTCTGCAAGGAGATTTTCCTACAACACCTGGGGTTCAAGACCAGGGAGTCCCACATAAGGATGCTGAAGCTGAAGGTAATCTCAATAAAAGAAAGACCAATGAACTGGAAATATATGTCGGCCTGAGTGATGAACCTCTACAGAAGGAAATCGACAGTTCCACGATCGATGAGCAAGTAAGTGACAAGTCTATGCCTGAAACCTCTATCTTTCCCAATACCTAGATGCCCAGTGAGCAACGAGTAGAATTTGGATCTACAAGGTAGAATGAAGAAGTTAGAGAGCCCACTCTCGAACAAATATATACTACCGAAATATTGAGAAACAATCTCACATGGGGCAATCAGCAGATACTGGACCTGGTAGATGAGGTTGTAGACATATATACAATCTCCTATGATCAAAAGAGAAAGGCTATCATACAAAGGACTGCAAAGAAGAGAAGAATCACCCTGGATCAGTCCATCATAGTCGTCACTGAAGAGAAGTTAATCGATACAACAGACGCCCGTACATATGAGATGATTAGTGTGGGAAAATCCCTTTCAGAGGCCACCCAAGATAGATCCAGGAGAGATGAAAAGGAACTTTCCACCACCTAAAAGGAGATCAAACACTTGCACAATCTTGTCGATTAATATAAGGGTTCTAAACAGACAACTGTGTATTTAAAAAATGATATCAGTAAAGTTTACGATGAGTTCAAGAAGAAAAGACACCTGTTAATATCGAATATAGAAAAATTCCATGAAGACACTCTCATGGCACTCACGACATGTAAGGAAATGGAGTGATGGTATGAGAAGGCATAGTAGGCGGTGGAGAGGCTCGTGTTTATTGAGGCAATCCAGAAAGGACAAGAAAAATAAGACCACGGCAAACGACTAGTAAGTAAAAGTAGTCTCAATCACACGAAGTGATCAACTGAATACTTGGCCAAAACGTCTTGAATCCCACATGAAGAAATCCAAGAACAATGGCCCAGGTGTTAGAAGCACTGGGATAAAATCAATAAAATAATGAAAGACATCGGACTCCCCAAGTATGGTACCACCGATATGTTTATCAACCTAAATGAAATAATCAAGCTATACGCCGAACAAGATGCGTTATGGGCTGAAGAATGCGTAAGGGTCACTGATGCAAAGCCAGGGAAAGTACAATAGTTCATAGGAAATCCAATCAAAGCCAGAACCATACTTCAAAAATTGAACTTCAGCCTCACAAAGTATCGAGCGCATGCAACAGACATCAGGGGAATATATGCGGCTCAAATGGAACAACACAGATTTTCATGGGCCAACACCTATGAAGAACTCTTTATCAAATGGTCAGATTATGAAAGAGCCCACCCTTTTCAAGAAACAACTCAGGTGAACTATTGAAAGACTTTTAGATGATAATGCCACATGGCAATTTTTTATTAGCTCAAATTATATTTTATCGTTAATTACTGTTAAGACTTTATATTATAAATAGGGACATCGACCGATTTCCAGAGGTCAATGGTTGTTGTAAGATAGATGGTTGTTGTAAGAACACTTTTTCTTTTGGTTGTTGATAATTATTTTGAGACTGCTATGAATTAAGAAGCCCTTTTGGACCAAAGATGAGCTATTTTTCATCAGATGTATGTGATTGGAGTTGGAGAAGAATTACTTCCTTTCCTGTTCCATGAATGTGATTGGAGTTGGAGTAAGAGAAATTAATTCTATTGTCAAGTTATCTGGTGCAATGTTTTGATGTTCTTTAATTTAAATGATGAAAGTAAATCGTTGTGCTTCTATGTGATGAATTTCCTGGTAGATGAATTATTTTGCTTACCGTGATAATCATTACATATGTGTTTCTTTTTATTTATGCTAAGTAGTTTACCTCAGCTATGTGATGAGCTTCTTGGTAGATGAATTATTTTTCTTGCCATGATCTTGATTACATATACGTTTTCCTTCTGTTAAGTATTTTTCTTAGACAATAGTTATATGCTCGTTTGGTTAGAGTATTAGTACTAGGCCCTCTGGCATAAGATCGTTGTCTGCATGCTCGAGCAATGGGTTATCCCAAGCTCGACCCCTTCCCCAATAGTTAAAAATTTTGTCCTGTCTTTTTCAAGTTAGTTTATACTGGCTTGCATATCTCGTACCATCCCCCCATATAAGAGAGAATCTAGAGAGGAACTATCCCAAGTGAATGAAGAGCCTTCACCCGAAAACAAAAAAGATCATCGATAATTTGGCCAGATAGTAAGATCTGGAGAAACATTCCACTCCAAATGCTTCAGAGTCTAATTGGGCCTTGGTGGAGGGTTTGGTTACTCTGTTGAGTCATGGAATTTAGGCCCCATCAATAGAATCCTCGAGAAGAAACAACCCTGCAGGTGTCCCAGAAATTCATCGATTCACCTTGGTATACAGACATCATTTATTTGTTGAAGAATCTGCAAGCTCCTCCAAGGTTAAGTAAGACTAGGTCCAGGTTCTTAAAGATGAAGGCTACTAAGTTTTTCATCTTAGATAACTCCCTGTATTGGAAAGACCTGGGAGGGATATTCTTGGGTTCCTTACTAGAAGATGACGTAGAACAAGCTATCAAGGAATTCCACAAAGGTGACTTCGGAGGACATCACTACTAGAAAACCACTGTGCATAAAATCTTAAGGGCAGGTTATTATTGGCCAAGAATTTTTGTAGATGTATATAAAGAAGTCTCCAATTTCCACGAGTGGAAAATATTCAATGGAAGGAGAAATTTGCAACCCATGCCACTGAAACCAATCTCGGTCAAAGCGTCGTTCATGCAATGGGGCCTGGACTTTATAGGAGATATTCATATTCCATCCTTGGTGCAACACAAAAGGATAGTTACGATGATGAATTACTTGAAAAAATGGATCGAAGAAGTCCCAATGAGGCAGGCTACCGACACAGTCATCATCCAGTTCCTAGAGACCAACATCCTCTCTAGGTTCAGGTGCCCTATCAAGATCATCACGGATAACGAAGCCACATTTAAGTCCAAGAAAATGGAGAATTTTGAAAGGATTACAATATAACCTTGAGACATTCTACAAAATATTACCCACAGGGTAATGAGTTAGCAAAATAGTCAAATAAAATCTTTTCCGGCGAATTCGTAAGAACCACAGTACTATCAATTGAATGTCGACGTTTCAGATCCATCATCAGGACAAGAATCCTGGGTTTAATTGTGAGGAGGTTTTAAATATCTAAGTTTTGTGGGAAATTTTTTCTTATCGGCTAAAGTCATTTGGTGAATATTTTAGATTAGGCTAATTCAGTTTAGTTAAATTTAGGGTTTTCTAAAATATTTCTTTAAAAAAATTATTTAAAATTATTTATTAAGTTATTTTAATTTTATTTTAAATTTTTGTTTTTTAAATATTTTGTAATCATTAGTTAGAATGTGTTTTTTAATAAGTTTGATAATGATTTAATAGGATAAAGGTAGAATTTAAGTGTTAAATTTTTTTATTTATTAGTTTTGTTTTATTTAGAAAAACCCTAATCTAATTATTTTAATGGTGTTTATAAGAAAGTTGAGGTTTATTGATTAATAAATTAACCATTATTAAAGTGTTTTTAAAGGTGTCGTTTTTAGAAAAGAATTTTTTTTGTATTAATTAGAAAGAAGATTTATTATGATGTTGTTATCATTTAATAGGTTTTTAAGTGTTACATTTTTTATTTATTAGTTTTGTTTTATTAAGAAACCCTAAAATATTTTAATGGTGTTTATAAGGAAGTTTAATATTATTTTAAATGAAGAAAGGGGAATCTACAAGTGACTGAGGTAAACAAAGGATATCTAAGCCGAATTTAAGAGGGAAGGTGAAGTAAAGAAGGCCGAAATTCAAGGGAAGATAAATTATTTTGATGATGCTTTCTAATGTATGTTATCCACAGGTCATCTCACCATTTTAGTAATATTTGTTTTCTAGAATGATTCAAACCATGAAATTGGGATTTCGTTGAGGAAACATGTCCAACTATCTATGATAACAATTTCAGCTTGTGGTTCGTTGTGTTTTTGAACTTACACTCCATGGAAAATAGGGTTTGTGGCTAGTCCTGAAACTAGTCTAAAACAGGTTCTTTGGGTAAAAAATGTCATAACGTCTTCATAACAGATCCAAATTAAGTAATATAAAATGTATTGGTTAGAGTACAATCTGTAGTATTCTTTGTACCATTTTCATATACATACAACAAATATTCCGTACAGGGCATGCTCTACAAGTTCACTCTCTATACTAATACATAATTCAACAAGGTGTGGCATTGTTTCTATAACTCCTTTTATGAGAGGTTCCAAGTAGTGAAACATGGAGGAATTGCATAAAAGACACTGAGGAACATTGTGTAATATTTTCATATCTTTATTCATTAAAGGTACATAGTTATGATTATTTCAATTTAGGGTTGTTCACTAACCCAAAATTAGTCATGTGAGACTAAAGTAAAGTTTGATGAAAATGCTAGTCTCTTGTTGTTAAAGTTAAGGAAGGTTTGCAGGTATGTGATCATATACACCGGGTCTATTACAGAGTTACAAATCAGATTTGGATGATGAAATTGATGAGGGATTTTGTTTGAGTTACATGTTGGGTACATGGTTGAGACAAGTAGTTGATGAGTTAGCACATACATGAGGTGTATAGTTGATGATTTTGGTACATATTGAAGAGTCATAGTTTATGTGTATTTTATGCATGATTGGTACATATTTGGTGCATGGTTGATGAACTCATTGATGGTACAGGTTGGTGCATGGTTGATGCACTTGTTTATGGTACAGGTTGATTACGGGTTGTTTGGATAGGTTATTTGTACAGTTTTGGTGCATGGTTGATCCATTTGTTTATGGTATAGGTTGAGGTACAGGTTGATGTATGGTACATCTTGGTACAGGTTATTGGTATAGGTTGTTATAGGTTGATTACAGGTCTATTAGTACAGGTTGATTATAGGTTGATTGGTACAGGTTTACAGCAATATATCTCACAGTGATAGTGTGACAGTGGTTCCATCATTCTACTTCTACATCAAGGCGGTTGGACGAGGCAAGGATAGGTGGTTGTAGCCACCTTCCAGTTGCATCTAGAGAACATAGGGGGTTGTAGCATTCTTTTGGTTGTAGCCAGAAAATTGGAGAGTTGGAGCTTCCCTCAGGTTGTAGCCTGAGAAACTAGGGGGTTGGAACCTCCTTCCAGTTGCAGCTGGAAAACAAAGGAATTTGGTGCTTCCAACGAATGTAATTCTTAAAGACATATAAGAAAAAAAATTCTATGGTTTTCTCCTGCTTTGGGTTTCCACATAAAAACAATGGTGTACTGTGTATGTGTATGATTTATCATTTTTTTGAATTTGTATTTACTCTACAACTATTGGATGATAACGCTACATTTATATAACACTTGCATTTTGTGGTTAAACATGATTTAATTTCTCTATTATTGATTCACCCCCCCTCTCAGTAATCCAACAGATACCATGAAATAAAACCCTAATTGTAGAAATTCCATACAAAAATCAGCAAAGAGCATCCACAACTTGACCTTCCAAAGATAACGCATAAGGTAGAAGAGCTAGATATCCCAATAGGGTGAAAATTTCAGACTTGATATCTCTCAAGTGAGAGTTGTGATGATCCAAAAATTAAATTATATTTTTTCTATTTATATAAGACAACCCTAATAGATTTGTCCACATAAATTTGTCAACAACAAAATAGAAAGACGATCAACCCCTTAAGCTTCCTCTACATAATGCTAAAAAAAAATATTTATCAAATAAAACCCTAAAAAGGGTGACATCATGTTCCAAATGTGTGATGTCAAGCTAGGAGAAAGTGAATTCATTCCCCTAAGGTGAAACGTTGGGCTTCCAAAGGCCTTGTGGCATGCTCCAAGGGTGAATGAGTGTGAAATGAGGTATGTCCTCACTCCCAAGCCATGCAAATCATTTGGAACCACACCATCCACCAAACCCTATCACAAATGTTGACGTCAAGGGATAAATAGTGATGTGATAGGCCTCCAAAGGCCACATCCAAGTTAAAAAGGAGTGGAATATCATCCCTAAGTGATGCCACAGTGCCTCCATCCTATGTTCATAATATCTTTAGGGTTATCTACCCATTTTGTGGGATTTCATCCCATGTATGTGGCATAATGACCAGCCTGCTAAAAAATGAGCCCATCTATCAATTGCCCAAGGTTCCCAGGGTGTGAGAGCCACTATCTGAGGGTGTTGACCAGGGATGATTTTAAGGATGGAAATTTATTTTAAATTGTAGAAACCTTGGTGAATCTTACTAATCCTTCATATGGCAACTATAAATGTTTGGCGATATTTTTGTAAAAATATTCAAATTTATAAGGAATATATATATATATATATTTTTATAAAATTTTGGCGATTTTTAAGGTAAAATAATTTTATGCTATATAATTTGGGTGAAACATTTTTAAAACAGAAAATCTCTTTCTTGGAAAAACCATGGAAAATTAGCCCATGAGCGAAATTTAGCCCCTAAAATCATCCCTGGCACTATTGAATCACTATATGACTCACTTCTCTCCATCACACATGCCAAAGTCTTGCAATAAGGAAAAACATCCCAGGCACAACCCAAGATGTCCCTCAAAGAACCATGTCACAACCATTCAAAACGAAGTAGAATATAAGTAAACTAATGTTCATAAAACACATTAGTCCTTAAATCATGAAAAGTAAGTTGATTCCTAAGATGCAATCCATGTAAACAATTCACCCCAGTATCTGCTTCAAGTATCACCCAAGCCCAAGACTTTGTAAGGGTTACCAATTTAAGTATGGGAGGGCCTTCATCAAGCCCTATTAGGTGTTCCACCTATACAAGAACCAAATAACCGAGGTAGAGGGATAGGTCCTAAGAGTGACAAGGGAAAGTAAAAACCCATCAAGAGTAAGTTTGAAGATGTTATGGTTTAGGGATTCTTTTATGACTTATGGTGTCCATATTTGTGAGCGCATTTTTTAGGGTGCGCTTGTTCATGAGTTACCCAATATTTTCATGCGACCTTTTTCTAAACCCCTTCTTTGTCCATCTTTCCAATCCATTCTTTTGTTTATAATTTTCTTTGAGGGCCCCCCTTTCTGGGTTTCCAATATTTAACATTACTTTTTTTGGGGACCAAGGTGAGAATTGAATGACTAGATATCAAGCTGGATCGGCTTTTGGTGGTCCTTATTTTCTATGTTCACTTTATTTTTAGAATCATTTTCTTATTGTTTTATCATCGTTGCAATCTACCTCTAGGTCATTAGCCCCTTTCTCATGAGATCATGGTCCATAGCCAAATTTTAGGATATGTGATAGTTTTTATGATGGAAAATGTTAAGTATGGTTGGGAGTAGAATTTTTCCCTTGGGAGGACCCCCTAGTATTCCCCCTTTTCTCTAAGTGGTGACAACACAGGACTAGGGAACAAAAACTGACCACCAAGGTGAAACAAGGAAACCAAGACAATTTCTCAAGCAAGTGATCCACTATCCAACTTCAACCAATGATCCTAGCCCACATTCCCAATAAATTAAACAAAAAACCTTGCATGAGAAAATGAATAACCATACCTCATGGTGGCATTGACTTACCATGCCCCATTCTCTAGGTTGCTTGAATGTGATAATCCTTATTTGATGCAACTAGGAGGAAAATAATGGGGGATACTAGGATTCCACCTATGGACATGATCATCAACATCATCATGGTGTATATCATGCTCTCCAATGTGGGCCTCGAGACGTGATCTCCTCTAGTTACCCCTAGGAATGGGTGGGTAAAATCTGGCTCCAACATGGGTAAATGTACTCATCATAGATCTCATGAGAGCCTAGACATCTTTGGTTGTCCAAGACCTACAATCCTACGCCCATTTTAACCAAAAAAACACTTTAATGATGTTATCCACCGATTGTCAGTGATAATCCAAAACGATAATGAAAAGAAAATTTTCCTTAACTATGAGATGATAAAGAAAATACTTTAATGATAAAATGAAAAAGTGCAATTTCATAACATGTATTCAAAATGAGAATGCAACATGTATATATGCTAATGAAAAAAATACACTATCATGATATGCATGATACAAAATAAAATGCAAAGTGAAAATTCCTACCCTAACTACTCTAATCTATGTTAAGTGAAATGTTAGGTATAATCATATGATCAATGAAACCATCCAAGCATTGTATCAAAAAATCTACCCATGTTCTTCATCATAAACCAAAACAAGTATAATTCAAGTACAAAGAAGTCATGAATCATGACATACATTATGCCCCAACTAGTCATAAAATCGAACTTATGGAGGTAGGAGGGAGGGAAAAAAATCATGTAAAGAGGTATCACCATAACCCTTCCCTATCGATCCCAGGACAAGGAAAAAAGAATCATATGAAGACAATTCCTCATCCTCATCTAGAAGGATATCACCCAAAATATCAAGAATAAGGGATGATAAGTAACCTATAGAAAACTATAATGCTTCCCAGGGAAGAAGAAAGAGCGAAGAAAGGGATCAAAATAGGCCTAGAGAAAACAAATTGCTCCAAACCCATGGCTTGTTGGTTATCTGTATGAAAATGAAAACCCTCACGACAAGCCATAGGGTGAAAAAAACTATGTCCTATATGTGAGTGATTGTCATGAGAAAAATTCCCAACTTTATTTATAGTGGAATAGAACAGTGAAATAAGCGGAGGTTGGAAAATCTCATCACAAGTATCCTAGTCCATGAAAACCATGTCCTTGACCTCATCACAATTAGAGCACAATGGTGGTTGAAAATTTTCTTTGTAGAATAAATCCAAGTTCTCAAAAGGATATGTATCAAATCCTCCAAGATATGACCAAAACTCATCATGAGAGTTCTACAATAATTCATCATTTCATGTTTGGAATAAATCCACAACCATGTCATCTTCATGTTCCCAAGATTCTAAATCAATAGCAATCACATACAATTGTTATAATGGAAACAATTGAAAATGAACTTCAATGTCGTTAGAGGGAGCTTCATTAAATCCACTATAAGACATATCCCATTTACATCTCCCAACATGCATAAAGTTGTCAATATTATCAATCACATGATCATTTTCATTATAGATGAAGGGTATAAAGTATCCAAGGGTTCCTCTAGAACTTCTTCACTTTCTGAATCTTATGATAGAGCATCATCAAATTCTTGGAATTGAGTATAACTTACCACTTTATTTTCTTCATGTGCAAGAGGGATGGGAGCTTGGATGAGCTCATCAAATGGAGGAGAAAATATCAGGGCTTTGTATCCATGAGGAGCCTCACTGTGGATCGGGTCTTCACCATGGATCATGTCTTCAACTTGGTCTACTTTATCAAACTGTTATTCTTCAGAATTCTCAGAAGGAAAATCATGTTCTCATTGGTAATCTTCCTCATGATTCGCCTTTTTAGGCTCTCATTCTTCAATCAAGTCTTTGTTGTTTTCAAAAACATCATGAGGAAATTCTTTCTCCTCTTAGAGGGGTTGGTGACCCTCTTCAGGAATATTCTCTTCAAATTATTTTTCATCAAAGGATTCTTCATATTCCTCAATAGGGTCAGAAGATAACCCTTCCCTTTGGAGGGCCATTGTGAGATCATGGAGAATGTATTCATGTCTTTGTGTTATCAGGGATCACCTTTTGAGTAATTATTCAATGAATATTTCAAGAGAATATATACTCTTTGGACTGAGATTATGCTTAACCCAATCATTTTGTCTTGTTTTTAGATATATCAAAAATAATCTTATTAGTGCATCTTGATGTGTTACATCTACCTCTGAAACATACTTCAAGAAATTCACAACATGAGAAATAGCTAAGGATGGGTCTCCATAAACTTTTGGACAATTATTCTCCCAACCCCAAGAAAATTGATTTGGGTATCTTGGAACATGTTCAATATCAAGGCAAGGAAACATTTTGTGAAGTGACCAACGTGCCATAATTCCATCACTTGGAAATGCACAATATCACAAAGTTGAGAGTAGGACGACACCTTGGAATATGTTAGTGGAGGCTCTATATGATCCAACTTAGATCATCAAAGGCAGGTGAGGGAACTACCCTTAGTGGAATCACTAGGTAAACTTGAGAGATAAGGGCTTCAAGAGAATATTCCCTAAATATATGGAATTGAGGAGAAAGAATCAATTTCTGTAAATCCCCACTACAAGTCCTAAAAGCTTGGGTATCTACAAAATATCCTACCACCATCACATTAGTAATAAATTCCCACTTTTTAGTGATGGAAGAGGTCCACCACAGGGGATGCTTCCTTGGTGATCTCAAGGGATCAAAGTAGAAAGTATATTATCCAAGCCTATTCCCCCTCTCGTGATCACTGAGTAAAGGTATAGATCAAGGAAAGATAAGATGTATAAGGTTTTTTGAGTACCTGTCTGGAACAAGAACACTTTATAGCATGTATATGATTATTTCTAAGTTCAAACAAGCAATAAATACCTTCCAAAGACACTAGAGAAGAAATTTTCCATGACTGTTATATATTTACAAAAATGAAAAATAATAGAACAACTATAAATAAATTATAATAGCAACAATACATATCAATTAGAAATGCAAGAATTGACAAGGAAAAATTAGAATACATCCACTAGATTAATATACGATTGCTATATTCACTTTCCACTATCCAACCTTAACTAATTATCCTTTTCCACATGCCCAATAAATTAAACACAACACCTTGCATGAAAAAAGGACTAACCATACCTCATGGTGACACTGGATTACCATTCCCCTTACTTTGGGTTTCTTGAATGCGATGAGCCTTGGTTTATGCGTCAGGGAGGAAAATTAGGGGGAATGATGGGATGCCATTCGTGGACATGTTGAGCATAATCATCATGGTGTAGATCATGTTTTCCATTGTAGGCCTTGAGACACAATCTCCTCTAGTTACCCCTCGATATTGAGGGTAACATTATGAACACTGAAAAAACATCTCACTATTGCAACCATTGATTCAACTTAACAAAATGAATCTCACCTTGGTAGAGTTTGTTGTCCACTTTCACTTCAACTTTAAATATAGAATAGAAAGAAGAAATGGCAATGGAAATTGGTGTCTCTTTCTCTATATATTTTCTTGAATCCTTCTCTTAGTCTTTGTTATCTCCAAATTTTCCATCCAATCCAAATTATGTGTTTGAGCTACCAAACTTGTTGAATTTTCCAAACTTGTTCTCTAAAGTTTCCATGAGAATGGCCAAATTTTAAGAGATGTCAGTGACTTGTTCGTCCAACTTTGAAAATCCCACTTCTAACTCACATCATGGATGGTTATTGTACTCATCCACCATGGATAGGGATTTGAGACTCCTTTCTTATGCAAATTCTTGGATTTCACAACTTCCCACAAAAATCTCAAAGAAAGTTGCTCTACTACCAATATGATCTGTAAAATAATATGGATATTATAATGAAACAGTTCAACACAACATTTCTTAAAATATTCTGCAATATCCTAATATACATTGTGTTACTTTAGATTTTAGATTTAATATTACTATCTTAGTGCACAAAATAATGAAATAAACTAAAATTGAAATGAAAGAAGCTAAGAGAGAAAAACGCCATCCACAAAATGAACACAAGATGTAACCTAGGAAAACCCAATATGGGAAATACCCAACTAGAAGGTGAGACCTATTCCTTTCTATTTGATTATCAGTTATCAAATGAAAATACAAACAAAGTTCACTCACAATGGAGTTGACATGGTCACTTTGTCCTGAATGGTTGTTATAGAATATTTTACTACCTATATTATGCTTCAATATCCCACTCCCAAATTGTCTACTCAGCCATGGGTGTTATAGAAAGATTTGCCTCACCATTCTTATCTTGCACAGAGGGCCTTTTTCCATTTCCCTATGCAGACTTATCATCCTTTTTTCTATGAATCCAGAGCTAAAACATACATTTTTCCACATATACGCTCCCTATCAGTTATATAAGATGAGTATACACTTGATGCTCCACTGCAACTCGCGTATCTCGGAATTTGTTCCAAAAAATACAAAATGAGGTTAGGTTTCCATGTCACGATAGGAGATATCTGATCATTGGCCTTCCATATACTAGAAACATTCTGACTCAACCCTTCAGTGGCATTCTGAAGGCTATAAGAGCACAATTTCAAACTATGGAAAAGAGAGAGAAAACATTCAACTTTGAGAGCAAAGTTACTCTGGAGAAATTACTTCATATTGAGTCTACATCCCTTTGTCCCTCAAGTCTGAACATAGTGTTCAACCCCCAATCTCTTCCCTTATTGTTGAGAGGACCTCTTTGCCTCTTTCTCATGATCTTACCTTTGGTGGAGGATTGAAGTGGTGGAGACCCAATTGGAAGGAACTTGGTTTCTTGTTTTCTAACCATACCGACACAGAAGTCTATAATGTTGATACTTCTGCTAATCAATTATTAATAGAAATACTCCTTTCCCTTCCTATTGGTATCTTGCAAATATATGATTATTATCCATGGGCATGTTTGTAATGTTTATTAATGGATTATGCTATCTGATGTGCTAACTCCTTTTATATCATCACTATATACTTGCTTTGTTTGTTTGTTGAGAACTTCTTGCAGGTATAAAGCTTTGGGTCAAAGTGCTCAACAGTGGAACATCATCAAATGTTGGATCAAGGTCGGCCTCTTTCTTGTATTGCAGATTATTCTATATAGAATATGTTGGAATTGAGTTGATTTATACAATCATACCTGTTTGTTGTGGTTTATGCTTGGCCATAGAGAGTTTTTCCCTTGTAACAGAAATGGTGACTCCACTGGGGAGAGATCTTCCTTCTAAGAGTTGAAGTACTTTTTCTTCTTACATTGCTCTTTTTCCTTTGTGTTTCTTGTCGTATCACTGTTTGATAGATCATGTTCACTATGAGTCTGATTTTTCAACCTTTTACCCTTGCCTAGCCTTGTTTTAAAGCATATACACCCTTTTTTCCTTGACAATCGCATATACACACTTGATGTCTCACTGCAAGAAGCGTATATACACTATGTTCTCCTGAATAGTCGCGTATACCACTTCCCCTTGCTTGTTTGCTTGTTTGAGTGACTACTGGGTAGGATTTAAAGATTGTTGAGCCTTCTTAGGTCTCTGTAGTGTCTGTTGAGATTATTTGGGATGACAGGAAGCCTATTTGGAGTTGAATTTTTGGGCGTAGTCTTTCTCTTTGTTTTCTATTTTTAATTTTTCCTTGGCTTCTGGGTTGTTTGCTTGGCTGCCTGGTATTTTGCTTGAGTTACTGCTTTTATACACAGTAGAATTCATCTATCAAGTTGCTTATCAGTCCATGCATTTTCTTTTTAGAATATTGAAAATACAAAAATATAGGCATTTTTCATTGGTTGGCATTTTTGTCTTTGAATTTGTATCATTATCTTAGCACATTTAGCGAAAGATTGTATTTTACTTCTGAATTGCAGATTTGAAATTGAAGACTACACTGGTTTTATTAGCATATCATTCATTGAAAAGTTAAAGATAGACTTTGCATTATATCCATATTTATTTTCTGGCAGAGTCATAACACCATGAGTTTCACTTCCATTCCTTTTTGAGTAACCATGACCAATAAAATTTATGCTTTAAACTAAAATTGATTGGTCACGATTTTATTTTTACGGTGCACAAAATAACTTAGTATTTAGTGCCATAGAATAGGATTTTGTGAGTAAACTTCTCCAAGGAAATTAAATCAACATATTTTTCTGAGATAGGGAGTTGAGAATTCCATTGTATAATCAGTAAGATCAGGAGGCTCCGTTCACACCAGGGTTAATCATGAGGTCGTGTGAAGTTAGTTGAAGGGATAACCCTTGGATACTCACCTATCGTCAAAGATATTTATGTGGATTTATTCATATTTGGGGATCTTGTTAGTGCCCATACCTCTGTGAGAGGTGGTTCTTTCAGGGTTTCAGTGTTTTCTTCCCTACACATACAGTGATTCGGACTTACGACTGCTTGTCTGTGCATCATTTATACAATGGTTTATTAGTTGCTTTACTTAGGTATCTCATAGGTTACTTGCAGGGGTTATTCTGCTTGTACCCTGAGTCAAATAAGGGTCAGACAACACACAACCTTTATGGAGGATTACCTCTCCATAGGGATCTGACCGACTGGTTGTTAATCCCATGGGGGCCCTTATAACTGATTATGTTACCTCCAAACTTTAGCAAGGAGTCTCAGGTCCCTCCTGGACGAGACATACCTTCTTTTGCAAGGGAGGCCACTCAACCACTTTAGCCCGTTTCCATGCATATTGGTCGTTTAAATTTTTTGGTATGCTCTTTGAATACTAGTCGACCTTAGGCGTCTATTTTGGGTTTCATCATTATGGACATTGGAGTTTCTTTTGCTCCCTCATTCATTGCTACCCACCCCATGATACCTGCTAATTTCATGGGGACGAACCCTTCTATTTTTTACAATGGTATGCAGAACTACAACACTCAGTCCACACCTTGGGTCTCTAGCCATTTTTTTGTTTATATTCCTTCCCCCATGCAACCCTCTCCTTGGCCCACATATATGAATCCTAGCATTGGACCCGGGGGCACCATGGCTCCAATGCCTACTTCTTCATTTGATATGATTTGTGTCCCCATGGGAGGTTGGAACCTTCCCCCCTATGGATCCAATACTAGCTATGATATTTCAAGAGCCACTACTTAGATGGGTGCCTATCCCACTTATTACACCCCACCCATGTATCTTTTGTCCGCCATGTCATTTCCTTCGAACACTTTTTCCATGACAGGTCCTTAATTACCACCAAGTCTTTCATATGGAGAGAACCAGTTTTATGGTTCGGGCTACCCTCTTTATGGGACCCCTTCACAATAGGGCAACATATATCCTCACTTGAATCCTACCTAGGTCTCTTCACAAACCTCAGTGATGATGTCTGTCCAAACCTCTTCGGACCATTTTGGCGTGAACTAGCACCTTTCTGGGCTAGGGAAAGAGGTATACCAAGATCTTGCCTGGCCTGTAATTTTTTAGAATCAATATTTCCCCAGACCATGGAATCAAATGCCACCATCTATCGCCAGCCTAGTCATTGTCAGTCATACTGGTTCTCCATCACCAATCGCTTCCATTCATGTCAGAGATGGTCGACTTCTTCTACAAACTACGTCGACAGCTTGCCCCCAACCTCTACCAATTATGTTGGGCACACCATTATTGTTTCCTCAAATCATATCCATGTCACATCTCCCACTTCTATTCATCATATAGGAGATGACTCTCTTTCCCCTGCTAGTTACATCGAGAAGCCCAGATGCCTCAGACGTAAACCTAAATTCATTTGCAGGATTTGCAAAGGAAGTAAACTTACTCGTTTGTGTCTGATTACTGCTGAGATACCAGAAGCGTGGGGCTCACCCAAGAGCCTTTTAGATTCTGAGGCATCCATGGTTTCTCTTCACACCACTTCTCCCTTGATCTTTTTGGTGGTTCCACCGACACAATCTTCTCTCGACCTCACCCCTTTTGTTAAGAGTAAAGTGTCTCTTGCCCCCGTTACTATGCATCATCTTCAACCTATAATTGAAGAAGTGGACCAACCAGTGCAATCTCTGGTCAACCCTACTCTCCCTGAAGAGAATGATGCACCTTTTAGTCATGTCATCAACATTTCAAATCCTCCCCCTTCTAAATGAGAGAGATTTATTCTTCTCCTGAATGCTCTTCCTCCATGTCCATATGAAGTTCCTTTCAATTGGGACAACCTGATGGGACATCCCATTCCCCCACCTATGTATTTTCTATTAAGAGACATTATTTGAACCATCATGGAAACTGTATCCTCTATTATCACCTTATCCTCCTTGACTTGGAAATCCTTGGGTTTTCCCAAGCTCTTGTCAGTTATCCGCAAGATACTGATTTTCTGCAGAAGGCCGGGATGGGAGCCTTGGCCTCCCCCTTTACATGTTGATTAGACTCCTAATAACGAGTCTTAGTTAAGATCTTTTCCAACTCGTCTAAAAACTGAAAATATCGCCAAGTGATTTGTCCCTTTCACGCTCATTAAAATTGGATTTGAAAGATCATGAGTCCTAGTTAAGCTCTTTTTCGACTCGCTATCAAAAATAGAAAATATTTCCGAGTGAACTTGTCTTTTTCACACTCATAAATTGGATTTGAAAAGACGTCTATTTGGCACAAGTTTACCCATTTTTCACACCAAGTAGAATAAAATATATAAAAAAGGACATTTTTTGGTGTTAAGTTCTGATTTCATCTCATGCCCTCGCTTGTTGTATTGAGCCTTTAGTCAGTTCTCACTTTGTGTTATAAACCATTGCCTTAGCAGTTTGCATCCTCAACCAAGGAGATTCTTGTTTTTATCCTTCACAATCTGACAGCCTATACCCTAGAGGTAACATCACCTTGAGTTTCCATCTCCCACATGCATTTCCTTGCATTGAGCAGAGGTACATTCCATTGTTGGAACTAGTTTTTCTTAATTGCGACACTCATTCCCTCCTTTGTATCGTAGCATTCATTTGTTATGAAAAAACAAAAAAATATGGGTGGGAAGGGAATACTATATTATAATTGGCAGCAGTCGTGTCACCTTTGAACAAAGCACAAAGTTATTGAGTCCTTTTTGTTTCATCATAATTTTGGGTTTCGCATGGCCTTAGGAAGCTAATCTTGCTACAGATTTTTCTCTACCGACTGGTTACTCTTCCAGTCCCTATAGAGAACGTTATTGATGCCTCCTGCATCTAATTGTTGCATCATTAAGTCCATGCTATCGGAGTCCACCATATGTCTCATGTTATAGCAAGATTTGCCTAACCATTTCTATCTTGCATAGAGGTCCATTTTCCATTTCCCTATGCAGACTTATCATCCCTTTTTTGATGAATCCAGAGCTAAAACATACATTTTTCCACATATATGCTCCCTATCAATTATACAAGATGTGTATATGCTTGATGCTCCACTGCAACTCACGTATATTGGGATTTGTTCCAAAAAATACAAAATGAGGTCGGGTTTCCATGTCACGATAGGATATCTCTGATCCTTGGCCTTCCATATAATGGAAACGTTCCGACTCGACCCTTCAATTTCATTCTGGAGGCTATAAGAGAATAATTTCGAACTATGGAAAAGAGAGATAAAGCATTCAACTTTGAGAGCAAAGTTACTCTAGAGAAATTACTTCATATTGAGTCTGCATCCCTTTGTCCCTCAAGTCTGAACACAATGTTCATCCCCTAAGCTCTTCCCTTAATGTTGAGAGGACCTCTTTTAATCTTTCTCATGAGCTTGCCTTTGGTGGAGGATTGAAGTGGTGGAGACCCACTTGGAAGGAACTTGGTTTCTTGGTTTCAAACTGTGCTGACACGGGAGTCTATAATGTTGACACTTCTACTGATCAATTATTAATAGAAATACTCCTTTCCCGTCTTATTGGTATCTTGCAAATATATGATTATTATCCATGGGCGTGTTTGTAATGTATATTAATGGATTATGTTATGATATAATGTGCTAACTCCTTTTATATCATCAATATATACTTGATTTGCTTGTTTGTTGAGAACTTCTTGCAGGTATAAAGCTTTGGGTCAAAGTGCTCAATGGTGGAACATCATCAAACGTTGGATCGAGGTAGGCCTCTTTCTTGTATTGCACATTAGTCTATATAGCATATGTGGGGAATTGAGTTTTTTTTGCAGTCATACCTGTTTGTTTTGGTTTACCCTTGGCCATAGAGAGTTTTTCCCTTGTAACAATGGGACAATAAAAATTATGATAAGAATGGAGCCCATTCCTTTCCTTGTGGCCTAATATTTAACATGGTATGATAGTTGTGTAGGGTTAGGGTAATGGTTTTTTAATTTATCAACTCCTAATTAAGGTTAGTGATCCAGATTATGTTGAGAATGAAATGAGATACAAATGAAAATATAATAGAGAATAGATAAATACAGTTAAACCCAAATTCTATTAATGAATAACAGAATATTGTAGAACACAAAATGACTAGAATGGAGGTAGCTTATCTCTAAAGAGAAAGAGATATTGGCTACACTCATTCACAATAAGAATTACATCACAGCCCATTTTCTTCTCAAAGGAACTACTTCACATATATTATATATGAGAGAGTGAGAGGAGAATAATTCCCATGATACATGTGGGATAAATTTCTCTAAGTTTACAAAATTCCATAGACATGTAAAACAATAGGACTTCCCAAGAGGTCACCCATCCCAGTAGTAATATATCCCAAGTGTTCTTAATTGTCTATTTAGGATGGGATCAGGTGCATTAATTTTGTAGGAATGTACATAATGTTAGGTTAAACTTGACTCAATAAAATAGTAAAAGTTGTTAGGTCAACAGTAGTGGTTTTTGGGACATGGTATTGGTGACTCATGGTATTGAGCCCACGATATTTCATGTAATGAAGTATTAAAATAGGATTAGAAAAATACATTGTAGTGTTCCAAGATGTGAGAGGTGAAGGCTCACATGTTCAGCTTGGCTGGGTTTGGTCAAGGAACCAATAGATATATTGGATGGTTTTTCCCAGTTTGGGTTTTATAGGATAAATCTCATGTGTAAAATCATGTGATGTTGCTATGTCTTGGTTATTTTAATTTCTCTCAGATTTTAATATGGTATCAGAGCCAAATTGGGTGTGATGCCCTTAGGAGATATCCCAGGAAGATGAGAGTACACATATATAGTCCTGCGTGATTTTTAGTTGCACAGGAGTAGAGTATATATTTTTTTTGAGAAAATCATTGCCAAAACTATTGAAGGAGAAGAGATATTTAGAGGTTGAGTTTACTACCTATAGTTAGAAAGTAGAAGAAGATATCAGGGATTGGATGAGTCACTGTCGGTCATGTTGTACCGAGATGTAGACGGAAATGGAGGCACAACAACCCAACTTCCATAAGATCGGTCCAAACTCTCCTTCTAGGGGATTTTACCACACTCAACAGTGGTCCGAGTTGATGAAAATATAGTTTTTGAGCATAAACAATGGTGGTATTAGAGGCATAATCATTGTGTGAAGATTTGTCCTATATGGAAGAGTCTCCCTAGAGAAATTTGTCATCGGATTCTTTACTTGGAGGACTTGAAAATCCTTTGCAACTTGTTGAGATGAAAATTTTCTTCATCCATGTTTATTGTCGAATTAGGGGAGTCTCCACCCGTAGAGATGGAATGACTATGTTGGGAAACCTTGTAGTCCAAAAAAATCGATGAGTATAGGTTTTCATAGTCATTTGAACTAGAAAGAGAGAGAAAAAAATAGAATGAAGTAACCTACCAATGAATCTAAAGAATCAAACTCTGGTCGACCTCAACCTCCTACATTCTTGTCGTGAGGTCGAAAATCTCGAAATAGGGAATGCCCCGTCAAGTGTGAGAGGATGAATTTTTTCACCTGATCACTAGGTGATTCATGAGAATTGTCTCTCATGGAAGCAATGGTGGTGCCAATATCTTGAAGTTTTTTGCTACTTAAATAGGTCATGGATTGAAGAGGCCACTTCCATAGGAGGGCACTCAACCCTGCTTGATCAGGTGACAGAGATTTGTATCCTTGTTTCTTAGATATAAAGGCTTTGAGCACTATCACTGCGATCGAAGCATGTCCATCACGATGAAACTCAATAACATGGCCAAGATTCTCAAGTGCACTGACAATAATGATATCATCACCATCACCTACATTGACATTTTATCATCGAGATAATTTCATTGGATCTGTAAGGATCCACGTACGTGCTTCCATAGAATTTCAAAGGTTGAATCATTCAGAGTCCTCGAATTGCCAATAAAATGGAGAACTTGGTCATTCATTCGAAAGAGAACAAGGATATGGAAGGGGCCATGGTATCTCTATAGTTGGAAGTCATGATGGGTTTAGTTATCTTTCCTCAGAAGACCCGATGGCTGCAAGAAGTTTTGTAATGGATTAAATGTATGCTCACAGTCAACGTTTGGATAGAGGATATCCAAAATGGATAGGAGGAAGATGTATTTGTAATAGGATGTAGCCAAAGTGTTTGACAAAATGTCTAAACAAGATACTATGTTATGAAACAACATGATTGCAAGGTATTCACTTAATGGGATCCATGAAGATTGGTCAAGAAATGCAAGAAGATGGTAGCATAGGTGTCCAAATAGCAACAACAAAAAATTACAAATAAAATATTTTACTTTGGATACAAAAATAATTATTGCATGTAAATGGGCATACGAATGTAAGACCTTGTTAGGCATGCGTACTCTTGGTAAATAGATATTAAATTATAGACGTATACCTAGGTGATAGGGGGACACATTTTAAATTCCTAGATACCCTAGTTATAAATATTGAAGGGGGTAGGGCCTAGAAGTGAGTGGTGCAGACTCACTTGGTAGTTTTGCTAGATTTGGTCATGGGAAACCCAAAGCCAAGTTTAAAGGGGGGAATGTAAGGTTAAAATTGACTCAGTAAAAGAGTCATAGTTGTTAGGTTAATAGTAGTGGTTTTCGGTACATGTTATTGGTAACCCCTGGTATTTCATGTAATGAAACCTTTAAATAGGATTAGGAGACTCCATTGTAATTTTCCAAGATGTGAGCAGTGAAGGTTCACTTGGCTGGCTTGGATGGGTTTGGTCAAGGAACCAATAGATCTATTGGTTGGTTTTTCCTAGTTTAGGTTTTCCAGGATAAATCTCATGTGTAAAATCATGTGTTGTTCCTATGCCATGGTTATTTTAATTTATCTTGCATTTTAATACATAATACCACCAGGAAATCATTACATGATGGATGTAGTTAACAAATGGAGATGGAATTACATTACATTCTCCATCAAAAGGGTAAATATCATGGTTTATCAAAACCACAGGATTGAAAACATTGATTCAGTGGAAAAGGTGGATGGCCACCGAGATCCACTTGGACTAGTTCTCCCCCCCTTAGGAAGCAATGGTCTTGATTGCATCAAGTTCCCTTAAGATATGGGGAATTGTTTTTTGAATCCAAACCCTAGTGAGCCACTTTCCTTGTTGAAGTAGTTATCCTAATTTCACTTGGCATTATCCTTTATAGGATTTCATGAACCTATTGTTGTACGTGTTGGATCTATTCAAAAAATATTGATGCATGATCTACCTCGTTTTGAGTGTGGGAGGACTCTTTCAGTGAAGATGCAGAAGGGATATCTATATTAATGGGGAATAATTATTGGAACCCCAAGAACACCTGAAAAGGGTCGTGGCCATTAGAGATAAGAAGATCTATGTTATACCTATGTTGAACATATGGAACCTTCTTCTACACCAACACAAGTGGGATCCACAAGGTGAGGATCTTGGTCAAATGCGTCCCTTTTGGATGAGCTAATGAATTTGAAAATTCATTTCCTCATTCTTCAAAATGAAGTACCTATAGAATGGACCATTGGGTAAGGGAACATCGGACACCAAGTCAAAGTAATGATTGACTTGGCAATGTAGAGGCACCCATGGTGCTTCTCTACATTCTTGTTGACCTTATTCTACTATATAGAAGGTATTGGGTCGAGGTTTTGGTGATCACAACGACCTTATGTTCACCATCTGACCATATCGTAAAGAGGCAAAACTTTGTGGTCTGAGAAATTACTTTGCTGCATTTTTTTCCAAAGATCAATGAAATGGTAGTAGTCAGAACTACCGATGGTAAGTTGTAGAGCTTACGCCCTAGAGTAACAATGACACTATATGGATGAGACTCATAAACAATGTGATGTTTCCAAATATATAGTTTCCCTAAAATAACATCACAAGATTCAAGTGGGGAAACATCACATAATACTTGAAATTGAAGGGATTGGTGTCATAGGACATGAAACATTGGTGGTTGACGTGGCTATCTTGTCCCTAGATCAAGCATCGAATGGTGCAGGGATGATTTTTGGGGCTAAATTTCGCTCATGGGATAATTTTCCATGGTTTTTCCAAAAACGATATTCTCTATTTTAAAAAAGATTCGCCCAAATTCTATAGGATAAAATGATTTTACCTTAAAAATCGCCAAAATTTTATAAAAACTATATAAAATCCTTAGAAATTTGAATATTTTTACAAAAATATCGTCAATCATTTATAGTTGGCATATGAAGGACTAAAAAGATTCGCTAAGGTTTCTACATTTTAAAATAAATTTCCATCCTTAAAATCATCCTCGGATGGTGTATGATTGAGGGTGTGGAATTTTTGGTAGCTTCAGTATCTTGACGAACTTCACTAAGATTAATTTCTTATGTCTCCCACTATCAACAATGAAATGTAGTGGGGTTCCATTCACCCACATCTATGAATGGAAGAGGAACTCCCCTTCCTTAAGCTCCTCTGACTCGTTTGGTTGGATCTTTGTGGTTTCAATGGTAGCACTAGGCTCTACATTGATGATCTTCTTTCCAATTTTTAAATTAGATTCTGAGTCAAGGTCCAGCTTCGTTTCTTTAATCTCAACAAAAAATGACTATTTTTAGTGGAATTCATCGGTGTTGTGCCAAGGGATTTTGTGGAATTCACACATCTTTCCAATGTCCTTCTTCATCTTCTTATTGCCCTTCTTTTCCTACAATTTGGATTGGTTGTCTTGAGTTTGGATTTCCTTTCTTTGTCCCTTGTTTTGTGAGTTAGGGGTGCCTTTACCATACTTATGTTGTTGTGAATTTGTAGACCCAATCTCTCTCTCTTATTTCACTGCTTAAATTTTTGTTCAATTTTGATAGCATATCGATAAGCGGATCCCATTGAGGAGATGTCTAAGAAATCCATATATGTTTGAATTTACCTATGTAGGCTACTATAGTACTTTGGAACCATTTGTCTCTCAAAATATTGAATACTTATCTTTGAGCACAAGTTATGGAAGATGTTGGTGTACTCTAGAACTGTTTGGTATCTCTCTTGATGCAAAGTAGTCCATCTCATATACTTGTCATCATAGATTGCAACAAGTTAGAACTCCTCCTTGAGGGGATCCACAAAATCTTCCAAAGTGGGTTCTCTCCCGAATGGCGTATATTTTTCTATGTTGTGCCTCTGCCAGTAACCTTCCCACCAATCTTTGACAAGGACCATAAAGGTGATCTTCTTTCCATCAAATTTGTTTTCGACAGAGTAATAACATTATAGTACATTCAACCATTTCTCTAAATAATATACATCTATCTAGCCTTCAAATAATGGGATATAAAAATTAAATTGTACCTTGAAGGGTGTTTCATATCCAAAATGGATACATGTTGAAGATTCCACGATCACCATCGGTATTCATTGAAGGATCTGAGCGAATTTTTCCTTCATATCATTCCTCGTCGTGCTAGGGATTCCTTAAGAAACTTCTTAAAAGGATATATTGCTCTATCTTCTCTCTTTTATTCCACCATGGGAGGTCACTTAAGATATAAATAGTGGTCTTCCCCAAGGTAAATTATCTCAAGACCCAAATATCTATACCTTTTCCTCATCGGGGACAAGCATCAAGAAATGACAAGGAGATGATTTATATTATATCACTGATCCATATTGTTGGACATATTGTCCTTGATATGTTGTCATTGATGGAAACAGTCGATGTAATTGTGATGTGATGATAAGTTTTTATGACGAATTTTCATTGATGATTTATCATTAATGAATTGTCATTGATATCAACAGTATAACAGTTAACAGAGAATAAAAATGTCAAACACTATGCAGAGAATGAAAATGTCAAATAGTATGTAGAGATTCAAGCTCAGAAGCAAGGACATTAATCAAATCTCAAAAGGAAGAGTGCATTGTAGAAATTCCATCGGGATCAAAATTCCCATAGGAAAAATCCAAAGTATTCAAGAAAGAATCATGCTCATTGAGATGTTTTAAGGAGTAGTAGCACAGAAGACATAACGTGAGGTGCATATGAATCCACTCTAAATCTCAAGAGAGATAGCATGCAGAGAATCCATGTAAAGAAGAAGTAATGAAGAAAAAGGTATTAAAAGCTCGAGAGAAATAATGATGAACATATTAGAAGAAAGATCATTAGATTGAGGTGAAGTCAGAGCTTTGAAAAATTATATCTAGACCATAAGATATGGGAGTTATAAGAGAAGGATTGTTGGAGGACTAGTCAATGATCAGATCAAGTCATTACCATTGGATATGCAAGCGCTAGATCAAGGGCAAGGATTGATTGCAGAGCATGAAGGGAGAATTAAAGAATGTGTTAATTCCAATCCCGCAATTAGTCTAGACCATCGATCGTCACCCACCAATATATCTATGGTTGGCATCAGTTCCACTACCAACGAGAAGTTTCCATTGCATAACTCGATGATAGTTTTAAACATTGTGCTATTTGGGACCCCGCGATCATTCCTGATCATTGATCTACTCAAGTTTCATTCTCTATCATTGAATCATAGAGGAAACCTACATAAAGAAGGAAAAGAATCATGTTTGTTGATGTATATTTCAAGACAAATCATGACTGTCAAATTGAGGGGAAGTCATAAGAATTAGATATCAACTGATAGATCTGAAGCAGGAGCTTCAGAAGATATCTAAGTTGTTGGATTAAAGCTGAGTAGAACAACAATCAACCCCGACACTGACTAATTCGGAGAAAAGAAGCCCATAACGGATAAGATTACCCAAAGGCCTAAGTCCCAAAGTGGACATGAGTCGTCTGATCCAAGGAAAACTTCGTATAATATCCCACAAGGATAGTGTAAGCCACAAATGTTTCGAAGAGGACATGAGTCATATAATATGAGAAATATTTTGGGAGTCATATTGACCATCCGATATATACAAAGTGGAAGGATAGGATAAGAAAATATGAAGGTCAGAGCCTCAAAGTCTTGAAGTAATGAGGACCATAGGATCTGGACAATACATGATGTCCGTTGGATTAGAATAGTGGTCAACTTCGGCGCTGACCACTTCGGAAAAAATGGTTTGAGAACATGTAAATTCACCCGAAGCACAGAAGGACAAAGACACTCTTAGTCGTTGATCTGAGATACATTTTAGGAGTTAGGAAAACCATTAGATCCAAGAGAAGAACATGTGCCACATGAGGATATTGTTACAACTCAAAATTACTCGCTTCAATAGTGTCACAAGTGTCGTCATTACAAGTGTTGTAAGTGTCGCGTCTTGTTCTCAAGTGTCACATCTTAACTACAAGTGTTACAAGTGTCACAAATAGTATACTACCATATTGCCTATGTCGTTCCTCTAACGACATCACAAAGACACCCCAAAGACTAGTTTTGAAGAAGAGAAGTCACTTGATAGGGAGTACAAATCTTTTGCCATTGAAAAAACCACTAAAAAATAGATTTTGGAGAGGAGTGCTCCCCTACCCACTGTCAGGGAGTGATGGTGCTCCCTGAGCCTCTTTGGGGGAGTGCTTGAGCACCCTATGCACCCTTTTGGGGGAGTGCTACCCTTTTTTTAGAAAACTTTGGGTTTGTTGAGGCAAATAAGGGAAGAATCCCTTAATTCCTGAAGGTAGTTGGATTCAAATAGATGGTCAAGGCATGATCTTAGGGGAGATACTCAACTGAAGGAGAAGAATCCTCAACTTATCCCAAATATATCTCAAGTGGTTGGACCTCTCCAAGGTTATATAAGGAGTCCTTCTCATGGTGAAAGGTACATGAAGGAAGATTGAGAATTATAGCTAACTTATGATCTCATAAGAAGGTATTGACAATGGAGATTAGGAATTACATCAAACTTATGATCTCATGAGTGAGATTCCATCAAATCCATCAGTGGAGAATACTTGAGCAAAGGGATTGGACAAGGAGAACTGGAAGAAGTTGTTGCACCTTCATTCAAAGGATTGTAAGTACTTTTACTTGTTCTCATTAATAATCAATGCTTGGCCTGTTTATTTCAAACTTATGCTTGCTCCATATGAGTTTGTCTACAGTATATGGATCTATTATTGTGCTAATCTTAGTAGAGTAGGAAGTCTTTTGTACCTTTGTTTGTCCTACAGGATCTATCGGGGAGCTCAAGATCGAAGCTCATCTTGGACTTTGCAAGGACAAACATCGCTAATAAGGTACATTTCTTTCTCCTTCTCTTTCATTCATTAGTTTGATTAGATATAAAATAAATTCAGTGTCCATGTTAAGCACTTTTCTGCCTTGGCTTTAGAAGTCTAAATACCAAGACAGAATCCACTTGTCCATAAGGGGATTCACCTTCAACATAAATTGGTGACTCCACTGGGGAGGATCTCTGATTTTTGTTTCCATTCCCAAATATTGTTTTGTCCCTTTTCCCATTGATTTGATCTTCTCCACATTGTATTTTTTATTCTTATATTTGTTTGATTGCCTCATTATGTCATCAGGATCAACTTGATTGACTAAATTTCCTTGATTTTATGATATTTTGGGCTTTGTCTGAGTTTTTGGAGCAGATCACTCCCCTCCTATTGCTTTAAAAGTGCTAGCACTCCCCTGTAGCCTTACACAGAGCATTGGAACGCTCTGGTGCCCCTTACACCAGAGGGCTACCCCCTTTTTTTGAGAAATTCTCTAGAATTTTCATCTTCTGAAGCTATTTCTTGGTTTTGGATTTTTCTCAGGGTCCCATACTCTCATTTCATATTGATATTGTTTTTCAAACACCCTTATTTATGAGAATTCATCCTCTTTTGTTTGTATTTTTTGACATTTGTCCTTACTTTGCAATTTGTCCTTCACGATTTGGAGTCAATTTGTCGTTTTTTTCTCATTTATCTGAATGAGTGAAAACTTTGTAAGGAGTTTCTAAGGTCTTTTGTACTTTTCTTTCTTATCTTTGAGATGTCTTATCCAAGCTCTTTCTCCTTCCTTTTGATTTTTTGGCTTTCTGTTTCTTGTTTGATCACAACAAGGGTGTCTTTTGGTTTATGTGAAGTTTGCTTCTAGATTGCTTAAATCTCACAACTCTTGAAGTCTGATTATCATAAGAAGCTTTACATATACTGGTTATCAGTCACATAGAAACATTTTAGCATTGCATTGGATTCCTTATTGAGGAATATTGCATGAGGTCATTTCATCTTGGTGTTTGACAGTGAAAGGAAAAATCCTTCTCCTTCCCTTAATTAGACATTCATTGAAAGAAAAGATTGCTTATCATTTCTTATGCATGTTTTGGGAACTGAGTCATAATATCATCAGTCTTCACTCTCATACACCTCTAAGTAAAAAACAACCACTAAAATCAACCCTTAACTAAAATTTATCATACTTTTTACATCTTTGTTAGAAAACCTACATTAGTTTAAGGTGTAGGGATTTGGAATAAGGTTCAAAGGATAACTTTCCAAAGCTATCAAACAAACTTAGCATCTTGTGATAGGGAGAGAAAATCCAATTGTCATATAAAATTTCTGGGATCCCCTTCTCACACAAGGGTTATGCATGAGGTCACATTTGGGAGAGTTACAAATATTATCCCTCTGTGGTTCAACTGTTTGTAGTGGTTGGATCATATATTGGGGGTCACTTGAAGGTATACCCACGATTATGTGTGGGATCCTCTTGAGTTGATTCTGGACTTGTTATCCTACCCATTTGTTTGGATTGGATTGTCGATTGTACCTGCCCAGCAACTGAATGTGAGTTGGTAACCTTAGTAGCCCTAATCTTTAGGGTCTCACACAAGGTGATGGTGAAGGGAAGTCTCACTGTACCTGGAACAGACGTTGGTCAAAATTACTCAGGCTCCTTGGAGGGTAAATACACAATTACTGTGTGGAAGCTTGCACCAAGGTGTAATTCTGTTAAGCAGGTTGCCAATGTAACTGATCCACCCACTCTACCCCTGCCTCTTCCTATTTTGATTTCACAACATTGGATTTCATCACCAACTAGTGGTTTCATTGTGGGAAGATTTTGTTTGATTGTTTGCTTCTCAGATTCATAGTGTGTGTTGGTTGTCTTACTTAGTGGACCTTAGGTCAAGTCAGTGTTAATGGAATCAAATCCTGAGAGTACCAATGGAGGAACCCCTTCTCCTAGGGAACCTTATACCTTTCCTTCATTTGGAAACTTTGGTCCTCCATACATTGCCACACTGAGTCTTCCGGGACTCACCATCGGATTACCGGTTTGGTTATTCCCCACTCTAGTGATCTTGAATCCTCCCAATGTTTCAACTGCACCTAATACTTTAGATGTTAGTACACCACCCACACATCAACCTCATGTCGACTTTTTTCCTTCTTCTCCCATTAAGTCTCCTTCCCTTTCTCCTTCTTCATCTAGTGAAAGCTTTAAATAAAGTAGCCAGGTTGATCAGAAGAAGAAGAAACAAAAAGTGAAGAAGAATAAGAGCTCGAAAAATACCAAGGCCCCGACAACATCACATGTTGGAGCCAATCAACTAGTTACTGGTAATAGTATTGGGGGTGTTGATGAGGTCAACAAGATTAAAATAAAGAATCCAAAACCCAAATTCCCTTGTAGTCTTTGTAAGGGTGACCACTTTCTAAGGGATTTCCTTGGTATTCCCAAGGTATTAGAAATGTGGTCCTCTGCGTCATCGAGCTCTGTAGGTCATGCTGGTGATACTTCATCCACTAGTTACATTAAGGTTGGTAAGAACAAGACAACTGTCAAATTCCCTTGTATGTTATGAAAAGGTGATCATTATTCTCACCTTTTTCCTCGCATGAATGAGGCTTCTTCTCTTTTGGAAAAGCTTCAACTTCCAAAAGGTTATCGTAAGATTTCCCCCAACCCATCGTTAGTTGATGGATTGGTCAATCCGGTTCCATCCCTGGTCATTCCGGTTGATCAGGCGGTCAATATAGTTTCATCCTTGATTGAACCACAAACCCAAGTAGCTGATCTAGTTCTATCATCGATCAACCCTACTCTTCATCAAAAGAGTGTAACCCAAGCAGTCGATCTGTTTTCATCATCGATTGACCCCACTTTCCTGTTAGAGAGTGACACCAAATCGGTCGATCCATTTCCACCCGTCGACCCCATTCTCCCCTTGGATAATGAAACCCAAGAGGTCGATCTGGTTTTGTCATCGGTCGATCCCACTCCTCCTTTGACGAGTGCCAAAGTGGTTTATCCAGTCCCTTCCTTGGTCAGTCCCACCCTTCATCTGAAGAGTTCCAAAGTGATTTCTCCAATTACGTCATCGGTCAATCCCACCCTTCCTTTAAAGAGTTCCTACGTGGTCAATCTAATCCCATCATCAGTTGATCCAACTCTCCCTATAGAGAGTAATCCTGATATTTCCCATGTTTTTCTTGTTGATACAGAATCTACCGTGCTGGGGGGCATTTCTCATTCTCCTGCAAAACCCACTCCAAGCAATGAGGCCATCCTTTTTTATTGGGGTGCACTAATTGGACCTCATCTTCCCTCTCACATTTCTTTCCAGATTACAATATAGGTTTGTGGTCGGGATGTTCCTCAAACGTTGCTAGTTGAAGGTGCGCCCATTAGTATTTTGTCCTCTATTGCTTGGCATGCTTTGGGTTGTCCTCATATTGTGTCAGTTACACAGAATCTATTAGATTTTAACAGAAGAACTAGTCAACCTTTAGGGACCCTTCCTCAGTTTCTGGTAACTTTGGGAGGGAAAACTTTCTTTATTGATGTCATGGTAGTCCTACACTCCTTGGATTTCTCTTTACTCCTTGGACGGGATTATGTCTATTCCATGAAAGATATTGTGTCCACTCTTTTTCGCGTGATATCTTTCCCTCACGATGGAAGAATCATGACTATTAATCAACTTTCCTTCATCGGTCCTAACTAGATTACCTCCCTGAATGGTTCTTATATGACAACAGTATCTCCCCCGACACATGTCAATTATGTGGCATTGTCTCCCATGACTTTAACTTTTGATGATTTGGATCTAGTAGTTGACATGGTGATCTCTTCGGTAGGTCTATTGGAGCCTAGTCTCCTTACCCCTGTCACGACCCTCGACATGTGTTCCTTCCAGAGTAATTTTCTTCCATCCAGTGAAGATCTCTTGGAAGCCATGACCAGTTTTTGTCCCTTGACATGGTGTCCTTCCAGAGCATTATTTTCTTGGAAGCCATGATGAAGAAGAGTCAAAGAGCATAGTTTCTCTTCTCTGTAGCAAGCTCGTTAAAAAATGAAATAGAGGTCACAAGCATAGTTTTTCTTCTCTGTGTCAAGATCGTTAAAAAATGAAACAAAATATTTGAGCATAGTTTTCCTCTCTGTAGCAAGCTCATTAAAATATGAAACATAAATATGGGGATTGAACCAGGAGCCCTGAGCATAGTTCTTTTCCTGTGTCAAGATCGTTAAAAAATGAAACAGTCACCTCTCTTGAACCTTCTTTTCATTCACTCTTATCTTCTTTCTCCATCTAGTAGAGAAATTGGTGAAAACCTCAAAGTCAGTGAATGAATTGAATCTTGGAGGGCATGTCTCCAGCCTTTGATGGACATTCTGAAGTTAAGCCACTAGCTTTCAAGATGGGGGCATACCGAGCTTAGTCTTTGTTCTTTCTTGTGCTTGTAAATACATGAGAATGCAACCGGGTAAAATTTTATCTCTTTTTTGGACCTGCATGGATATACGAAAAAGGAACCCCTTGGAGTTGTCTTTAATCTCTTTTCAGACTCTCTAAACATGAGAAGATTGCCGAGTGATATTACTTCCTTTTCCACTCATTAAAAGGTTTGAAAGGGTGTCTTTTGAGTGATAATTTATCTCTTTTTCAGCCTCGCAAGACTAACATTATGAAAAAGGACAACATTGGAGTCAGATTTAAGTTGTTTTCAGACTCTCTAAATATGAAAAACCACATTTTAACTTCTCTGGACTCGTTAAACAATCATACATTGAAGGGCCCATATGGGACCGAACCCTTACTTCTTCCACTTCGTTAAACAAAGGAAGAGGGACTTACTGAAGGTGAGTTATATAGAGAATGTGTTACCCTCATTGAGATTGTTAAATTAAAAAGAGGTACTCGTCTATATGGATGGGGGAAAAATTGAAAGAAGAAAGACAAACAGTTTTTGAGAACACTACCAGTAACTCTTACAATCTCCCTTGAACATGACACTTTGTCTTTGCATGCTTTTTAATCCATTGAACCTCTACAATGAGCCAATCCTCTGAGTTTCTTTTACTCCTTTGGGTCACTTGATGAAAGTCACAGCATCCACTACATCATCAAATTTTGGTCCATGTCAAGTTTTTGTTGTTGTGCCTCAGTGTTCAAGGGAAGTATCTGCCTCGAGAGTCAACCATCACAAATATCATGTTTCAATACCCATGTTAGTCCATGTTCATTCGATCTACCAATTACATATATGTATGTGTTTCGTGTCATTTATGGGGGATACATCAAGGCCCTCCTTCAATGAGTCCATTCCTGTCGACTTCAACACATTATCCAGGAGCTAGTACCTTGGGACCTCCATGCCTCAATGGCAGGCCTCCTCATTTCCGACAGTGGGTTTACATCATTGACCTTTGATCAGATGATTCCATGGATGTTCAACTTCATCTCATTTATTTACATTCATCAAAATGTACTAGAGTACCTTGGGAATCATTGACGTCAATGGTGATCTCCCTCGAGCTTGTTAACAGTTTACATCATTGACCGGTAATCAAGTGATTTCTTCCATGTTCGACATCAAGACATTTATTCACATGGTTAGATTCGTACTACATTGGGATGGGTAAGAAGACCCTGGGTTGAGTCATCACACTTATATGTACTTTGTCAAGGTTGTGAAGGAGTTCTTTTGAACCATGACACATATATTGTTACATAGATCCACTTTGTATTGGTCATGGCTATGTCTTGTCATCTCGTAGATCCACTGTGTATTCTTCATGGCTACGATCAAGTCAGGTCATAGGAGTATAGATCCATAGTGTATCCGCAGTGTATTTTATGGCAGCCATACCTAAAAAGTCTTTATCACTCAAGCATAGGTATGCCTGCCTTGGGTTTGAAACATGTCATAATATCTGTTTGATGGTTGTGTGCATCTTTTTCTGATTTCTTTGTGTCCATACCCTTGCTCAAAAAATTCTACAAAGTACTTCAGTCATCATCATCTTCTAACTTCATACTTTGGGGGGTTAATCTGTTACACCTCAAAATTACTCACTTTGATAGTGTCACAAGTGTCATCATTACAAGTGTTGTAAGTGTTGCATCTTGTCCGCATGTGTCACATCTTACCTACAAGTGTTGCATGTGTCACAAACAATATATTTCCATATTTTCTATGTCATGCCTCTAATGACATCACAAAGACACTTAAGACACCCCAAAGACTAGTTTTGAAGAAGAGAAGTCACTTGACATGGAGTACAAATCTTTTGCCATTGAAAAAACCAAAACAAAATGGATTTTAGAGAGGAGCGCTCCCCTACCTACTAGCAGGGAGTGCTAATTATCCTTGAGCCTCTTTGGGGGAGTGCTTGAGTGCCATGTGCACCCTTTTGGGGGAGTGCTACCCATTTTTTAGCAAATTCTGGTTTTGTTGAGGCAAATAAGGGAAGAATCCCTCAATTCCTAAAGGTAGTTGGATTCGAATAGATGGTCAAGGCATGATCTTAGGGGAGATCCTCAACTGAAGGAGAATAATCCTCAACTTATCCCAAATATATCTCAAGTGGTTGGACCTCTCCAAGGTTATATAAGGATGCCTTCTCATGGTGAAAGGTGCATGGAGGAAGATTGAGAATTATAGCTAACTTATGATCTCATAAGAAGGTATTGACAATGGATATTAGGAATTACATCAAACTTATGATCTCATGAGTGAGATGGAATCAAAGCCATCAGTGGAGAATACAAGGAGAACTGGAAGAAGATGTTGCACCTTCATTCAAAGGATTGTAAGTACTTTTACTTGTTCTCATTAATAATCAATGCTTGGCTTGTTTCTTTCAAACTTATGCTTGCTCCATATGAGTTTGTCTACAGTATATGGATCTATGATTGAGCTAATCTCACTAGAGTAGGAAGTCTTTTGTACCTCTGTTTTTCCTACAGAATCTATCAGGGAGCTCAAGATCGAAGCTCAGCCTAGACTTTGCAAGGACAAACATTGCTAATAAGGTACATATCTTTCTCCTTCTCTTTCATTCATTAGTTTGATTGGATCTAAAAGGAGTTCAGTTTCCATGCTAAGCACTTTTCTATCTTGGCCTTAGGATTCTAGAGACCAAGAGGTAATCTACTTGTCTACAGGGGGATTCACCTTTAACAGAGATCCACGTCAGCAATACTACGTCACCAACGACATGTGGTGCAATCATATGATGAAAAGTGTCAATATGAAATTGGAATTTCAGGTACATGTAATTCATGAATCTAAGTGACATGTGGTGGCCACTCAGCCAGTGCCAAGTCAGTAGCGATGTCAACAAGTTATGTCACTTTGGGAGTATGTACTTCAGGGGAAACTCGTTTCTAACACCAGTAACTTCTCGAAGCACCGAAGGCCAAATTTAACGCTAAACGTTGATCTAATTCGAGAGAATTATCGACTATTGATCAAGTATAGTAGAAGGATAGAATAAGTGTAAACCATGAAGTAATGCTAACCGTTGATCTACTTCGGAGAGCTTTCTCAATTGTTGAAGATTATGGACATGTGTATTTGATCCGGGAAGTTTAATGATTGCAAATATTAGAAATCATCGAACACCAAAGTTCTGAAATGAACGAGAACTGCAACATATATAGGAAATACCCATAAAATATAAACACCGTTATAAATCATACATAGGATAAATCTGTAAAAATAAGCACGGAAGTAGTAATGTAGCATGTAAATTTATCACATAGTTGACACTTAGCTTGGTAAGAATATCACCAACTACATCCAGACCTTCCACAAACCTCTTAGCCTTAGACCACACGATTCATCACTCTCAACAGTGAGTCACCCCTGAGTTGGAACTAAACTCTACTGAGGTAAAGGGTTCCTAACCAGGCTAATGGCTCATGGAAAATAGGAAAGACTCCATCACAGGTGCCTACTCAAACTAACAGTCTACAGTCTCTCATTCCCCACATGCCTGTTCTCAATAGTCCCTCGGCTGCCCCACTTCCCTTCCAGGGCTTCAGCAACAGGCCGAACATTAAGTCTCAAAGCCCTGTAGTTGTAGTTTAGCACCTTCAGGAGGTCACCTCCCAACAATTCTCTCTCCCAGAGAGAAATTACTCTCGGGCCTAACAACCCACCTCTTAAATATCCCATGGGCCTGACAAACCACTTCTTCAGTCCATATCCCCATCTAACCAGCTACACAAACCTATATGGCCATGGATACAAGCTCCGGTATAGTGACAAGAAGTATGGAGGATAAATGAATGCGTGAGTGAAAATGGTCATGGCACCATGGTTGAATGATGGAAGTAATGAATGGCCACAAAAATGATGGAAAAGATGATAGGAAATGAACTAAGTCCCAACAATCTGTATGCATATCCCCAACTTGACACTTGTCATGTTGGGAGCTACTTTGGCCCACTTGTCCGCAACTTTAGAACTTAGGATAAAATAATTATCCATACTTTATGATCTAAGAAATATTAATATAATATTCCTATTTTTCTTAAGCTCCCTAGCTTAGTCCTTTTCCTTAACTTTTAGGACCCTCCCTTTCCCTAACCAGTGGAGTTTAGTCCCCGGTCTCTTTTATCATGGTCGGTCTATGCACAGTGATGTATTTTATATTAATGATGAGGTGTATACAAATATAGGTGCACTGGCCTTTAGCATCTAGGCTCTTTGGCATAATTCAAAACATAAGCATCATAGTCTTATAATAACTGTATCAACATCCTATAAAGTAAAACATATACAAAAGGCTCCCTGACCTCAATATCGCATGCACTTAACTTTGCTATCTGTGGTATCCTGGAATGTGCATAATTTTATTACGTAGTACATGCGCGCCCTACACCATGGAAAATGAAAGCCAAAATATATAAAATACCTCACCATATTAAGTACATTATTACATTTACTGTTGGGGTTCTACCTGGGGATATTATAGCAAAGGATGAAGTCCCGAAGTAACGACAGTCGCCCATCTCATCGTGCGATTAAAAAGTGATCGTCGATCTTGAAAAGTGATAAAGCACTTATTTAGCCTAGCGCCTGGTCACCACCTGCAATTGTATGGAATAAATAAATAAGGATAAAAGAAGATGAAATGCTTAAATTAATAAGATCGTGGTTTTGCACCTGTGGTCATATGAAAATGGTTTGAAAGAAGTGCCTCATACAAATTTAATTCGACATAGAGTTAAAACTACAACAATACAGAGAATCGATAAAAGATCAAATATGATATGTTGATGAATTGAGGACGCAACAGAAACATGAGAATGATATAATGATTTGATCCTTGTCTGTGATCAGCTCATGAAGACAAAAGAACCAACACAGTCATGATTAAAAGAGAGTTAAATCATAAGCATTATGAATAAAGGATAAAAGGAAAAATGATATTATTTAAAGTTTAATATTATCATTTAAATGAAAAGGTACAATGGTTCAAATATCAAAAGATGCAATGATTCAAATTCACACCAGTTGGAAGACTATATAAACGAACAAAGAATGGTGAGAATAAGAGTAATTGAATTTGTTGAAGTATATATATTTATATATAATGTATTGAATGAAGTTTCATTATATTAGGTTGGTGCGTGTTTACAATATGGGTCTTGTATGAGGATTGGATTCCTCACATCTCAGTTGGATGTGAGATCGACAAGCTGGGACTTGTTATGAGGATTGGATTCTTCATTTCTCCATTGGATCTGAGAACTACAATCTGGGTTTTGTAACAGAGAGTTGGGTCTCTCATAATATTTTGAATATGAAATTCAATGATTGATCTTATGTATTCATTTAAGTTAAATAAATAAATAAAGTATTTATTATTTTATATATTGGTTGAGAAAATTAAAAAATATGTGTTGTTCAATTAATTTATGAAAAGTGGAAAACTGTCCAAATTTTTGTGACACTGATTCAGCCCCCCCCCCGTCCTCTCAGTGTCAAGTGTCCATTTCAACAATTAGTATTAGAGCAAGGTTCCTTCAACATAGTTTAAACACTGAAGGTAGATTCAGAAGAAATGGGTGGACAAATTTCTATCTCAACAAATGAAGCTCCCTTATTTGATGGAACATATTATTCATCATGGAGGGAAACTTTGAAAAGATATTTGAAGTCAAGAGGAACTGCAGTTTGGGATTCGGTAGTAAGTAAGCCATGGCACTTAACTACTTCAAAGAGAAAAACAAAAACTCCAAAGGAGGCAAGGATAAACAATTCAGTAGCCCTAAAAGTAATCCAGGATGGATTGTCAGACCAAGTCAAAGAAAAGTTGAGCCACTACAAATTTGCTAAAGAATTATGGCTCCAACAAGGAAATTCTTATCAAAATGAAACAAAAGAAGAAGATAAATCCTATCAAACTAAGGAACAAGACTCAGATAAAGAGGTTTCTTGTCAGAATAAAGAAAAAAACTCAGAAGAAGATAATTCTTATCAAGATAAGGAACAAGATAAAGAAAAGGAAAATTGCAATCAGATTGAAGAACATAATATAGAGAAAAATATTTCTATTTAGAATGAAATATAGGATTTGATGAAAATATCAGTCAACAATTAGAAAGACAACCTCATCAAGTAATTAAGTCATACCTCGAAAGTCACTAAATAAAAATTACATAATCTTAAGACTAATTTTACAGTTGCAATAGAAGAGATTCGTATGGAACCAAGAAATTATATACATATTAAAGTTCCTATGGAGGCTCTTGAAAATATTTAGTACACAACTATGTGCACTCTAGAAGAGTTGGAGAAACTCCAACAAAAGGATATGTTTCTACTTCAACAGTTAGATGAATCTAACCATGAAGAGCATGACCAAAAGATTCAGTTAGAAAACAAAGAAGAAGAGATCAAAAGAATGAAAATTAAAGTTATTAATCTAACAGAAGAGATGGAAGAATTAAAAACACATGAGAGTAAAAGAAAAGAAGTACTAAATGAAACAGAATAATTAGTTAACATTCTAAACAGTCAACTTGAGGAAATTAAAGAAAGTGAAGACTACCTAAAGATCCAGTTAACTAGGAAAGAAACTTCTTACAACATGTTGGAATTGGAAATCATCAATTTCAAAAAGATAAATGAAAGTACTAATGCAGATCTAATGACTCAAATTGAATAAGATAAGAAAAAGGAAGAATCTCAGAAGATCCAAATAACTAAAAAGGAAGAATCATGCCAAATGTTTGAATTAGAAGCCATCAAACTCAAAAGGATTCAACTAGAATACGAGGAATAAATCAAAATATTGAAAACTAAAGTTTTTTTATCTAAAAAATGATATGGAAAAATTGAAGACATATGAAAAAACTATTAAATGCAAAGAATTATTGGATGAGACAAAATAAATTGTCATCAATCTAAAGACTCAACTTGAACATGCTAAATAAGTGGAAGAATCCCTTAAAATTCAGTAGACTAAAAAGGAAGAATTATGTCACATGTTGAAGTTAGAAATAATCAATCTCAAAAATATGAATGAAAAGACAAATAAGATTGTCAATTTCCAGAATAGCGCATCTATCCTAGATAATATTTGGAAGAAAGAAAGATCAGTTGATGAAAAAACTAGTCTTGGATACAATAAGAAAGAACACAATGACAAATGGACCACCATTTACAAACATGAGAAAGGATCATCCTTCTCAAAGGGAAAAGGTGAAATTACAAAGCAATTACAAGTCATGAACTTTGTTAAGGAAGGAAGTTATAGAAGTAAAAAGAAAGAAGAAAATCAAATGACATATTTCTCAAGTCAAAATAAAATTAGGAATGGAAACACCTTCAATGGCTATTGATTTGCTTTTCATACCTTTGGCTATAAAGAAATTGACTGTAAGAAACTAGAGGAAGGATATACAAGAAAATCCAAAAACTCAATTAGATGTTGGAGATGTAATTTTGTTGGGAACATAGTAAAATTTTTTCATACAATGAGATGTTACAATTGTGATAGGTTTGGGCGCAAATCCCAAAGCTGCAGGATTTCAAAAATTCAATCCTTAAATAAGTCATTCAACTCAGTGGCAAAACCTAATAAAAGTTGGAAGAATAAAGGAGATGACAAATCTCGAAAAAGACAATTAGAAAGAGAAGATCCAAAAAGCAGAATATCTCATAGAAAGATATGGAGAAGAAAATTTGAAGGAGAAAGAAAGAAAGATGATATTACACCTGAAAATGAAGAAATTAATAATAAAAACATGATGGTTGAAGGTCCTAATAAAGAATGTTAAATTCAATATGAAATAAATCAAGCCCAAGAAAAGAAACTGCCTATAAAATAATATGGGACAATATCAAATTTTGATGATGTCATAAGTTGTTAGCAAAAGAAAGAAAATACAAAAAGAAGTTTAAATTGGTTTCTACAAAATGAAAGGATTATGCCAAGAGTTTTTAAATTAACATATGGAAAATATCGACTATCTATAGATTAGTGGTCAAAATAAAATTCATGGGTAGGGTTAGTTGTAGAATACGAGAAGAAGAAAAATAAAGGTAGCAGAGAAGTTCAAGGAGTATCATTCAACAAAGATCAATTGATAAAAAAAAATGGTATTTAAATCAATTAGTATCATTCCTCAATTGATATTCCTATGAAATATCAAAGAAGAATAAGAAGCAAATCAAAAAGATCAGTAAGATTCATACTCTTTTTCTATTTGACAAAGGAAAGTCAGTAAAAAACTAGGAGGAGTATTTTGGTTATTAATAAGAAAGTAATTAGATTAAGTTTTGAAAGACTTGATCACTACAAATGGGTATCACTACAAGTTGGTATCAAGAAGAATACTTATTTAATTATAAATATACCAATGGACTGAGATAAATAATTTGTAAATTAACAGGGGAAGAGACCTTGTCAGGAAGGGATACCCTTTCAGAAACAAAGGGAGAGAGTACTCAAAGGCAGAGAGAGCATAATGAGAGGGGGAGTCATTAAATTATGGTAGGAAGAGCATGAATGCATGGGGAGTTACCCAAGTTCATATTTTGGTCAACAAAATGCAAACAAGAAAAAGTTGATCATAAGGGGAGCAACCCTTTTCCATTGATGTCAAAGGGGGAGAGTAACTTCAAAGGAAAGAAGCATCATCATGGGGGGGGTTTGTGTATGAAGCTAGTGTATTTCCATCCATGACAAAGGCGCATATTGTTGGACATATTTTCTTTGATATGTTGTCATTGATGTCAACAGTCTATGTCATTGTGATGTGATGATAAATTGTTATGATGAATTGCCATTTATGAGTTATCATAAATGAATTATCATTGACATCAACAGTATAAAAGTTACCAGAGAATGAAAATGTCAAACAATATGAAGAGATTCAAGCTTAGAAGCAAGGACATTAATCAAATCTCATAAGGAAGAGTGCATTGTAGAAATTCCATTGAGATCGAAATTCCCACGGGAAAAATCCAAATGATTCAAGAAAGAATCCTACTCATTGAGATAGTTTTAAGGAGTAGTCGCGCAAAATACATAATGCGAGGTGCAGAGGAATCCACTCTAAATCTCAGGAGAGGTATCATGCAGATAATCCATGTAAAAAATAAGTAACGAAACACAAGGTATTAAAATATCAGGAGAAATAATGATGAACAGATCAGAAGAAAGATCATTAGATCGAGGTGAAGTCATAGTTTTAAAGAATATCTATACCGTCAGATCTAGGAGTTACAAGAGAAGGACCACTAGAGGAATGGTCAACGATCATATCAAGTCATGACCATTGGATATGCAAGCACCAAATCAAAGGAAGGGATTGATTGGGGAGCACGAAGGGATAATTAAACAACGTGTTAATTCCAATCCCGCAATAGTCTAGATTGTCGATTGTCACCCTCGAATAGATCTATGGCTGGAATCAGTTCCACTACCAATGATTAGTTTCCATTGTAGAACTCTTCGATAGTCTTAAATTCATTCTATTTGGGACCCCACAATCATCTATGATCATTGATCTACTCAAGGAGCATTCTCGATCACTGGATCATAGAGGAAACCTTCATAAAGAAGGAAAGGAATCATGTTAGTTGATGTATATCTCGGGAAAAATCAAGATCGTCAGATCAAGGGGAAGTCAGAAGAACTAGATCTCAACTGAAAGATATGAAGAAGGAGCTTCGATATATATCTTAGTCATTGGATTAAAGTTGAGTGAACAACAGTCAACCCCGATGGTGACTACTCAGGAGAAAAGAAGCCCAGAATGGGTAAGATTACCTAAAGGCTGAAGTATCGAAGTGGACATGAGTCATCCAATCCAAGGAACAATTTGCATAATATTTCAATTGTTGGATTGAGTAAAGTGGAAGGATAGTGTAAGCCACAAATGTTCCAAAGAGGACATTTCTAAGAAATATCCAAATGTTCGATCTGAGAAATATTTTGAGAGTCGTATTGACTTTCTGATCTATATAAAGTGGAAGGATAGGATAAGAAAAGACGAAGTTTGGAGCCCTGAAGTAAATGAGGACCATCAAATCTGGAAAATACATGATGGTCATTGGATCAGAATAGTGGTCAACTTTGGCACTGACCACTTCGGAGAAAATGGGTTGAGAACATGTAAATTCACCCGAAGCGCCAAAGGACGAAGTCACTCTTAGTCGTCGATCAGAGATACATTTTAGGAGTTAAGAAAACTGTTAGATCTAGGAGAAGAACATGTACCACATGAGGAGATCCATGTCAGCAAGGAAACATGGCACAATCAAATGATGACATGTGTCAAGATGAAATTGGAATTTCATGTACGTGTAAGTCACGAATCTAAGTGACGCGTGGCATCCACTCAGCTAGTTCCAAGTCAGCAGTTACATCAACAAGTTACGTCACTTTAGGAGTATGTACTTCGGGGGAAGCCAGTTTCTAACACTAGTAATTGCCCAAAGTGTCGAAGGACGAAGTTAATGATAAATGTTGATCTAATTCGGGAGCATTAACGACCATTGATCAAGTATAGTAGAAGGATAGAATAAACGTAAACCATGAAGTAAGGCTAACCATTGATCTACTTCAGAGTGTGTTATCAATTGTCGAATATTATGGAAACGCGTCTTTGATCTGAGAGGTTTAATTATTGCAAATATTGGAAATCACTGAACACTGAAGTTCTTAAATGAACAAGAACCGTTTATCTTGCAAATAAAATATCGATCAGCTAATATACTATGGTGAAATATGCTTCGGGATATTCGAAATATTACAGAGGTTGGAAGTCATGAAGGATGAAGTCCCGAATTAATGACAGTCCTCCATCTCATCGTGCAATTAAAACGTGATCGTCGATCTTGACAAGTGATCAAGCACTTATTTATCCTAGAGCTTGGTCACCACCTGCAGTCGTATGGAATAAAGAAATAAGGATAAAAGAAGAGTCAACACTTAACTTAATAAGATCATGGTTCTACGCCTATGGTCGTATGAAAATGGTTTGAAGGAAGCGCTTCATATATATTTAATTCAACAAAGAGTTAACACTAGAACAATACAGAGAATGTTAAGAACCAAATATCAATATATCATATAAAAACCTCAGAAAAAGTACTCAACGCCTTGAAAAAGAGATAATTTCAGATAATAAGCCTCTTCGAGGGGGAAACCTCCTTTTACCCCACTTAAATGTTCAAGTACAAGATTATTCCAAATGAAAATGTCTCCTTGGTATATATAGGAAACTAGGAGGTATAATTACAACTAATGGAATAAAGTTGACATAAATAAAATAACATTACTAATGTAATATGCCCCAATTAAGGGGTAATCAACCAATATTAGGGCTTAACATGCCCCTCCCCTTGATACAAGCATTGTCCGCAATGCTTGAGTAACTCTGGATGCTTTTGTATAAAAGACTCATCTTCCCAAGTGGAATCTCCAGCCGGTAGTTTCCTCCATTTAATGAGATACTCTGAAATGGATCTATTCCTCAGCTGGTGAATTCTTGTGTCAGTGATGGCTTCA
>ML776589.1:383198-416359 GCA_009831015.1 Picea engelmannii | reverse complement strand
TACAAATGAAAATATAGAAAATAACTCATAAATACAGTGAAAAACAATTTTTATTAATGAATAAAAGAATACTCTAGAACACAAAGTGGCTATAATGGTGGTATCTTATCTCTAAAGAGAAATATATATATTCTATGCTCATTCATAATCGAAATTACATCACACTCCATTGCCTCCTAAAAGGACCTACTTCACATTGATTATATATGAGAGAGTGAGAGGAGAATAATTCCCATGATGCATGTGGGACAAATTGGTCTAAGTTTATAAAATGCAGCATGAATGTAAAACACTAGGAATTCTCGAGGTTGTCACCAATCCCAGTACTACTCTAGACCAAGCGCACTTAACTATAGAGTTTTGATGGGATCTGGTGCATTAATGTTGTATGCATGTACATAACAACACTAGGGAATCATTACACGATGGATGTAATTAACAAATAGAGATGGAATTACATTACATTCCCCATCAAAATGGAAAATATCATGGTTTATGAAAACCATGGGATCAAAAACATTGATTTAGTGGAAAAGGTGTATGGCCACCAAGATACAGTTGGATTAGTTAGTTTTTTAGACCCTCTAGAATCTTCTTAAAATACCTCATGTGGCTAGCTCCACATGTGTGAGTAATGTAAGTTGATGTGGCATCCATTAGGTATCACGGTGGTCAACAAGATAAGTCAACTTGTAGAAGGAATAACTTCTACATATGAACTTTGATTGAGGTGATATTTTTTGGTGGGTTTTTCCCAAAAGGAAGAGAAAAAACCCTTTAACTTCATGGTTGTGAAGCAAGCCACATATATGTTGTCAAATAACCTAGAAGTAAAACTCTAGATATATTCATGTACATTAAATTCTAATCCATGAAAGAACTGAAATCCAAATGCGTAAAATAAATACTACTTATTACATGAATGATTTTAGGGGCTAATTTTACATGGTTTTTCCAAAAATGAGATTCGCTATTTTAAAAATGATTCACCCAAATTCTATAGGATAAAATTATTTTACCTTAAAATTCACCAAAAATTTATAAAAACTATATAAAATACTTAGAAATTTGAATATTTTTACAAAAATATAGCCAAATATTTATAGTTGACATATGAAGGATTAGTAAGATTCTCCAAGGTTTCTACATTTTAAAATAAATTTCCATCCTTAAAATCATCCCTACTACTTAACATGAACAAGGACATAAAGTATGTGAAATTTTTTATTAACCCAATAGAATGGAAAAGTAAAAAACACTTGATGAAGAAGATTAATGAAAGAAAATGGGTTCCAAAGCCCCTCCCTAGGATGGATATGTTTCTTCCTTGGTGTGCGCCAACTCTAGCCATGGTTAAGAAACAAGGAAAAGTGACTGGAATATGGCATCAAGAGAAAGAGGTTCTCAAGTTTATAGTGGCATTCCAACAACATAATAAACTTAAATGGATTGATATGGATTAGTGACCTCAAGGGATTTGTTTATAGTTGCATTATGAACAACCCTTGTGACATGGTATTCCTTATAATGGTTAACTATGACTAGATCAAAGGTTAAAAACATCAATTAGGGTTTGACATGATCCATACATAACTAATATTACATCATGCGAGATCAAGTGCATTGATGGAGTTAGAAAACAATTATACATTGTTTCAGTTTAGATTTTAGATTTAATATTATTATCTTATCGACATTATCCATGCACATTTAATAGGCCAATATCTATGCTAACCAACTTTGGTCAACTTTCTCATATTGACTTGGTTGATTTTGACAAGTTTGAAGTTATATGATGGTGGAATGGTTCGGAGGATGAGAGTTATGCATGTAGAAGTGATGTATTTAGGTATAATTGATTAAAATGGCACATGTGAGAAATTTTAAGGTGATAATAGATTTCCCCCTAGTGTATGACGTTAGGGTAAAATTGTATCACTAAAATACATCACCACTTAATTACCCAAGAAAAGGAAGGACCGAGGAGAGATGGGAGTGTCAAAAGAAGGAGGATGGACCGCGGAAGGGAAAAGGAGAACCCCCTGTCAACAACTAGCTAAAGAGGTTACCTGGAAGTGGATTAAATATGAAGTTACCTAAAAGTGGATTAAATACAAAGTTACATGAAAGTGGATTAAACATGAAGTTACATGAAAGTGGATTAAATATTAAGTTATGTGAGGATTAAAAATTAAAAGTTTATTAAACATGAATTTATGTGAAAGTGGATTAAAAAGTGAAAGTGAATTAAAACGTGAAAGCGGAGTAAAAGTGCACTTCGTATTTACACATGGTTTTTAAACCCATGGTGATATTTTTCCCATGGTATGTTGAAAAGTTAAAAAAATGGGAAATTAATTATTTATTTAATGAAGGTCATGTATTTTCAAATGTAAATGAATTTCCATGTAGAGTTAATGGTGAAGTATAAAAGGAGAAGAGGATTGTGAGAAAAGTGTGTGGGTGAAGAACATAAATGTAATATTTACATAAGATAATATAATATGAGAAAAGATCGAATATTATTTAAAAAGGAGAGAGTGATGAAATATGTGATGATCCATCTAATAGATGTTGTGAAAGAAGAAGTAGTGATTGCAGAGCAGGTCTGGTGAAAGTGTTGAAATATTGCAACTTTGAATAATATTCGACCTGAGAGAGATTTGAATAATATTACATTATGTTTAATTAGGCCCTATTGTGCCTTAGTAAAAGTCATCCCTATTGTTCCTTGAAAGATAAATGTAAATTAAAAGGGTAAAGTGACAGGTCGGACCAGACCTAATTTAAGGGAGGCCAGACTACTGTTTATAAAGGAGGATGGCCCTCATTTGCACACTCACCACATTAACTCTGCAGCTACGAAGAAGTGTGCACATCTTGGAGGAACTGCTACTACAACTGAGGGTGACTTCAAGGAGGGTTTTGGTTTATCTCTTGGTATTTCTTGTTTAAGTGGTGTGCTATTCTTTATATTGTAGGAGTAGAGGAGAATCTTTTGTTCAATCTTTGGTCTATCTATATTGAGGATGTTTTGTTTGTTTTTCTTCCCAATGAGGGTTTCCCAGGATAATTTGTGTGTCTCCATTGTCTATGTGATTTCCTCTCTTTCAATGACCTTACTTACGAAACTAATGTGCTAAATGATTGTAATAATGAAAGAATAACATTAAATACTAGTTGTATAAGTAAAACTTCAGCATGGTATTAGAGCAGGCCTAAAAGAGACCAACTCATAGTTTATAAGAAGTGGCTAGCCTCAATGCAACCTCTCCAAAATCCAATTTTTCAGTATTGTAGCTGCTACAGAATTATGATTTTTGCATAAACCCTAAGTTTGATGTTTTCCCTATTTAAGGAGGACATTGGAGGAAGTAACCACATCTAGGAGATCTCTCTAGTAGGGTGCATCTAGTCCCTGGATCATAATTCTAAAATATGAATTTTGAAAAATTAGAGTTTCCTCATAAAACCCTAAGTTGCACTTGCAATTGAAGTATCAGTTGCAGTTGCAGTTAAAGTATCAGCTGCATTTGTAGTGCCAGTATGTTTGTGTTAGTTCCTTCATGCCAGTTGCAACACCAGTTGTAGTGCCTACACCAGTTGCAGTGAAAGTTTTTTGAAGTGTTGGGACCAATGTTTTATTGTCCTAGTGCACCTTCCCCTATAAAGATACTGTTAGAGGTATGTAATTACATTTGTTTAAACTATATCATTATTTTTAAAAGGGTATTTGCAGGAGAAAGGATCTTTTGTCTAAACAACAATCATAGATCTAGAGGGATCTCGGATCCAACACATTGATAGGAACAATGCACCTTAGGTTTGATCAATTTAATATGCCTATATTTGTTATGATATTATGAACATCTAGATTGTATTTTGATCTTTTGAAGTTATGACTATCATACTAACCATTGGTCAAAATCAAAGTCTAAAGTATTAGATTGATTAAGGTTGAGATTATAGAGTTTATTCTCTAACTCAGATTCCTGCCAAGTAAGAATATTATATTAGTAGATAGGACAAGTTGAAGATAACACTTGTCATCTTAAGTTAGGGAGACTCGAAAGAAAATAAACAACACTCATTCTTGAGGACAAGACTCCAGGTTCCAGGTTTGATTGATTAAATTGATAAGATTCAAATTTACACATATAAAGTTTGATAACTTATAAACACTATAGTTGTGATAGAAATATTTGAAAACAAATTCTATTGAATACTTGGTAGAATGTGAGCACTATTGAGATAAATTATTACTGTAATCATTTACTGGATATAACTAACATCTCCTCTAGGAGAAACTTCTTGTTTTGTTTCTAGGCTACCATGGAGGAATGATTGATCACAACACTAGAAGAGTGTTTCTCTCATTCCTTATTATTGTATCTCTTACTTTATACCCTTGTTTCAGGAAGGTCACAAGTGATATCTCTAAAGGAGATACTCTAACGATTCTTCTTTCTATTTTTTATTATTATTATAAATAGTATTGTTCTTGTATGTTGTTTCTCCCTTGTTGTTCTTGTTTCGTGCAGCTCACAGGTGATAACCATGAGGAATATATAGTGATGGTTGAAGGAGGTAACATATTAGATGAGACATGGGCCAGACTATCCAATTTTTATACATGACCGTATACATCCATGTACCAAAGAACATGAAGAATAAGCTACTTTTGAGATACATAGTATCTCATATGGAGATTGATTGTAAGGAGTATAAGGCTCCAAAGATTACCGAACACTAGAATAGAAATCACAGAAGCCTTGGTCAATGGATAATGAAGCCACCTTGACAAGAATTATAATTTGTTTGAATTTTGACTCATATTTTGATATTAATACTTGGTATTCAACACCAAGTATATCTTGTAGAGACTCTAAAGTTTTTGTAGACTTAGAGTAATCCTAATATAATAAAGGATCAAATGGGAAAAAGAGACATCTTCCATGACTAGTAGAGAGATGCCATGAGTTGATAATACTATATCGTAGCTTCAGAGACCTCTAGGAGACATGAAATCTCTTGATAATATTCCCTTGTTTCTATGATAGAGGAGGAAGTGAGTCAGAAGTACTAGGATATGGATTTTTCCTTGTGACTAGAAGGGAATTCAATGGTGACTTCCAAGATTGATCTAACAAATAAATAATGTTGTAAATAACAATATAGATATGTACAAAGCCTAATTTGTGTCCAGAGGTTTCTCCCAACAAGAGGGAGAAGACCATGATGAGACACTTGCTTTAGTAATAAGTAAATGTAGCTATAGAACAACCATGATCCATTAAAAGAATCCAATGTGGTATTAGACTAAGATATAGTGAGAATAGAGAAGTTATTCTCAGCTTCAGAAATAGCATCTGTAGGTACAGATTCTCAGTTCCAGAAGGAACAGTTGGAGAAAAAGTAGAGGACATACTCTCAGGAAGTGAGACAGATAATGATTTGCAAAAACCACATAGAACCAACACATGATTATGTAGATTGGGTTGCAATTGAAAAAGTGTAACAGGTTGGTACAATGTGATGTGAAAATTTGGTTTCGAAGTACATGACAGGAAGACTCATGTCTAAAAGTTGAATCAAGCTACAAGAGCTTGGTATGGTTGATAGTTTTCTGATGAGATTGGGCTTTACCAAGATTAAAGTTGATCCAAATACCTACTTTAAGATTGTGGATGATGGACCAGTTATATTTCTACTATATGTGGATGACTCATTCTTGATAGATGAAGAAAATCTCATCACAAATTGTAAGAAGAATCTTTTCATTGAATTTGAAATGAAGGATCTAGGCCAAATGCACTATTTCTTAGGTCTTGAAGTATGGAAAATTCCAGAAGAGATTTTCCTTAATCAAGGAAGGTATAAATTATGAAGATATTTGATATGATGGAATTTAGATCTATGTCCACTCCTATGGAGATGAATTTGAAGTTGTTTGTTGATACTTCGTCAGAAATCATTGATGTTACTCTATACAGACAAAATATTGGTTCGTTGATGTATCTAACGAATACCAGACCATATATATTATTTTTTGTGAACACCTTGAGTCATTATCTAGTGAATCCCAGACATGTTCACCTTGTAGCTACAAAGTATGTGATGAAATACCTTAAGGGTACGTTGGACTATGGCCTATGTTATACTGGAGACGGTGACTTTAGATTGTATGGTTATACTGATTTAGATTGAGATGGAATTACTTTAGACATAAAGAGCACTTCAGAATGTTATTTCAGTTTAGGGTCATCCATTACTTCATGGCAAAGTAGAAGAAGCCCAGTATTTCTCTCATCATGAGAGAAGCGGAGTACAATGCATAATTTTCCACTACTTGTGAAGCCATATGGCTTCATAAGTTGTTGACAAGTCTATTCGATCTGTATATGGAAGCTACCATGATTCTATGTGATAACCATAGTTGCATAAAGATGATATAGAACCTAGTGTTCCATGATAAGACGAATCACATAGAGATTCGGTATCACTACATTCTTGACATGGTGCAAAAGGGAGTTGTAAAGATCTGATATGTTGGCACAGATGAGCAGGTTATAGATGTGTTCACTAATCCTCTATATCATGAGAAGTTTGAGTACTTCTGAGATAAGATTGTTGTAGTCCAAAAGGACCTCCATCGAGAGGGGGAGTGATGATGATGATACTATGGTATTCTGACCAACAACAGGTAACTCAGTTAATATTTTATATCCTAGGGGATTGATCATCCCTGGGAAGATCCCAAAGGTTCGGTAAGGATGGTCTGTCAGAGTACCTATGCATGTATATTCTAGTTTTGTTTAGTAGTGGTAGCTTAGTTAATATTTTATATCCTAGGAAATATTATGATTCCTAGGAAGATCTCGAAGGTTCGGTAAGGATGGTCTTTCAAAGTACCATGTGGTAGCTTGCTAGAATTTTATATCTTAGGGAATATTATGATTCCTGAGAAGATCCTAAAGGTATGGAAAGGCCGGGCTATCAGAGTACCACATATGTTTTTGTTGATGCACTTGCCTCATTATGTTTCCATTAATGTTGTTTGTTCCAACTTCATCCCATTAATGTTGTTGTTCCAGCTTCGTTCCATTGATGTTGTTGTTCGAGGTTTGTGATGTTGATGTTGATGTTCTATATTCATGTTGCTGATTATGTTGATGTTCCAGCTTCGTGCTATTGATGATGATGTTACTCCATCTATGTGTTGCAAATAATGATGATGTTCAGTTTCTACTGATGTTTATGATGAGAAAAAGTTTTTATGACCTATAGATATGACTGACAGTGTTCTTGATCTTTATGACGATGTTTCCTCCTCTTGATGTTGTATTGTGTCCAATCAGTTGTTATTGATGTTGTTAGTAGAATACCCTTCTTGTTAAAGGGGACTATTGAAGTATTGCAACTTCAAAGAATATTCTACCTAAAAGAATTGAATAATAATATATTATATTTAATTAGGCTCTATTGTTCCTTGATAGCTAAATGTAAATTAAAAGGGTAAAGTGATAGGTTGGACCAGACCTAATTTAAGGGAGGCCAGACTACTATTTTTAAAGGAGGTTAGCACCTCATTTTCACACTCACCACACTAGCTCTACAACTATGAAGAAGTGCACAAGTCTTGGAGGAAGTGCTACTGCAACTAGGGGTGATGTCAAGGAGGGTTTTGGTTTATATATTGGTATTTCTTGGTTAAGTGGTGCGCTATTTTTTCTAGTGAAGGAGTAGAGGAGGATATTTTGTTTGGTATTTAGTCTATCTATATTGAGGAAGTTTTTCTGAGTTTTCTTCCCTGTGAAGGTTTGTGTCTCTATTGTTTCTGTGATTGCCTCTCTTTTACTGATTGTATTTATGCAGCTAATGTGATAAATGATTATAATAATGAAAGAAGAACCATAACTTCTAGATTTATAAGTAAAACTTCAACATAAAGCAGAAGTAACAAGTACATAGTAGATCTAATGAAAGAAAAATGAGTGAGTGTCGAGATGATATGGAGAAAAAAAAAGTAGTATGAACAAAGTAGATCTAGAAAAAGAAGAAATAACGAGCACATAGCATATTTGGTGAATACAAAAGTAGCAAGTAGACCAATGAAGGAAACTCATATGAATAACTTGTAAACTTGTAAGTAGGTTAGTTCCTACAAAAACAAACAATTGTGGAGATTCATGTCTCTAGTAGGTTAGTTCCTGTTATCCCCGATATCTAGATCTTTTAGACCTTTAAAACCTTTCAGAAACCCATATTACTAGGGATGTCTCCCTTGGGATTAGCCACCCTGAATAGAAAGAGCTCCCCATCGAGGTGACAGGGGGTGGGGAAGCTCCTGTTAGACCTATCCTACAAACTGAGCGATAATAGTTCCTACAAACAATATATGGGATCGTTGTCTCCAGTAGGTCAATTCCTATAAAACAAAAAGGGGATCAATGTCTCCAGTAGGTTGGTGCCTACAAATTTATAAAAAAAAAATGTGGTTTTCTCTCGAAAGGGTTTCCACATAAAATATTGTGTCTTCTAATTGTTACATTTATTTGATTGCTTCATTATGGTTTATGAATGTAAAATATATATATATATATATATATATATCCTTATATTGATTCACCCTGCCCTCTCAGTATAAGTGTGCTCTCAACAATTGGTATCAGAGTTTGTTCCTTCAGAAACAATATAACCATTGTGTTGAGCACTCAACACACACTAAAAATTCTATGTCAAATTTTACTTTTTGGGTACCACAAGTAATCTTTTGGCATTGTCTAATTCGGCTTCAGTATGAAAAATGTTTCCTTGCTTATCATTTTTTGATTATCATTAAGTATTTAAAAATTTTCTTGGACATGAGAAAACCATGATAACTTGAAAGGACTAACATTTAATTAAATAATCAATCGCTAAAATATTCACCCGACGCATCCAAAATTCGACACCCGGAAGAATTGAAGATGAAAGAAAATCACTCGAGAAAACTGAGGTCTCCGATCGCCGATCCTCATCGGCATTGGCAGAAGGGATTTTTCTTTCACGATGATCATTACAAAAGGAAGTCACCAATAGTCAATCTCATTCGGCATCAGTGAAAGGAAAATGGAGTAAACATTAGCAAAGAAAGAAAGGAATCGTTGATGGTCAATTCCCAAAGCATTTTAGCATCGACGAAATTTTTGAGAAAGTATATCCGTAGATAAACTATTAATTTTATCCCTAAGCGTCGATTCTGCGGTGCCTTTTTGGCATTGAAAATCCTAGGCTTAGCTTAAATCGTGCATTTTGAGCAAAGTCTCGAGCCCAACTATTACCCGCAAGCTAGGTCACCGATCTTCGATGTCATATGTCACAAACCAGCTGTGTCATGATGGTACCATTGAGCATGAATTCTAGGCTACCTTAGAAGAAATACGGTTTGTCTGAATAACGCAAAAGTATGTTCCAAATAAGATAGGAAAAGATGTGGACCAAACACATAGGGAATTCATATACAAATAAGAAGATAATGCATTCAACTGCTATAACGAGGATTCTTCCATTAGTGTCGCATGACTTTTACATTATAGGTCGAACGAACTCAAAATACAGACAACAGATGTTCCCAACACTGTGTGGCCAGTCAATCTTGGTTACCTTGAAAACTTGGGATTTATAGGTAAGGGCACCGCTTGGTTTCCCCGACTCTCTAGTTACTATTCGTAGAATCTAGAAAACTGGTATTCTTTTCATCTGATGCCCTTTGTGCTTCGCACAGCTGCACGATTGTATCCTATGCATCCTAGAGCTTCCTCTTGAGCCATTTCACGTTCCCTTCGCGGCCTTGCGATGATGACACTTCAGGGGTTCTTTCCACCAACTGTCGTCTTAATTTTTTGTTCTCCTGATAGAGTTCAACAAGTGATATTTGTGCATGTTCTAGCTTATGAGTCATCCCTCGAACGTTAGCGCTCGTCGCATTCATTCTCCTCATCTTTCCCAATCTTTACAAGCAAATTCCTTCGACGGGATCCATCTGAATAGTGCGCATAAGGAGTTTCTCAGCTATCAATCTTGTGTTCGGCTCGCTTAAGGCCTGGGTCTCCCCCGTTTCCTTGTTTTTCCTCAACCGACCTCTTTTCCAAGCTATATGCTATGAGGGAGACATGTCTTCCAACATTCTTCTCTCTGGTGCGACTTGTTCCATGTCAGTCTTCGCAAGGTGCGATATCATCGTTTCCACACACAAATGGAATTTTCCCTTTTAAACCTCGAGGTTACCCGCTGCAAGTAAGAATGAATCCCATTCTCGTTGGGGTTCAAGCCTGGAATTTCTCCCACTTCGCGTACCCTTTCTCACTTTGTGAGAGGTTCCCATGATACAACACATATCCATCGTACACAGGGAATTCGGCGAAGACCTGAAGTAGAAAAACTTGATCACTCTGGGCTCACAAGACCAATTACCAAAAATGTATAAGCTCGGGTGGTAAGTAGAATGCATGTAGAACGATCTAGAATTTATAACCAAGCATGTAGTGGGTAGAAACATGTTGGGGAACACTAAATTCATGGCGACTAGATGTTTTGAAGGAAACTAAATATTTCATGTGGCACATCCACACGACGAGTACATTCTACGGCATGTGAGGTACGACTGTTAAGAGTTGTAGGGCATATATCATGTGAGCGCCATGGTTTCTTATCTTTTGAACCTTCATGATGACCTGATAATGGCCAATGCACTTACCGATGTGACTTATGTTTAGACAATTGGCCTCAACCTGAAACCCACAATGAATTCCTTTATGATAGGATCCAACCCTTTTGGAACTTACTCGTACTTTCAACACATATTTGGCCCTAACATCCTTTCCCGACTCCAAGGGCCAAACGACCACTGGTATAACTTCAAATTTCATTATCTTATGTACCTAACATGTTCATGTTGTGCCACGTGGATGTAACCCGCCCTCACCAGGGAAACATTGATGGTGCTAACATAACTGGGAGGTGAACAGTTCGAAAGATTCTAGGAATCATGTAAGTATCAAACAACTAGGATTAACAAGCTTTACAAGTATGTATCGATCTGAATTCTTCACGTTTACACTTTATACGTATGTTTTTGTCGGGTGGTTCTATACACAGTCTCTAAATGATTCAATTTCAATTGTAGGAAAGATGCGTATGTTTTTGTTGGGTGGTTCTATACACGGTCTCTAAATGATTCAATTTCAATTGTAGGAAAGATACCTCTGAGTGTTGAGAAAGAATGGATTGGGAGCCTCGTTGGGAGATTCAAGAAAATAAGTCAAGTTCGAAAGGTGACGAGTCAACATTAGCGAAAGAAGTATAGGATATCGGACCCGAGAATTCGACACCCCTGACGACTTTGTCGACTTATGCAACATAGTCGAATCACACACCAAGAAAGATTCATTATGGGTCGAAGAGCTAGTGAAGGTGGCCGACACATTTCCTGGACAAGTGCAACGATTTATGGAACATCCAATTAGATCTCAGACTATGCTACAATAGTTAAACACCAATCTGGTGAAGTACTGGGCACATGCGATGGAGTTCATAGAATTTTACATGGCTCCAATGGAAAAAAATAGATTTCCATGGGCTAAAACCTGTGAGGAGTCATTCATCAGTTGTTCGGAGTATGAGAAAAGTCACCCTTTCAAGTGATATCTTGAGTAGACTGTCAAAGAAACTGTTAGAAGAGGACATCACATGGCGAATTTGTTTTTGTTTAAACTACACTTAGCCATTATTTTCAGTTGAATTTTATGTTATAAATAGGAACATCGACCAATTAGTTAATGGTCAATGGTTGTTGCAAGAACTCTTTCATTCTAGTTGTTAAGAATTATTTTGAAGCTCCCTTTAATTGAGAAGTCCTTCTGGACCAGAGACAAGTTATTTTCATCAAATGCATGTGATTGGACGTGGAGAAGAACTATTTCCTATCTCGTTTCATGAATGATGTTGTAATGAGTAAGAGATATTTAATCTATTGTCAAGTTATCTGGTGCAATATTTTGTTGTTCTTTACTTTAATGATGAAGATGAATCATTGTTTTATCATGTGATGGATGATTAGTGTAGGTGAATTATTTTTCTTTCCATTATCTTATCGCATATGTGTTTTCTTTCTGATAATTAGTTTCTCAGACAGTGATTGGATGCTCACATGGTTAATGTATTAGTACTAGACCTATGGTGTAAAATTATTGTCTGCATGCTTTAGCAGTGGGTTATCCCAAGTTTAGCCTCCTCCCCAGCAGTTAGAACTTAATTCTGTTGTGTTTCCAGGTTGTTTTATATTGGCTTACATCTCATATCGGTCCCACCCCAGAGAAAATACAAAAAGAGATAGTCTGAATTGAAGGAAGAGTCTGAACTAAAGGAAGATCCTTCACAATAAAACATAAAGCCCATCTATAAATTATCTGGATCACAAGATCTAGAGAACCATTCCACTATTAAACGTTTTAGAGTCTAATTGGGCCTCGGTGGCGGGTTTGGTTCCTTATGTTGAATCAAGGGATCTAGGACCCATCAATAGAATTGGTGCTAGAAGGAGGGCCTAGAATGAATGGTTGGATATATATTTTATATAGTATTTCAAACAGCCTATAGATTCAAAAAATCCCACATGCATGACTAGTCATTCCCAAGAAATCCCACACATGATGAGTACTCCTAAAACGAGTAACTCACCCCAGCCCGAGGAGGAATCATTTCACACTGGAATAACTTACGCTCTTCCTCAAGAGGAATTAAATCAATTCAAAAGAATCACAAGAGAATACACCCAACAGATTGGTGCATTGTTCTTAGCTCCGATACTTCTTCGAAGACAAAAGATAAGTAGGCCAGTGGTCAATACTCCCGACGAAGTTTTTGTGCACACTGTAGAATAATTAATAGATTTCGCAATCAAAAAAATCCAATATCCTCTTGATATGATACCCGAAACACCAGCTGACGACATATCTGAACCAGATGAGTTTTCGGAAGAGGAAGAGTTTAACTCAAATTCTGGAGATATGGAAGGCAACAATGACCATAATGAAGAAAGGGGGAAACCACCTCTGAAAAATCAACCCTGGTTGGCCAGAGACACTTTGACCCTCCCAGGACCAGTCCATAACCTTCCCTAACATCCAGAGAAGTTACTTCCTAATTTCGATCCTGAAACCTCAGGATTGCCTGAAGATCATATCAATAAATTTATACTAGCGATCAAGTTTATGAACGTCCAGCATGAAGATGTAGTTTACAAGTTTTTCCCCTACACATTTGAGAAGTCAGCCTCCACATGGTATTTTAACTTACCTATAAGATCCATAACTAGCTGGACAAAGTTTCAAAAATATTTTCTAGATAAATTTGTAGAAGAGACTACTACAGGAGCTCTAATGGTTGAGTTGTTTGCCGCCACCATGAGTTAGAAAGAGAAGGTTAAATATTTCAATCAAAGATTCAAGACCATCTTAAACAAATTCCATCCTGAATCCAAACCAACTTAGGAGCTGCAAATCGATGTATACACTAATGTGCTCCTAGCTCATATTTCCATGTTTGTGAAGAGGGTTGTCAAATGAACCTTAGCTGAGAATTTTGAAGAAGATAAAATGATAGAATTCCATATGAAAGGGTTTAAAGAAGGTTAGGTCTCTTTAGTTCAGAAAGAAGTTCAACCTCCTCCCAGGAGAGAACTCCTTCTGATTAGACCTCTAGGGAAACAAGAAGAACAGACTCCCGACAAGGGTAATGGAGACATAGAAGATCTACAACTCATGGTTAAGAAATTATTGAATGAGATCATAGACATAAAGAGAAAGATTGGGGAAGGAAACCAAGGCCAATGGCTCTATAAGACTTTCTTTAAAAAGAATGCGTCATCCAAATCCATTGAACCTCCCCCATCTAACTTGAATATCGATCTAGGGAATGTCGCATATGATTCTTTCTGTACTTATCACCAGGAAAACCACTCTGAAAAGGACTGCCCTCAATGGGTGCATGCCATGAATTTGATGGCCAACCAGTTTTTAAACGAGGTTTCCATAATCGAACAACCAAGCAATTTGGTTATGAATTTTGTTGACCAAGAAGAGATTGACCCACCAGAAGATACAACCATGCTGATATGGGATCCTGACCTAATTATGCCTTCCGACGACCTATTTCAGGTTCAAGAACCACCCGCAAAGATCTCAGTTGTGAAAACTAGAAGTAAAGGTCCTCCTGTCTCAAAAGATCCTACTATCATTCAAACGTCAAGGGAAAGGTCAACTCCCGATCACCCAAAAGCACCTTTTTCTCCCCATAAGAACCCTATTAGCATCCATATGTGAGAATATCCCAAACTAGAGTACAACGTATTTGAATATTTGAAGAAGTTGAAGGCTAATATATCGGTTATGGGCATATGTAGAATCCCTTAGAAAAAATATTTTCTGCTACAAGCGTTGAAATCGGTAGAAAACCCTATGACAAACAATGAGTAGCAAAGAAATCTAACTTCCACAGATATAGTAAATAAACCAACTGTAAACACCTACTCAAAAGATAGAAAGGGAAAACCTTTTGTCCCACACTTTCTCTTAACGTTTGAAGTCTTCAATAGGAACCTCCACAATTGTTTGGTAGATTTGGGAGCATCTTCCAACATTATGCCCTTGTCTATTTGAAAAAAATTAAATGTCATTCCTCTCAAGAGCGATAAACATGTGATACAACTAGACAAAACCCAGATCAAAGTCATGGGGGAACTTAGAGATGTAATGATCAGGATAGTGACACATCCTAAGTTTGTGCAAGTGATTGACATCATTGTAGTAGACATCCCAGAGGACTATGGTTTATTACTAATTCGAGATTGGTCTAAGAAGTTAAACAGGTACTTTAGTATAGACTAGGCACACCTTTGGATACCACTAAAGGGATACAAGAATATGATCAGAATCGATAGGGAGAGATACCTGAAACATGCGATCATTGATCTAGAAACCCTGAATGAACCCTCATCCACATATTTTCCCGTGCTGGGAAATTATTCCTACGATTCCCACTTCAGGAAATTTTATACTCTCTTATCCAATGTCCTTCTCACTCAAAAATATTTAATGGTTTTTCAAGAGAAGTCATCGATACCGATGGAAGACACCCACTTTTGTCAAGACCTTGTGCTAGAGATTACAGAAAAAAAATATAGGGGAGAAATAAAGTAATAAGAAAGAGGAAAAGGGTGATTGTCATTCACAAATTTGGACCATATACTTTGATGGATCTAAATTGTAGTAAGGATCAGGGCCAGGGTGCATCCTCTTTGATCCAAAAGGTAAATTCCATTTCCTATCCTTTAGACTAGAATTTGAATGCACCAATAACACTGTCGAGTATGAAGCTCTAGTACAAGGATCAAAGAAATCCATAGACTTAAATGTCAAAGAATTGAAATTTTTTGGAGACTCGGAGATTATCGTTATACAAGTAAGGAATATTATACATTGCAATTCCCCACACTTAAATAATTATCAGTAGGAAGTACATAGGTTAATAGAGCATTTTAAAGCCTTCAATATTACAGCGATCCCCAGAGAAAAGAATATCCTTGTTGATTCCTTGGCCACAGCTTCTTCAAATCTTTCACCTCTACAAGATTATGAAGCCTCTCGATTCACTGTGGAAATACTCTACAAACCATCAGTGCCTAAAAACATTTCTAATTGGAAGGTATTTGAATGGGATGAACAGATCATATTAAACTTCCTGACTAACCAAGACAATTTCAAAGATTTGGCCATTGACGATGAAGTATTCCATGAGAAATTGACAGAAGCTGATCCTTGGATAGGTCAAACTAATGACAGATCAAAGTCTCACACAATCTCGAAAGGGATAGCTAATTTGGAAAATATTTTTGATCTGAAAGAACGATTTAGGGGGCCTAAAAATGAAAAGACTGATAGGTCTTGTCCCTTTCATGAAACTATAAATCTCAAAACCCCAAAAAACCCAAAGAATGTGAATCTCAACAAGACTATATCTAAAGAGGAAAGAAAGGCTTAACTCAAACTGTTTAGACAATATCAAGATGTATTCGCATGGTCCTACCGAGATCTGAAAACTTATGACACTTGTATCCTTCAACACACTATACTGTTAAAACTTGAGGTGAAACCCTTCCAACAGAAGATCTAAAAGTATCACCCATTATTGGAACCTCTCATGTATTAGTAATTAAAGAAACTTTTAGATGTCAATATCATCTTCCAAGTTAGGAATTCTGTGTGGGTACCAAATATGGTTCCTGTGAGAAACAATTATGGAGAAATTCACTTATGTGGATGTTTTAGGAACCTCAAAAGAGATTTAGAAAAGGACAATTACCCAGTCCCACCAATGGAGCAACTCCTACTGACTGTGTTTGGCTCAGATATTTTCTCTCTACTTTATGGTTTCTCAGGTTACAACCAAGTCCTGGTTTCAGAGGAATATCGTTTCAAAACTACCTTCCGAACCAAGTGGGGAACCTTTGCTTATAAATGCATGCCTTTTGGGTTAATCAGCGTAGGGGTGACCTTCCAAAGGGAAATGGACGTAGAATTTTGGGAACTAATAAACAAGTGTGTGGTAGTGTATATAGACAACATAATTGTGTATTCAAAGAATAGACAAGAGCACATCCAACACTTAACTCAGATTTTCGAAAGGTGTACAAAATACCGTATAACCTTAAATACTAAGAAAACTATTTTTGACGTCGAGGAAGGTAAGATGCTAGGCCACATTATATCTCAAGTAGGAATTCACATAGACCCAAAAAGGATTAAGGCCATAGCTCAACTCCCGTTTCCTCACAACAAGAAAGTTATGCAGTCCTTTTCCAAGCAAATTAATTTCGTGAGGAAATTCACTCCCGATTTCATGAAAACTATCAAACCCTTACAGAAGATGATTCACAAAGATGCCAAATTTAAGTGGGATGATGAACAAAGGGATGCTTTCAGCAATATTAAAATTGTTATATACCAATCCCCCATGTTATGAAGTCCTAATTTCAATAGGGATTTCTTCCTCTATACTTTCACCTCCGACCAATCGTTATCTGCAGTATTGACTCAGAAGGATGTTGACAACATCAAGGCTCCAATGTCATTCATGAGCACTAATCTCCAAGGATCCGAACTAAATTATCCCGTCGTGGATAAACATGCTTATGAAGTATATAAGGTAGTAAAACACTTCAGGTCTTACATCCTCAAGAACCACACAAAAGTAATTATGCCTCACCCTATGGTCTGATCCCTATTCACTCAACATGAAATGGGGTAGAGAGGAGGGAACTAGATGATAGTAGTTCAAGAATTTGATCTAGATATAAAGCCTTCCAACCTAGTTAAAGGGAAAGGGTTATGAAAACTCGCAGTCAAAGCCCAAGTCCAAGTAAATGAAGATTCCAGATGGGAGAATGAAATGGAATTATGGTGTGGTGAAATATCATATATTTCCCCAGGGCCAGAGTCTTGGTATGAGAATTTGACTTATCTCTTGCACCATGGGACTTGTCCAGAAAATCTCAATCCTAGGTAAAGGAGAGATCTCAGGTTAAATTTCTCACAATATCGCCTCATAAATTCGATACTCTTCTAGATTAATTATGATGGGGTACTCTTGATATGTCTTGAACGTGAAGAATCATAAAAAGTTTTGAAGGAGCTCCATGATGGCCCTGTCGGTGGACATTTCCCAGGAAACACCACCGCTCATAAGATACTGAGATTTGGTTATTACTTTCCCACCTTGTTCAAAGACACTCACACTTACTCTAGAGACTAAAAAACTTGTCAAGTAAGAATTGGGAGAGAGAAGATAGTGTCAGTCCCACTCCAACCAGTGACTGTCTCGAGGCCTTTTGATCAATTGGGGATAAATATTGTAGGAGAAATTATGCCAAGATCTTCAAAAAAACACAAGTACATTCTTGTTGCCACCGATTATTTCACGAAATGGGGAGAGGCCATCCCTCTAACCCATGTAAACGAGAAGGTGGTAATCCAATTCATATACAAACAACTGATCACAAGGTTTGGGGTCCCTTCTATCCTGGTTTTTGATAATGCTTCTTATTTTTCTTCCAACCTATTGACAAAGTTTTCTCTGGAAAAAGGAATCATAATTAGGTACTCTACAAATTAGTGTCCACAGGGAAACAAAGTGGTTGAATCAACCAATAAGAACCTGGTCAGAATATTGAAGAAAACAGTAGCAAACAACCAAAGGAACTGGCATAATATACTCCATAACGCTCTATGGGCCGACAGGGTCACACCTAAGGAAGCTATAGGAAGTTCCCCGTACTTTTCGGTATACGGGTAAGAATTCATTCTCTCAAACGGGATTTATCTTCCAACTCTTCAACTTGCCCAAGATTCCATAGGGGAGCCTTCATCATTCATACAACAAAGAATTGACACTCCACTCATGCTAGAAGAAGAAAGGGAAAAAGCTAAGTCAAAATTCATAGCCCACCAATAGATAGTGAAAAAATGGTTTGATAAGCATAAATATAAGGAGAATAATTTTGAACTAGGAGACTTAGTCTTGAAATGGGACAGAGCGAATGAGCCTAATGGAAAACATTCTAAGCTTCAGAATCTATGGCTCGAACCTTTCTAGGTGGCTGAGAAGATTGGTGTAGGCACTTATCGGTTACATAATCTGAGGGGGGAACCTGATTCCCTCCCAGTAAATGGACAAGCCCTAAAAAAATATTTCAATTAATAAATAATAATTAAAAAAAAAAATCAATCTTTTGTTTGTATGTTCTTTTCATGATTTTGGTTTTATATAGGTATTTTTCAAATGGCTTTTATTTTTCTTGGTTGTTTTAGACTTCTGTGCTTTTGAAGTTTTTGTTTAGTGAGACAATGGTTGACCTCAAATCATGTGACATAGCGAACTATGTTCCTAACTCATTGCTCACATACAACAAAAGAAACATAAAGGAACCTATAGTTTCTTTGAAGGGCCCTCTACCTAAATTGAGCAAATGAAAAACTTTGGACAAATGTCAGAAGTGTTTGCTTAGTGGTCTGGTGAAACCTTAAGGGAAAAAAGGAAAGTCAAAAAGGACTACATGAACCCCAAAGGAAAAGCTAGTAAAGAATTCACCTGAACCATGTCACTTTTCAAACTAAACAGACGTCATCCTCTCTCACTCCCTTAGGGAATTCTTCCAAAACAAAAGTTAACTATACCAAAATGAGTGAACAGTGGTAGATGATATGCAGATATCTATGTCGGGGCAATGGATGCTCGCTAGCAGTGGAGCATGGTCTGTGATGTCGGGGTGACTCCATCGTGGCTATGGGCGCTCACTGACAGTGGAGCAACACCGTAGCAAGTTATTAAAGGTAACCAAAGGCTTCATGCCAATGAATACTTTGCTAGACTTTTGTCAAAAAGGTCATGATTCAGGGTTACAAGAAGCAAAGGAGGAATAAAGGTTAAAAACTCCACAGACAAACACAGAAGCATCATCCAGAGAAATTCAAATGAAAAGGTAAAAGAGGCTCTGATTTAAAACTAGTTAAGTTCTCCACCATCTTTCATATCAGCTGAGCATGAAGTAAGAACAAATATTCTACTTTCGCCCAGTAAATCACCATTTGTTGAGCGCTCAACACACCCTAAAAATTCTATGTCAAATTTTACTTTTTGGGTACCACTTAATCTTTTAGCATTTTATAATTCGACTTCAGTATCAAAAATGTTTCCTTGCTTATCATTTTTTTATTCTCATTAAGTCTTTAAATGTTTTCTTGGACATGTGAAAACCATCATAACTTAAAAGTAATAAAATTTAATTAAAGAATCAACCGCTAAAATATTCACCCGACAAGTCCAAAATTCGTCACCTAGAAGAATTGAAGATGAAAGAAAATCAGTAAAGAAAATCAAGGTCACCGATCACTGATCTTCATCAGCGTTGGAAAAGGGAGTTTTCTTTCGTGACTAGAATTAAACAAGGAAGCCTCCAATATCCGATCTCATTCGGCATCAATGAAAGGCAAAGGGAGTAAATGTTAGCAAAGAAAGAAAGGAATCGCCGATGAACGATTCCCGAATCATTTCACCATCGACGCGTTTTCTGAGAAAGTAAATACATAGAGAAAATAATAAGTTTATCCCTGAGTGTTGATTCCCCAGTTCCTTTTCGACATTGACAGTCCCGGGTTTATCTCAAATCGCGCATTTTGAACAAAGTCCCGAGCCTGACTATTACCCGCAAGCTAGGTCACCAGTCTTCGATGTCATATATCCCAAATCAATTGTGTCATGACAGTACCACTGAGCATGAATTCTAGGCTACCTTAGAAGAAATATGATTTTTCCAAATAACGCAAAAGTACATTCCAAATAAGACAGGAAAATATGTGGACCAAACACACAGGGAATTCATATACAAACAAGAAGATAATGCAGTCAACTGCTATAACTAGGATTCTTACATTAGTGTCGCATGAATTTTACATTATAGGTCTAACAAGATCAAAATACATACAACATACATTCCCAACACTGTGTGGCCAATCAATCTGGGTTACCTTGAAAACTTGGGATTTATAGGTAAGGGCATCGCTTGGTTGCCCCCACTCTCTAGTTACTATCCCTAGAATCTAGGAAACAGGTTTTCTTTTCTTCCGAAACCATTTGTGCTTCATGCAGCTCCATGATTGTATCATGCGTGTCACATAGCTACCTCTTGAGCCATTTCACATTCCCTTCGTGGCCTTGCGATGCTGACACTTCAAGGGTTCTTTCTACCAATTGTCGTCTTAATTCTTTGTTCTCCTGATATAGTTCGGTGAGTGATATTTTTTCTTGTTCCAGTTGCTGAGTTGGCCCTCGAACATTAGCGCCCATGGCATCCATTCCTCTCATCTTGCCGCATTTTCCCAACAAATTCCTTCGATAGGCTCCAAGCGAATAATGCGCATAAGGATTTTCTCATCTATCAATCTTGCGTGCGGCTCGCTTAAGGCATGGGTCTCCCTAGTTTCCTTGTTTTTCCTTGACCAACCCCTTTTTAGGTTTATCCGGTGTGAGGGATACATGTCTTCCAATTCTCTTCTCTCTGGTATGAATTGTTCCACGTCAGCCTTCTCAAGGTGCGATATCATCGTTTCCACACACAGATGGAATTTTCCCTTTGAAACCTTGGGGTTGCTCGGTGCAGGTAAGAACGAATCCCAATCTCATTGGGTTTCAAGCCTGGAATTTCTCTTGCTTTTTGTACCCTTTCTCACATTGTTAGAGGTTCCCATGATACAAAACGTATCCATCATAAACAAGGAATTCGACGAAGGCTCGAACTAGAAAAACTTGATCACTCTACACTCGCAAGACAAATTACCAAAAATGTATAAGATCGGATGGTAAGTAGAATGCATGCAGAATAATCCAGAATTTATAACCAAGCATGCAGTGAGTGGAAACGTTTCGGGGAACACTGAATTCATGGAGGCTGGATATTTTGAAGCAAACTAAAGATTTCCTATGGCACATCCGCGTGACGAGTACGTTCTGGGTTGTGTGAGGTATGGTCGTTAAGATTTACAGGGAATATATGATGTGAGAATCATGATTTATTATATTTTGAACCTTCATGATGACCTGATAATGGCCGATGCACTTACCAAAGTGACTTTTTTTTAGACAACTGGCCTCGACTTGAAACCGACAACGACTTCCCTTATGACAGGATCCAACCCTTTTGGAACTTACTCATACTTTCAGAACATATTTTTCCCTAATGCCCTTTCCTGACTCCAAGGGATGGCAAACCACTGGTATAACTTCAACTTTCATTCTCTTATGTACCTGACCTGTTCATGTTGTGGCACGCAGATGTAACCCGCCCTCAATAGGGAAAAATTGATGGCACTAATTGAAACGAGAGGCGAATAGTTCGAAAGATTTCAGGAATCATGTAAGTATCAAACAAACAGGATTAGCAAGCTTTACAGGTATGTATCGATTTGAATTCTTCACATTTACACTTTATATGTATGTTTTTGTCGGGTGGTTCTATACGCAGTCTCTAAACAATTTAATTTCAATTGCAGGAAAGATGCCTCCTAGTGTTGAGAAATAATGGATTGGGAGCCTCGTCGGGAGATTCAAGAAAATAAGTCAAGTTCGAAAGGAGCTGAGTCAAAATTAGCGAAAGAATTAGAGGAGATCGGACCCCAGAGTTCGGCACCCTGAACGTCTTCGTCGACTTATGTGACATAGTCGAATCACATACCACGCAAGAATCATTATGGGTTGAAGAGGTATTGAAGGTGACTGAAATAGCGCCCGGACAAGTGCAACGATTTATGGAACATCTGATTAGATCTCAGACTATGCTACAACAGTTAAACACCAGTCTAGTGAAGTACCGGGTCCATGCGGTGGAGGTCAGCGGAATTAACGTAGCTCCAATGGAACAACATGGATTTGCATGGGCCCAAACCTATGAGGAGTTGTTCATCAGTTGGTCAAAGTATGAGAAAAGTCACCCTTTCAAGTGATTTTTTGAGTTGACTATTAAAGAAACTGTTGGAAGAGGATGCCACATGGTGAATTTTGTTTGGTTTAAACTACACTTAGCTATTATTTTCAGTTGAATTTTATGTTATAAATAGAAGCATCGACCAATTAGTTAAGGGTTGATGGTTGTTGCAAGAACTCTTTCTTTCTGGTTGTTAAGAATTATTTTTGAAGCTCCCTTTAATTGAGAAGTCCTTCTAGACCAGAGACAAGTTATTTTCATCAAATGCATGTGATTGGACATGGAGAAGAACTATTTCCTATATCATTTCATGAATGATGTTGTAATGAGTAAGAGCTATTTAATCTATTGTCAAGTTATCTGGTGCAATATTTTGTTGTTCTTTACTTTATTGATGAAGATGAATCGTTGTGTTATCATGTGATGGATGATTAGTGTAGGTGAATTATTTTTCTTTCCATTATCTTATCGCATATGTGTTTTCTTTTGGATAATTAGTTTCTCAAACAGTAATTGGATGCTCACATGGTTGATGTATTAGTACTAGACATGTGGTATAAAATTGTCATTTGCATGCTTGAGAAGCGGGTTATCCCAACTTCAGCCTCTTCCCCACTCGTTAAAACTTAATTATGTTTTGTTTCCAAGTTGGTTTATACCAGATTACACCTCATATCGGTCCCAACCAAGAGAAAATACAAAAAGAGATAGTATGAACTAAAGGAAGAGCCTTCACAAGAAAACATAAATCCCATCGATAAATTGGCCAAATCGCAAGATCTGGAGAACCATTCCACTATTAAACGCTACAGAGTCTAATTGGGACTCAGTGGAGGGTTTGGTTCCTATTGTTGAATCAAGGGATCTAGGACCCATAAACACACTGGAAGGTAGATTTTGGAAGCACAGATGGTCGGTCAGGAAGGTTTCTCTATTAATAGGGCTTTGTTGTTTGACAGAAAAAAACTATGTCTTAAAGAGTATAAGGATGAAAAAATACCTAACAACCCTCGTTTTTTATATTTTGAAATTAGTTGTGACTAGTTACACAGCCCCAAAAACTCCACTAATAGATACAGACGTGAAAATGCTAGTGAAAATGATGCAACAACCATGAACACCATCTTGTGCAATCTGTCAGAATCAAAGTTTGTCAAAGTAATGTATTGAAAATCAAAGAAAGAAATTTGGGACAAAATCAAAAACATCCATGAAGTACATGACAAGGTCAATAAGGCTAAGATCCAAAATCATAGAAGACAATTCAAGACTCTAAATATTAAAGATGAATAAAATGTTGCATCCTATGTGGACGCAATTTTCAACATCATCAGATGACTTGGTGAAATAGTTGCAGAACTAATGATTGTGAAAACCGTGTTGAGGTTAGTCCCCTTAAGGTTTGATGCCAAAATATTTTCCATTAAGGAAATAAAGTATCTTGATAACTTAAAACTGGATGAATTGTATGGGATCCTCACTGCATATGAAATGAGGACTGAAAAGGAAACACCATCAAAGAAAGAAACAACATTCAAAGCCTCAAAGAATATGAAGAACAAAGAACACAAATCAAGCAATTGTTTCAGTTGTGAGTCATACGTAGAGGAATAAAATTTTGTGAGAAATGCAAAAAGGGATCTAGAAAATATAAAGGTAAGTTTCCCTTTAAATGATTTAACTATGGAAAAGTAGTGCATNNNAAAAAAAAAAAAAAAAAAAAGGTAGTGATAATGAAGATGACTACAATGTAAAGAGAAAATAACATTAACACGAGAATATCCAAAACTAGGATACGAATGAAAATAATAATAACTCTTATAAGAAAAAGAAGATCCTCTACTCAAAAGGGGTTAGTGACTCATCTAAAGAAAGAAATGAAAGCAGTTCCAATAGTGATAGAGAATAAACTCTATTTATGAAAATTAAAACAAATATTGATAAAGAAAAAGAAATGATGGATTCAAAAGAAGATGAAAATGTTGAAACAAATGATATAAATTTTCACATGCAGCTCTATGTGACTAATTTCATATCTAGAAATTGCTTCCTAGTGAGCTAATAGTAAACCCTAGTTGTTATCACTAACTAATTTTACACTGAAATTATTGTCTGAAAATATAGTAGTGGAAAACACAATATCATATATTAATCATCAAAATATATGATACAAAAAAAACAAATTCTGTAACTTTATCAAAATTAGAAATTCTAAGGGAAACACCATCCCTCCCAGCTGACACAATTTCACCAAAAAACCTGAGGAAAACCTTGTCCTCTGGAAAATCAAAATAAACAAATATCTAAGACAATTCCCAACTTACAAATTTGTTACAAACCACTTGTACAACCTGTTGACATCATGTGTACTTCTACTAACATTAACCTGTATTGACCTGCTCCTTCTTAGATAAACTTATACAGATGTACATGATTCACCTTACTACAATCCATGTACATATGCGATTTTTCCCACCACAATATACGTACATACGTGATTCACCTTCCTGCAACCTGCGTACATATGTGATTATTCCCATAGAAACCCACGTACATGTATAGAAAGTTTGGCTTCCTTCACAGTTGTGTCCCTCCTATCTCCTAGGCCATATTTTCCATAGTTACAAAATTTCCCTTGCTGATATCACCAACTGCCTCGGCACAAGTGAAGACTCACTTATGCCAAATCCATCATGTCACTACTCCATGATGAATGAAATGTCACAATGACCTCTCTCCTTTATATACAAGTATTAGGGGTCATCATAGAAACCCATCCACAAGTCAAAATAAAATTAGACTTTCTTGTGGGTGTGAAGCCCCAACACAAACCCACAAATCCCATCACCAAACCCATGATTCCCTAAAATCATTCCAAGGGGTTTCTCACCAAACCTAAAGTGTGATGTGGTGCCCACAACAATTTCCACATGTCCAACACCTAGGTCCATGTGAGAATACTTTCCCAAAGATACAAAACATCAACAGATGGATAATTTGATATTGAAGAAGAACTCATGTGTGCATTAACTGAAATAAAGAAGCTAAGGAAGAAGAATTTGAATCAAAAAGAGAAGTTTTAGAAATATGAAAAAGAGGATTCTGATTCAAAATCCAAAATGTCACAAATCCTTGAAGAATAAGAAAATATTATCATAATCCTAAAAGTTCAAATAGAAGATCCAAGAAGGATAAATGTGGTGAGAATTGAGCTAAAGCAAAATGAAGAAAATTGTGAAAAGATAGAAGCTAAACATATTTCCTTAAGAAAGGATTTGAAAAGGTCAACTAATTAGTTGAAGAGAAGATTGAAGTTTGAACAGAGTGCCAAAAAAATATATCATACTATCAATTGTCAAAGTTCACCATTTATTAACACAAGTATTGGTTATGATAAGAGTTATATGACCACCAAAGAGGATCCATAAGTTGCAAGGACATCAAAGAAAGTAAATGAAGAAAAATCTAAAAGATATGTTGATGTACTCAAAGTTGCATCAGTGATGAAGACATCAAGAAAAAAGAAAATAATGTTCCATAGAAATTTGTAATTTCTCCTAAGGACAACAATAACATATTCAAAACATATTTCCCACCAAGGCAACCTCCCATGAACTGGTGCCAAAATTATTTATTTATCTATTTCTTTTGTTGTAATAATTTTTGTTATAGCCTTAATTTCCACCCTACTGGGCTAGAAGGGAATCCAATAGAAGATGAATTCCAAGACACATCTCTTGTTCAATATTTAGGAAAATGTTTTGGGTCATCATGGGTCCTACATGAGACAACAAGTGATGATATTCATTGGTCATATATAGTACAAAAATAAATCATCCCTACAACCTTCTATATTCGGAAATTTATGAAGAGGTAAGTGAGGGATGAGTTTTATATTCATGGCATGAGCCTTGAAACTCAAATCATTCGAGTATCCATTGAGTTTTATAATATCTATAAGATCTCCCAAGCCTCTTCCAAGGATGTATATAAAGAAGGAAAGTCTTGAGCAAGAGAAAGAATAATTATTTTTAGAGTTATACTAGTCAAAGAGGATTCTCATATTTAGAGTAGCCACAATCAGATTGCCTATTCAGATTGATAAGTTGAGGAAGATATAGAAGCAAGGAGAAAAGTGGAATGCATGTGCATCAAAGGTATAGCATTCATGCATTTCCATTATTTTAATCAATATATCATTGGTTTTCCCCCAAATTGTTTTCATTTGATTTGTAAATGTTCGGATTTGATATCATGTGGTATATATCAAGAAAGAACTGATATATTTGGATTTCCTAATACTATAAGAGCAAGTAGATCAATAGGTGTTTGTCTCCTTGTGTGTAGAAATAATATTTCATGAGTTGGAGTTAGACCTCAGGATCTGTATCAACCATATATGTGAGGACAATTGAAAGGTATGGGAACCACCCCTCTTGCTTAAAAGGAAATAAATCTACTTATATATATGAAAATCACAGAAGTCTAGACCCACTATCTATCTAGGATTAGTAGGGAGATATTAGGGAGATCCAACACACCATATTGGTGAGATTTATCCAATAATAGGATTGGCAACTCCACTAGGGAAGAATCTTTGATTCTTATCTAGTTTAGATTCCCTTTCCAAATCACCCTTTATTTTCTATTTGTGATTTAATTTCTCTTCCCTATACCTCTCCAGGGGTTAGATCCCTTATATTGGATATATCTGAGATAGATCTGACAAATATGAAGAAGATCCATATTTTTCAAAAACATTTTTTTTTTGCAGTCATCGCCTGTTGTAGTATAAAAATCATGCAATGATCCTCGATGGTTGAACCACATGTGTCCCATAACAATACCTATAAATTGGAGAAATTGAGGGATTTTCTAACTTATGAGATCATATTTGATCTGTCAATTATTTGGAGTCTCTGCTGATCTGTTTAGTAAGAATCTTTCCTCTGTTTGATTCTTACTATCATATATTTTACCTTCGATTGTTTTTTGGAGTGAGTTTGTGTGACTTTTGCAGATTACTTGATTATATTTTTTATCTGGTAATCTTTTGGAGTTGGGAAGAAAACCAAACAAATATGAATAGATATGCTAGTGCCTTGCACTAGTTTCTTTTGTTTAGCTTGTCCTTTTTTGGCTAGTGCCAATTACTAGATCCATTCCTTGTGAGTTTTAGGTGAGATATTTGTAGAGACATTGGAGTGGGATTGTCTAGCATCAGTAACAATTTCCTACAACCCTTGGCTTGTTGATTTGTTGGTTTTCCATTTTCATTTTGTTCTTTCATAGATCAAGAATATTTTTTCATTAAATTTGGAAAATTTACCAAAAAAAAATAAAAAAACTTGCTTCTGATCCTTTGAAGCATTAGAAAAAAGAGTTTTCATTGTTGAATTGTTTGGTTTGAGTTTTGAAAATAATTTTGGGTCTGAATTGTGTGAATGGTTGTTTAGTGTGTGGGATTAATATTACAGGATCACAAAGGAAAATATCTCTTCTCCCTCCCATAGATAAAATTCATTGAAGTGAATGATTGTATTGTCATATTTTCATTTCTTGGTTGGGTCAAGAGTCCAAAACAACATAAGATTTTCATTCATTTCCCTTTGACATAAATCACATCCATAAAAAGAAATTGTGTAATCTAAAATCAATTAGACATTTTTCTTTTTTTTAAAACCAACATTATATAGGCTTAAGGCCTTGGAATGTTATTGGAGAATGAAATATCCAAGGACACAAAAAAGAAACCTAGGAGTCATTAAAGAGTGAAAATATATTTTTACAACTAGTGTGTCGGGAAGATCCTCTAACATAGGAGTCAAGCACGAGGTTGCATCAGGGAAAGTAGGGATATTTTCCCTCTTTACTTGTTGTGGTGTTTGTGATATCACTTTGAATACTAAGGTTATGAGGGTTTCATTGGTTCCACGCCTCTGTGTGAGGTAATTCCTTTGAAGATTTGGGCCTAGTTACCCTAGCCTTACGTGTGGTCAGACCTGTGACTATTATACCAGTCATTGATTGTAAGGTGGTAGCCTTAATGACCTTTCCTAGGTAGACAACAAAGGTGAATGTAGTTGGAATGTTCATGTAGTACCTAGCACAGAAATTCATTCATGGTCTTAGTCCCCCTAGAGGGTGCCCACCTTAATAAAGGGTGCTTGCATCGGTCAGAGATGATTTTCATAGATCATTTTAAATTCTCCAAATACCATCACTACCTAATATTGTGGGGACTTCATCTCTCCCAGAGGGTTGGTTTTCATAAATCTCGTTGAGCCATTGGTTTTCTTGTTAATATACTAGATTTGATAGGGGTGTGCTCTTTGATTCTGAGTCTATATCATCCTTTTGTTGAATTGTGTTTGATTTACACCTATAATTTTCATCGTGGTAGAATTAACACATTGGTCCCATTGACTACAAGGAATAGAACCAATCACATAGGAATAAGCACCTCTTAAGCGATGTGAAATAGGTGACCGAGAATTCGAAGGGTCATATATTTGGTTTGAGGAGACTAGTGTCTTTTAAGTGGAAGTGGTTGATGTAATTCCTCCACCAAACTTTAACCCTCCTTTAAATAATCCTAAAGCAAATCTACTTGTCCAGGTAAGGGATATTTTTAGTGAGCCTTTTTCATTGTTTAGAATTCCACCAACCATGTTAGGAACAAATTTTTTGTCTAGTGTATATGATCCTTCAAGCCCATATAAAAGTGGGACTAGGGGAATCCCCGTGATGTCCATGTTACCTTCTCTTAGCACCATTGGAACAAAACCATCTATCCCTATTTCTACAAGTATGTCGATCTGGGGGACCCCAGTTGTGTCTTCATTTCCATTCAATAGTATACATATTGGTCCTAAACTCATTCCTTCTATTTTGATTCCCACTTATATATATTTTTCTAGTGGGGGCGGAAGCCTTGGTTTCAACATGGGATGTGGAACTCCTTCTACCTCTACCATTCCTATGATCATCCCACCATTATCAAGAGCAGGTGTACCTTTTGGGTGGAACCTTCCTAGTGGTTTTGGGCCTATCACTAGTCAGGCTAGCTGTAGTAGTACATTAGGAGGTTTTAACTTCCCATGGGTTAGTACACATTTCCCTAGGGGGGCATCCCTTGGGGGTAAATTTTCAAATTGTGGAAGATTCCCCTTTATCAATAGCTCAGGATCCAATGGGTCTAATTTTGGGAACATTTTTCCTAGAGGATCTACATATATCCATGTGGAAAATCCACTCGAGGTCACATCTAGTCCAGGGAGAAATCATGATACTAGAAATGCTACCATCCCCAGGGGAACTCACTCTTTGGGAACACCTCAACAACCATATAGTGTTACAAATGTAGGGGGTCCGAAAGGTTCACCTATGACAGTAAAGACTTCGTCTCCCTCCTAATATTCATTTTCTCACATATCATTTCCCTTCCTCGCAATGTTAGACTTACCTCATTTATCGAAATTAACAAATGACCCTCTTCCCCATAACCCTTCATAGACAACTATTTATGGCAAGCTACCTATTGTGAAATCACAACAACAACACCAAAACTATTAGTTTTGGTGGAGACCCATACTACCAAAATTTTGGCAAGGCATTACTCTTTACCTACCTAATTACTTATTCACTTACAAGATTAATGTTTTCATATGGTAACTAGAGCCAAATTCAAGGAACTTCTCATTAATCCTGAATTTTATCTTTACATACAATACATACATCACTCTGCAAACTCCAAACACTTTTCCAAAGTTAACCACTAGTATCTACAAAGCTTCATCCCCTCCTTTTTCGATTCAGATGATCGTATCCTTTACCTTTTCGTTGTCACCTAACTTCCCACTCTTCAACACTCTTGAAACAAAAGTTTTGATGATGATTCCTTTTACAACATCATCGTCGAGGATAAATGGTCAAAGATGACCTTTCGTAAGTTTTCCTTAAACATCGATGACAAGGAACCCCTATTTATAAATCCATGTCAATGTCCAAATGGCATGACAATATTGGTTCTTAAACCTGCATTAACATGAATTTTTACTTGGGCCCCATTTCCTTGTCACTTCATGATACCACCTTTATGCCCACAAGTGGTGAGCTCCCACTTGCTTCTTTTTTTTGGTGAAACCTTTACATCGTCGATAAATAATTGAATTTTATGTCACTATTCTTTCCTTTGAAAAATGTCGACGATGACACTTCTTAAACATATCACCAACGATCGAACCTTAATCTCATCCTAAAACTGAAATTTTTCTAGAAATCATCAACTACATCGTAGTCATTAAAACTACACTTCCCCCTAACCTGGCCCACATGACTATCTTAATGTAGAGGATTTATTATTCCTAATGGAGAGGATTTATTTAAGTGAACGAATTAGTAAGTTTCCTTGAGGATAATGACAAAATTAAAGGTGTCATCATTAGAAGATTGTTATACAATATTTATCAAATAATATTTTGTTGGTTGTGGAGCCTGATTATCTTCCTGATTTATAGGTCTTTTACTTTCAACCGTGTTTATACCCCATGAAGTATTTACACCCCAGAAGTATGTACACTCTTCCACGTGGGGGAGTGCAGAGGGGGGGTACCTCCTCTGCGAGGTCTGGGGGGCCTATCCCCTCGGCTGGGGGGTCTGGGGGCAAGTGGGCCCCCAGCGGGGGTTCGGGGGTATCATCCCCCAATGGGGGTTCGGGGGCGAATCCCCCAAATAAAAAATTGCTTTGTAAAAGTATATTGTAATTTCATTGTAAATCTGGACCGTTCATTATAAGGTCACAGATCTAATGGTAGAGATTATGTTAGGGTTTTTTTCCCTAGAAGGCAACCCTATTTTATGAGGGAAATGTATCGCGGCTATGGATGATGGTGAATATTGTATTCTGAGAGAGGAGACTGTGAGAGAAAGAAGAGGAAGTTACAACGGGTTTTGTTGTAGGTTGTATCCCTTCATTTGCTGGATAATAATAAAGGAAGGACCTGGAAATATTGACTCTTCTATATCTTTAGCTTCTATAGGAGTGGATACAGCACTATGGAATCATAGGCTAGGACACATGAGTGAGAAGGGTATGCAGATCCTTCACAAAAGAAATTTGCTGCCAGATCTTAAACAAATTGATTTGGACTTCTGTGAGCATTGTGTTTATGGAAAACAAAAGAGAGTCATATTTCTTAGAGTTGGAAAAGAAAAGAAGAATGAAAGGTTAGAGCTTGTGCATACAGATGTATGGGGACCAGCTCAGGTATCATCTTTTGGTGGCTCTCATTATTATGTTACTTTTATTGATGATGAAACTAGAAAAACTTGGGTTTATTGCATTCGACAAAAATCTGATGTTTTTGATACTTTTAAGAAATGGAAAGCTTTAGTTGAGAATGAGACAGGAAAATGTTTGAAGTGTCTGAAATTAGATAATGGAGGTGAATATTGCAGCAAGGATTTTGATGATTACTATTCATACCATGGGATTCATAGAGAGAAGACAGTTCCACAAACACCACAAGAAAATGGTGTGTCAGAAAGGATGAACAAGACAATCATGGAGCTTGCAAGGAGTATGAGATTGCATGCTGGTTTTCCCTTATAGTTATGGGTAGATGTTGTAGATATTGTTGTTTACTTAATAAACAGAAGACCTTCAAGCTCTTTGGATGGTATAATTCCAGAGGAGGAATGGACAGGAAAAAAGGTAAACTATTATTTTTTGAAAATTTTCGGTTGTGAAGTATTTGTCCATATTGATAAAGAAAATAGAACAAATCTTGAGGCAAAATCCAAGAAATGTACCTTTATTGGATATGGTGTTAATGATTTTGGTTATCTCTTATGGGATTATGAAAATAACAAAATCATTAGGAATAGAGATGTCATATTCAATGAGAAGGTCATGTACAAAGATCAGTTGCAGGGAAAGAAACAAGAAACAAAAAAACAAGAATACACAGTGCTTGATGAGATCACTAAAAAATAAATTCCAAAGGAACCTGAAAATCAAAATGTACAACAGCAAGAGCAGCAGATACCTCAAACACATGCAAGTGTTGTTAGAAGATCTACCAGGTTAAGTATACCCTTTGAACGATACTCTCCTTCATTATATTATTTATTAATGACTGATTCTGGTGAACTAGAATGTTATGAAGAGGCAATGCAGGTAGACACCAAAAAGAAGTGGGAGCAAGGCATGAAAGAGGAAATGGATTCCTTGGAAAATAAACAGACTTGGGACTTGGTTCAGTTGCCTGCGGGAAAAAGAGCATTGCAGAATAAATGGGTTTACAAGTTGAAGGAAGAAGATGGAGGAGAAAAGCAGTACAAGGCTAGACTTGTTGTAAAGGGGTTTGCACAAAAGAAAGGTATAGATTTTGATGAAATATTTTCTCCTGTTGTTAAAATGACTTCAATTAGAACTATTTTAGGTCTTGTGGCAGTAGAAGATTTGTATCTTGAACAGTTAGATGTAAAAACATCTTTTCTCCATGGGGATTTGGAGGAAGAGATTTATATGCAGCAGCCACAGGGGTATGAGGTCAAAGGGAAGGAGAATTTGGTATGCAGGTTG
>ML776589.1:358137-382882 GCA_009831015.1 Picea engelmannii | reverse complement strand
TTTCAAATTAACTAAGGAAATGTGTCCCAAGACACAGGAGGAGATAGAATACATGTCCAGGGTCCCATATTCATCAGCAGTTGGCAGCTTGATGTATGCAATGGTTTTCACAAGACCGGATATTGCACATGCAGTGAGAGTTGTGAGCAGGTATATGAACAATCCAGGTAAAGAACATTAGGAGGCAGTAAAGTGGATTCTCAGGTATTTGAGAGGTACTACTACACATACATTATGTTTTGGAGGTTCAAACACTTTTCTATATGGATATGTTGATTCAGATATGGCAAGTGATAAAGACAGCAGAAGGAGCACCACAGGGTATGTTATTACTATAGGTGGAACAACAGTAAGTTGGATTTCAAAACTACAAAAGGTTATTGCACTTTCAACAACAGAGGCAGAGTATGTTGCTGCTACAGAGGCTAGTAAAGAGATGATTTGGTTACAAAGGTTTATGGAGGAGTTGGTAAAGAAGCAGGAGAACAACAAGTTGTACTATGACAGTCAGAGTGCCATTCACCTTGCAAAGAATTCAACCTTCCATTCTAAGACTAAGCATATACAGTTGAGGTACCACTTCATACGATCCACCTTGGAAGATGGACAATTGAAGCTGGAAAAGATACACACTAGCCAAAATCCTGTAGACATGTTAACAAAGGGAGTAACCAAGGAGAAACTGAGTTCTTACTCAGTTTCAGTTGGTCTTCAAGAATGAAGATGACAATGAGAAATTTGCCAAGTCCAAGAAGGTTTAGAGTCCAGCATATACAACAGTGGTGGAGTTGTTGAGATCAGTCACCAAGTGGGAGATTGTTGGTTGTGGAGCCTGATTATCTTCCTAATTTATAGGTCTTTTACTTTCAGCTGTGTTTATACCCCCTGAAGTATTTACACCCCAGAAGTATGTACACTCTTCCACATGGGGGAGTGCAGAGCGGGGGTACCCCCTCTGCGAGGTCTGGGGAGCCTATCCCCCCAGCTGGAGGGTTTAGGGGCAAGCGGGCCCCCAGTGGGGGTTCGGGGGCAAAGCTGTTGAAGCAAAAATTGCCTTGTAAAAGTATATTGTAATTTCATTGTAAATCTGGACCGTTCATTATAAGGTCACAGATCTAATGGTAGAGATTATGTTAGGGTTTTTTTTCCCTACAAGGAAACCCTCTTTTATGAGGGAAATGTATCGCGACTATGGATGATGGTGAATATTGTATTCTGAGAGAGGAGACTGTGAGAGAAAGAAGAGGAAGTTACAACGGGTTTTGTTGTAGGTTGTATCCCTTCATTTGCTGGATAATAATAAAGGAAGGACCTGGAAATTTCTCTGGTGAATGTAGCCCACACTGGGTGAACCACGTAAATCTGTGTCTCTCTTGTATTGTGTGTCTTCTGTGTTTTATTTCCGCATTTGTTTTATTTTATTGCTCCACGGTCCTGTTTTTATAACATATTTTCCCTTATAAACCTCTAACGATGATGACATATCAGTTATTCCTTACTCCTATTAGTTCCACTCCTCCGACAATACCATTAATGGTCGTGATCTCAAGGATTTCTATGAAAACATTTATGGAACCACATATAACTCTAACAGAGTCGAAGCTGTAATGCATTTTGATCATTAATTGCACAAGGACTCGGATGGAATTTGGGAAGTGTTAAAACATTGTGGAGACTTAATTTACCCTACTTGTTTGTATTACCAACAATAATAGATTCTACTATTGCAAAAATATGGTCAATTTCTATTTGATTATCATCTCTAGTATATTGGTAAGTGTTTCGTAAATTATTTAGAAACTTTTATCTGTCTTACTGTGGTAGTACACTTATTTTATTTAATTCTATGGTTTATGTAGGAGGAAAAATGTCTCGGATGCCAACCGGGAAAGGGAAACTCTGAATACCCATCTCGGTTGTTCCTACTACAGTTCTATATTCTACAATATTTCTGATACAAACCCCATGATGAGTTGGAACATTATCTCAACTATTACGCGATTTTGGACATGTTATAGAATTAAATATTCCTTCATGATGATCCATTAAATTAAAAGTACATAAATATTATCAAAAGCGACATCCACACAGTGGTTTCTCACTTGGAAATCTTTCATTATAGAAAGACACATGATCAATAGTCAATGCTTTGGGCCTCCCAATTTCCTTGTTCAATACAAAAGATGTCAAGGTTCGATATAAAACCCAAGAACCCACTGTTGCACTGAACAAATCATTCCTAGACAAGTTTGGAATTTCTCACAACGATTTTGAAACCCTGATGGAATATTGGTTTGTTGATGAGGAATAGCCAACAAAAAAGGGAGAAAGAAATTCCTCAACATAGTATTTAAAAAACCCTTATAGAATTCTGAATTCTATGATTTGAAAACTCTATGGTGAAGAAACCAACACCCATTTCAGGATGGAATGGTTTCCTATCGCCTACATAGTGGTTAATATTGGCCAAGATTTCAATTGGGTAAGCATCCTATGATTCATCATTGCAAATCATATTCTATACCCTCAAGGTATGAAAAATCCCGGTTTTTACATGTCATGCTATCTTATAGATGGTATTTGTGCGGCTAACTATTTTGCTTCCTTTAATTGAGTTTGGAACCTAGATCAAAGCCCTATCCATGTGTGTTGTTATCAACTATGGGAGGCTAACTGCAAAGAGAATTTTTATGATATTTGTGACCATTTTCTCGCTCCCTTGCATAAATCCATCTTTGGTTCTTACCCACATAGGATTTCACTAGGAGCTATCAAATCCCTAAAAGGAATCAGGGACTGGTACATGAATATGTATTATACCTATGTCATAATATTTAGGGCCACAGAAGCACCACATCTATTACCAAAATATGTACTTGATAAACTACTGGTGAGAGAGATATCCTATTAGATAGTAGAAAAGGGAGCTACTACTTATTTATCAAAGAAAAGAAAAGGTGTTGGCCCATTTTTCCTCTTTACATAGGCTTGTTTTCTTTGCAGAATAAGAAATAAGACAAAAATGAGGATGGAATCCTAAGATAATTATGTCATTTTGTTGGGGAACCAAAATCTCATGACCCCCAAAATGTAGTATATGAACATATGAGGGTCGTTAAATTGGCACAACATATTGTTCATGAATCCAACTTTGTAGAGGATATTTTTCGGGGACCCTTATGCTTTGAAGAGGTAGTAGAAAGACTCACCACTGAAAAATATCGAGAGCAGTTGAGGAAAGAGGAAGATCAGGATAGAAACTTTAGGCTATAAGAGTTTAAATCTCTAATCCTAAAAGATAAAGAAAGACTATAAACCAAAGAACAAGAAAAGAAAGAAAAGGAAGAAAAATTAGCAAGAAAATATGATGAGGTCGAATAAAGGTACCAATAGAGAAAGAGGAAAGACGTCGAAGAGAAGAAAGACAATTTGGAAAAAACCAAAGCTAAGGATATCTCCTCAGTGTTACAACCCAAAATTTCCCTACCTATGCATATATGGTATTGGCCTTTCTACTTGCACAATTTTCCAAATTACTGTTGAGACTCTTAAAAACCCATTTTTTGGAGCATGTACATGACATGTTGCACTAGTGAGCATGTACACATGCTAGATGAATACTATGCATCCTGTGTACATATGTGATCTGCATACTAAACAACCCTTGTTTACCTCCAAAAGTTGCAAAAAATAAAAAGTTGCAAGGAATTTGGCGGAGTTAATGGAATATTGGAGGTTTCCTAACAATTTTACCCATTGTAGCTTGTCCCCAAACTGAATAACCATCTTTTTTCATATAAAAAGAGGTCTTGGGGTCTCATTCCAACATCAAGCATTAGAATAGAGAAACTCTGCCAAAATCCCTTTACCCTCTAGCCTAAGTTTTGCAACCCTTTTCTGCGATTTTGGCCTCAACAACCCCCTTCAACCCTTTATCCCTATGCAATCCCTTCCCTTTTTCCAAGGAGATAAATTGATTGTGAGAGGTAGCCTGGGAATGATGCACTTGGAGCATTTGTTTGAGGACCCTGAACCTGGTTCATAGAGTGTCTTCCAATAAGAAGGTTTTAATATTTTAATCTTCATTTTGAAAAAATTAGTTCTTTTTCTTGTCCCAATACATTGCGTCTTGATATTTTTATTGATTAATGTATCTATGTTTATATATGAATGCTAACATTGATAAGTAGAGATTGTATTTTTGTGGCATTGTATTCCTAAGTGTTATTGTTGGTCAGATTTGGAAGGAGACTCGCAGCCTAGGAAGCTACAAAGGTGAAGGAAGACTACAACAAACGTTAGGACCACATGTACACTTACCAATATTCCTTCATCTCTCTCGTCTTTTGGTTAAAATAGTTTGGGGTAGTTTAGAATTAGGAAATCACTGCTCTACCTATATTCCAACCCAATATTGTAATAGGGGGATTTTCCCCGCTAGAAAAATTGGTGACTCCACTAGGGAGTCTCTCTAGGGTCTTAGTGGGAGTTCTTGGTTAGATTAGATTTTCAGTTTCTTTCTTAGTTTTCTGAGTGTTCCAAGTCAAGTTGGGTCTCTGGTCACCTTCCAGGTTCCTACCAACATCCCTTTCCCAAGTTTTTTGTCCAAACCTTTTCTTTGTTTTGAAAATTTATATAATTGTATGCACCATGTTATCTATACAGAACACGAACATACACGATCTGCATTATATACATATCGCGTAGATACGCATGTTGGTTGTGCACAACATGCATCTCTGTTGTTTTGGAGAATTTTTTCAAAATGTTTTCCTTTTCCTACAGAAAACTTGTGGTTCTCAAGTCTTCCTGAGTTCTATAAGATTTTGTTGTTTTGGTTTGAGATATTTTGCAGGCTCAAATTATTTGAGACAATTAGCATCTTTTGTTAGTTCTTCTTTAATTGGAAGAAAACAAAAACTAGTTTTTTAGGTATCTTTCTTTCTTTGCATTTTTTTTGCATTGTTACTTGAAAACGAAAAAGAAATAGCATAGGGTTGTGTTTTCTTCTCATCTTGAAATCATTTCAAAAGAAAATTAAGAAATAAAATCTTTTCATTTTCTCTTTTGTTTCACTCGAAAGTTGTGTTGCGCATTTCTCATGGAAAGGAGAAACGATTGCATTTTTAAATTTGAAGGATTGTTCATGCTTTTTATTCCTTGAGACTCTTTTCATTTGAAGGATTAGTGTAAAGTTTTATTTTCCAGTTTTCTTATTAGTTTCTTTTTCATGAGAGTCTCAAACAACATAAGTTACACTTTTGTTCCTTGAGTAATAAAATCCCCTAAAATGAACGCACTAATCTAATATATATTAGTAACATTTTTTTAGGGTTCACCAATAGCTTAGGCTAGGGCGTTGGATTAGGTGTGGAGAGGTAAACTCTCCAAGGCCAACCAAAACATAACTTAGGTGTTTGTGCTAGGGTGTGAAAAATACACTTTGTAATTATTCAATTCGAGAAGCTCCTCTCACACAGGAGTAAAACACGAGGCCGTGTGGAGGACGTTGACAGAGATATCCACTCCTGATCTCGAAAAATAATTTGGGAGAGTGTGTATTGGGGGTGAATCCTGTAGCATTACTAGACTGAATTTTTTCAGATCTCTAAGACACTTGGATCCATCCAAGGTACTCTAAGAGTGATTCTGGCCCTGTTGTGTTTCATTCCTCAGGAGGATCTTCGGGCTTAGTTACCTTGGCCATACATGTGTCTGGATGTCAATTGTACCCCTCCTCGTTGTTGATTACAAGTTGGTCACCTAGTTTCCATTATATAGGTTGACAAATAGGTGACTGGGAGGGGTGTATCATGGTACCTAAGGCAGACTCTATACTCTCTGGGAGACACCCTAAGGGACCATTGGTCAGAGTTCTGGGTAACTACTTCTCTTGTCTAGTCGTTTTCCTTTATGAATTATTTGGATGATCAGGACTTCATCTCCTTAGGTTGAAAGTATTCAGAAGGGTATTTTTTTTTGTTTGTATAATTTTAGACTATTCTTCTTAGTGGTGTACTTTTTTCTCCCTATTTTTCCATAGTGAATTAGTCATTCATTTCTTTGGGTCTCTGACCTAAGGTGGTAGAATGTTCACTCTGTTGGTCGTGAAGACTTTTTGGTCTTCCGCTAAGAAACATGGAGACACCTATTTATAGGTGTTCTTTTTATAACACTATTTCTCCCGAGTCAATGTGTGATACTTTTACGAAATTGAATGATCCCTTGAAGGAAGAACCTTTGCATAAGATACTCATGGAAAAATTTCCTAACGATACCAACCAAGGAACCCCTTCACAAGGGGATTCTTGTGATTTTCCTTTCTTTGGAAATGTTGGTGTCCTTTTGATGACCACTTTGTACATTCCTGGGTTGAATGTAGGACTACCATTTTGGTTATGTACCATTCCAAATGTTCCTAATTCTCTTGATGCTTCTCAGTTAAGAACCTTTTTTCATGGGCATCATATTGATGTTCCTTTGTCAACAAATTATTCTCCTCCTCCTTCTTCCTTCTCTAGTGAAAGTATAGCTACTAGTAACCAAAGGTCTAAACGAAATAGAAAGAGGAAGAAAAGGAATAAGAAATAACCAACCTCTATGAGTCATGTTCGATATAGGTCATCAACCTCTATAAGTCATGTTGAAAACTAGTGTTATCACCTATTTTTTTCTACTAAGTCTCATCTCTCATCTCTTAGTTTCTACATTTCAAAAATTTTGTATAAGCTATAAATCCTAATCATTAGTTTGATTAAGGGTTCAAAATCTTATTAGGGGGGGATTCAGTCCAAGGGATTGAGAGAGAGATGCAGAGAGGTTCAATCTCTGTAATTGTAATTTCATGTGCTATTTTTAAAACCTTTTTGTCCACCAGACTTCTATGTAAGGATTTCAGCTGATAATAAAGTGTATGGTCGGTTTGTTTTCTTATTTCTGTGTAAATCATTTTCTTTTTCTTCTACTGGAATATACTATGATACTATAGGATATATGTATTCATTTTTTGTGCTGAGAGGGATGCAGTGTAGGGTATGTTGTAGTCTTTGATGCAAACTTATTTGAGTCTTTAATTTAGATTTAGAAAGGGTTTCTGAATACTACGTTATTCCTCCACTGTTAGATATATTAAAGATCAGGGTGTTCTTTGATTGTATTACATTTTTTTTCATCACATTTCCTCATTTCACTTCTTTATAGCATTATCATTTATCTAATATTTATTAGCATGATCTGTTGCACATAGAAAGTTGGCACATAGAGCCTAATTATGAACCTTATTGAATCCAATTGTTGATCGTACAACTCTCAAAGTTTTCCCAAACATTTTCCTAAAACCAATTAAATCGAGATGTGATAGGCTTGACTCAATAGCAGTCTTGAGTCACCTTGTAGTGCTAACATATTTTTGTGGTGTTTCCAAGGAAGGAAAAGAAGGAAGTAATATTCCCTGGGAGAATGGCATTGATCAGATTCTCTTCTTGATGGTAAATAAGAAGTGGACACATATATCAAAATGCATATCATTCACCATGGAGACTCCACTCCATGAAGGAAGAACCTGTTGATGACTTCAAGGATACAGGATTGATCCCATTGAATTGTGACAGTAACCTTCCTTGTTTATAAGTGTGTTGTACTTTATGTGGTAGAGCCTTCCTTCCATGGGAATCCTAGTTAGAGCCTTGTTTTCCATTTGGTGCCCATGCCAAAGTACTTCATAGGGACGAGATTCCCATTTAGTCCCACCGTGACTTTGTGTTGAAGCCTCAACTGTATTCTTCATTCTTTTTTTGGCCTATACCGGAGGGACTCCATATGAGCATGGTTTTTTGTCTTTCAGCATCACTTAAACTTGGAAAGAAACATCAAACAAGAAATTATTTATTCTTTTCAATCTCATTTGGATTACTTAATAAAAGAATCCCCCATGGAGTCTTCTTTAATCCCTTTTAAGGCTCTCTTAAAATGACAATATTGTTGAGTGATCTTGTTGCCCTTCATGCTCACCAAAATCAAAATTTGAAGGCACATCTGTCCAACGGTAGTTTACCCATTTTTCGGTCCAGATGACTAATTTTATGAATAAAGGTAAGCCCTAGGAACTTCGGTTTGCTAGCAGAGTATTCTCAAGCATAAGTTTAACCCTTTTTCGGGCCCGAGGGACTGAATTTTTGAGAAAGGAACATTCTCCTTGGTTTTGGTTTATCTCTTTTTCGGGCCTTGGAGATTACTTAAGAAAAAGGAACCCCCTCGGATTCCATAGTTAAGCTCTTTTCATACTCCCTAAATATGAAAATATCTCTGAGTGACCTTGTTCGTTTCACACTCGTTAATTGGTCTAGAAAGAACATCTATTTGGCATGAGTTTAACCCTTTTTCCAGCCAATAGATTGTCTAGTAAAAAGGTATTCCTCAGGAGACTTGTCTCACCAAGAGAGTTCTCCTAAGTTATATTTTATACTTTTTTGGGCTAAGGAAACTAAACCTATAAAATGGTTGTGAGTCCATATTTAAGCTCTTTTCAGACTCCTTAAAATTGAAAAGATTGTTGAGTGATCTTGTCTCAATCACACTCGTTAAAAGGGTATTGAAGAGACATCTTTTCAGTATAATTTTAACCCTTTTTTGAACCGACTAGACCAATTGTGAAAAAGGAACTCTCTGGAGTCTTCTTTTAGTGTTTTTTCAGACTCTCTAAACGTGAAAAAACCACCGAGATTACCTTCTCTAGGCTTGTAAAAATTCACATAGAAGGAGTCTTGTTGTGTCATGCTTAATCACATTGTGGGTCTCATATTTTCATATTTGGCCTAATGTCGGCTCCATGTTAATCTCAACTGAACCTATAAAGAATTCCTTATACTCAAGCCTTGCAACACTTTTGTTCTTGCAATATGACACCTTGACCCATGGGGCAATTTTCCCCAAGTGTCCTTATCCTGCAATTGTCTCATTTCCTTGAGCATCAGTATGTTCCATGCACTTGGAACCAATTTTCTTGATTGTGACACTCGTTCCTCCTCTGTAACGTAGCATTCTTTTATTTTTTTTCAAGCTCATTAAAAATTGGAAAAAGACAAAAAATTTAAATTTTTCAAAAAGAGGGGACGAGATATATCAATTATTTTTTAAATAGAAAGATAGTCACCATTAGACAAAGCATATCCTTTTGTTTGTTCGCCAATCATTGGGATCTATTATGAACTTAGGAAGATATTCTCTCTACATAGAGTTGTGTCCTCCTATGTTTGGTTACTCTTCCAAACATATGGAGAGTTTGCGGTGCCTCCTGCATCACAAACATATGTCAATATTACGCTACCTGAGCCTGATCATCTTTCGTGATTTTTTCCAAGGGAATTTTTACCCAACCTGAGTCATTCATTCTGCAATTTATCTCTTGAATTTCATGAGTCGACCATCTCAAGAGTCCAGTCAAGTTCAGATTCAAAATCGATGAAGTTTTTTCTTGACGATCAAGATCCTTCAGTATTTCCCTGATAGCATGTCAAAGACCTCAGAGTAGTGAATCTTACACTCATATTGTACTCCTACCTGAGATATTGAATATATTGAATTTGTTTCTCAAGTTATGAAGTTCCTTATCTCTAGTCAGAGGCATCAATACTTCTTGAAGATACATATTATATTGTACTTGAATATCATCGAATGATTTTGAGATGTACATCCATTGTGTATTTCTCACACCTACACTTTATATATAAATTTCTATGACATGGATCTACAGTGTACTTGATTAGTAGCCATGATTATTTCATCTTGAGCAAGAGTATACCCGCCTCAGAGAGATTATTTTTATTTTGCAGATGGTGCTCCTGAACTTTGGTCCTAGGCTCACTCGATTTTGTGCCTTCTCACTGGGAAAGACATTGTAGTTTGGCCATCATTTTCTCTTATAACCTCACACATTAGGGGGAATATGTTATAACCCAAAATTTTCCTACCTATGAATATATGGCATTGGCCTTTCTACTTGCACAATTTGCCACATTACTGTTCAGACTTTCTCTTAAAAAACCATTTTTTGAGCATGTGCATGCCCTGTTACACTACTTGGTGCATACACATGCTAGCTTCATACTAGACATCCCATGTACATATGCGAGTTGCATACTAAGAAGCATGTGTTTACCTCCAAAAGTTGCAAAAAATAAAGAGATGCAAGGAATTCAATGGAGTTAACGGGGTATTGGAGGTTTCCTAACCATTTTACCCATTGTAGCCCGTCCCAAAACTGTATAACCATATTTTTGTCATATAAAAAGAGGTATTGGGGTCTCATTCCTACATCAAGCATAATAACATAGAAACTCTGCCTATATTCCAACACAGTATAGTAATAGGGGGATTTTCACCCCTAGCACTCATAAATAAATAATAGGGATAAATCAATGAGTGTAGAGCGAGGGAAGGAAAAAGAATAAAGTGAAAAGAAAGGAACATTGGTCGCAGAGGAAGAATAAATGAATAAGAATCAAGAAGAATAAAGGAGTAATGCTACCAAATCTCAAGAGAACATACCAGCACATGACAACATAATTGTGACAACAGATCCTCACACCAACCTGTTCAACACCCTAATAGAAGAATTTACTCCATTGGAAGTCATTCCATAAAGTTTATCAGTCACATCTGCGGGACTAGGTTTTGAAGGTGTAGTATTCATTGTTAGTGACTACTACTATATCCATAAGGAGAGAGCCATCAAGAAAAGAACACCTAAAAGGAAAAAAGAGAAGGATGATACAAGTCATGAGGCTCCTGAAATAATTATCAGGTGGAAATTAGGGCCATACCTTAAAGACAATGTAATACAAGCATCTTCAACACTTAGTGCCTTTGTCGACGTAAATATTATGTCAGTTCATGAAGTTGCAGATACAACAAAATCCATAGTTACTGAGTTAGAAATAGCCCTAGACAATATCAAGGATGCCATGGAAAATGAGTTTAGAAAAGAGATCCTAGAAATAGAACAGATCCACAAAAATGATATAGAGAAGTAGCTTCAGATCTAAGAAAGGGATCTAAAAGCATAATCCAATTGTAACGTCCCCGACCATCAACCCCCTTGCTAGGCGACGCTACTGTGCAGAAACATTCTCATATTTATGTAGTATTCATTTAAGTGAAGTTAAATGGCTAAGAAGAGTAAACACACAATTATTGCTAACATACAAAATGATTGAAATCAACAGTAAATATCATTGCAACGAAATACATGATAATATCACAAGCATCACAGATATGCATTTTAATTTAAATTATACACATGCATATACTTATCTTTGAAACTGTAGTAACTCCACCAACTATGTACAGAACTTACATGAACCTCCCAGCCTTAGACCTCACTACTCATCACGCTCAACATTGGGTCACCCCCGAGCTGGGACTAACCTCCACCCAAGGCAAGGGAATCCTTGGCTAGGTTGAGGTTACAGGAAAAATGCACAGAGTAATAGGAAGGATTCTCTCCAAGAGCCTTCTTACACCCACTACTAACAAATTCTCATTTCCCAAATCTTTGTTTCACCTGGGAGTATACACCTTCACAATCACAGTCCATCGGTGCTTCACCTCCCTCTTTGGGCCTCGACAACAGGTCGGATCGGGAATTATTGGAGCTCTGAAGCTGGTGTTGGACTCTCTCTGGGACAAAACCAGTTCCCAGTAGACTCTCTCACCTGGAGGGAGCTACTCACAGGCATGACAACCTGCTTCTTCTACCATGGGCCTAAAAACCAAGTTATTCAGTCAACTTCAACTCAATTCCCACAAGGTGAAGATACGAGCAACAACAACAGGTCAATTCCACTTAGGAACATAGAAGGCAGTGACTCAAAGACAGTTCAAGTACGACTCGAATCTGCAAGAGGGGATTGGATGGCTTATAGGATACACATGTGACATGTCTTAATCAACATGTTTTCCACTGGTTCTCAAAGGGAATGACAAGGAATCCACACATAGGTCGAACACAAACTCAGTAGTTCGGAAAGAGGGTGTATCCATTTCTTAGGAAACATCACAGGCTTCGGGTCTCAGAGCTTTGTGAGGTATACACAGGTCAAATGGAAATCATTGTTTCAAAAAGATGATAGCAGAATGGATGAACCCCAAACTTAGTTGACGCTTTAGCATTTAACCACATGCACCCAGGTTAAAACATGTCTTCTTGGTGCTCCATGCATTCCCTTTTTCACACTTGGAGCTACATGCGTTGCTTCTCCCGGGACTTAGGATAAAAATGTGTTTATCACATATCTTTTGGAATCATAATAAATTATTATTCCCAAGGACTTAAGCCCCCAATCTTATCCCCTAGTCTCAACACTTATCCTCTCTTTCCAACCTTTCATCCCCCTTTTCCTTACCCACTCTATGGAAGCTTAGTCCCCCATCAATATTTCTTCATGGTCGGTCTGCAGACAATGAAGTTTATATTTTTATTAATTTTCTGCATATTACATATACAAAAATAGGCATCCTAACCTTAATACTCAGGCTCTCTAGCCTAATAAACACATAAGTATACCATATTATTAATACTTGGCTCACTAGCCTATAAAACATGGTTTACAATTCATAAACATGATTACAACAGGGCTCATCCTTGGGGATATTACAATCCCCTCCCCTTATTTTTTCATTATCCTCAGTGCAACTTTCACTTACATCAATAAGATTTTTCAAAATCTTCAAAAAGATGTGGGTATTCTTCCTGCATAGAATCTTCATTCTCCCATGTTGCGTCCTCAAGACCATACCAAGTCCAATGGACCTTTACAAACCTTATGGCATGATTTCGGATCTATTTGCTTTTCCGGTCCAATATGCGCACAACATTACACTTGAAAGACACCTTCTTGCTCCACCTAAATCACATTCGAATCAATTGCATGATTAGCATTAGTTATATATTTCTTAAGAAATGAAACATGAAACACATCATGTACACTCATGGATGCAGGTAATGCAAGAATATATACAATTGGCCCAATCCTTTCTAGGATTTCAAATGGCCCATAAAATCTAGTTGCCAACTTGGTGGAGTTTTCGAGCTTAAGGGAACTTCTATTGGATTTTACTTTCAAGAACACATGGTCACCCACTTTAAACTCTCTGTGGGTTCTATTCTTATCAGCGTAACATTTCTTCCTGTCTTGTGTAGCTTTCAAAATCTACTTAATTTTTAGCATATGTTCCTCCATTTACCTAAGCAACTATGGCCCAACCACTACCCTCTTAGCTGGATTATCCCAACATACTAGAGTATTGCACTTTCTTCCATAAAGTGCTTCAAATGGGCTCATCTTCAACGATGCTTGATACACATTATTGTAGGCGAATTCTACCAAGTGCAGGTAGCCTTCCCATTTTGATGGTTTTTCCATCACATACATCCTTAGCGTGTCTTCTATTACTCTGTTCATTCTCTCTGTCTTTCCATCAGACTCAAGATGATAATTTTTTCTAAAGTTTAGATTCGTTCTGAATCCTTTGAACAACCCCTTCCATAAATTTGAAGTAAATTTCGGGTATCTGTCAGACACAATTGTCTTGGGAATTCTATGCAACTGTGCCACTTCCTTCATAAAGATGTCAACAACATCCACTACCTTGTGAGTAGTCTTTAACGGAATGAAATGGGCATCTTTCATAAGCTTATCCACCACCACCATGATTGAATCATGTCTTTTTCCAGGTCTGGGCAATCCGGTGATGAAATCCATTGTCACCACTTCCCACTTCCACTCAGGAATGGGTAAAGGTTGCAGTAAACCTGATGGGTGCTTGTGCTCGGCTTTAATCTTCTGTCACTCCATACATCTGGTGATGTATTCAGTAATCTCTTTCTTCATACCTGGACAAAAGTAATGGCTCTTGACTGATGCCACAGTTTTATGATATCAAGGGTGCCCTGCATAAGGCACATTATTCATTTCATGCAAAATCATAAGTTTCACATCCTGGACATTAGGTACATAAATTTTGTTCTTGTACAGAAGTGTTCCATCGGTTTCCAATTTATAATTATTCACTTTTTGTGGCATCTTACCTTGTTGTAGCTTTTCTACCAAATCCTTGTACTACAAATCTGTATTTCCAGCCTCTGAAATTCTTCTTTTATATAGGTTCGGTACATGCTAATGGTTGTAGCATGTAACTCATGTACACTTCTATTGAGTGCATCAACTACTTTATTCTCCTTCCTTTTGATATGCTTGATATCAAAATCATACTCAAAGAGAAACTCCAACCACCTACTATGCCTAGCGTTCAAGGTTGGCTAGCCAATCAAATACTTCAGAGCGTTATGGTCTATTCTCAGTTCAAACCTCCTTCCCATGAGATAATGCCTCCATTTCTTTAGAGTGTGTACTATGGATTCCAACTCCAAATCATGAGTTGCATAGTTCCTTTCATGATCTTTCAACTTTATGGATTCATAACAGATTACGAATCCATTCTGACTAAGGACTTCTCCTAGTCCTTCTTTGCATGCATCAGTGCACACCATGAAATCTTCATTTGGATCTGCAATCCTTAATATTAGAGCATTGGTTAACAGTTGCTTCAATTGTTGAAACCTTTTCTCACAATCATCTATCCACTGAAACATTTTCTCCTTCCTTTGTAAGGAAGTTATAGGGAGAGCTATCTTCAAGAACCCTACGATAAGACTTCTATAATATCCAACTACACCCATTAAGGATCTGGCTTCTGTCACATTCTTTGGCGCTAACCATTCTCTAATGGCCTCAATCTTCTCAGGATCTACAACTATCCCTTCCTTCGAAATACTATGCTCCAAGTAATGGATCTACTCTTGATAAAATGAGCACTTTCTCAACTTGGCATATAGTTGGTGCTCTCATAGCACCTATAACACCATCCTAATATTTTGTTCATGCTCTTCATTCAACTTGGAATACACCATAATTTCATCCAGGAAAACTATGACAAACTTGTCTAGATAGTCCCTGAATACACACCATTAATCAGGCACATAAAAACAGTGGGTGTGTTTAACAACCCAAACTGCACCACTATGAACTTGTAATGACCATACCTTGTTCTCAAGGTGGTCTTGCTGATGTATTCATATTTTATCCTTACCTGGTGATATTCCAACCTGAGGTCTAATTTCAAAAATATCTTCGCATCCTTCAACTGATCGAAGAGGTCATCAATCTTCGACAGAAGGTATTTGTTCTTTACAGTTACTTTGTTCAATTGTCTGAAATTGATACACAATCTTAGTGTTATATCCTTCTTCTTTACAAACAAAACTGGGGCTCCCCAAGGTGATACACTTGGGTGTATATACCCCTTCTTCAAAATCTCTTCAAGCTACAATTGCAACTCTTTCATCTCTAGCGTACTCATTCTGTAAGGATCTTTTGACACTGGGGTTGCTCCAAGCATCAGATTTACTGAGAAGTCTATATCTCTTCTTGAAGGTAGTCTAGGTATCTCCTGAAATATATCCTCAAACTCCTTTTGCACTGCATGGTCTTCAATATTTGACACCTTATCCTTAGGTGTTTCCTCCACATGGGCTGTAAATAATTGACAACCTTTTCTGTAGAACTTCTTCAACTGCATTGTTGAGATTTATCTAATAGCAATAGCTCTGGGAATTCCTTGGACTATTTTTTATTCCCTTTCTCATCTAGGCAAGTGAATTCCTTTTTATGACAGTCCAAGATGGCATGGTGATGATCCAACCAATCCATCCCAATTAGACAGTCATAAGAACCTAAAGGCAGAACATTCAATTCAACCTTTGTGCTCAAACCATTCATGTCCAAAGGAAAGGACTTAACCAACTCAGTGACTTTCCTCTTAGTTCCAGTAGCTAGCTGCACTAACCAAGAATTTTCATGTTTTCTTCTCAACAAATGCAAACTTTACACCACTCTAGGATTTATATAACTATGGCTAGCCCATGAATCAATTAAAATAGTAAAGGGTTGATTTTTATTCATACCTTCCACTTCAATCATGCACGAATGATATTCAGGTTGCTTGTTGTCCATGGCTGCATAGATCCTTGTCATTCTAATGCCCATGTCCTTCATTGTTCTAGCTTGCTGAACAGTATGGACAACTCTCACTTTGCCATTTTTATGGGGACAATCTTTGTACTTGTGGTTCTTTTTACAGCCCCATCACTGAATCGGCATCTATCTTAGATTTTGTTCCCCTACATCAGCCATTCTCGGGTCTCTAAACGATGGATTTCATTGAGGACTATTCTTGAAAAAGGGAGGTTTGTTTCCCTTCTTCCTTTGATCCATCTGGAATTTCTTCTTATCTTCCCAAGCCTTCTATAAAGTAGGCTTCTCTCTTTGTTGTTCATATAAGCATTTCGTTTTTATTATCGTTTCTTCCATAGTTTTTGGGTCATCATACTGGATCTTGTCCCCAATGGAAGGTGGAAGTCCACTCAACTACCTTTGAATCTTGATAGTTTCATCCTTGATGAATGGAACATACTTCATTAATTCCAAAAAACTTCTCTCATATTCATCAATGGTCATGTTGCCCATCTTGAGTTCAAAGAACTCTTTCATATTTCTATCGTAGTATATTTTAGTCAAGTATTTCTTCTTGAAATACCTCTTGAATTCCTTCCAAGTGATATATTTCTCTCTAATGTGTTGCACCTGCACAAGATGATCCCACCACATGGATGCCTTCCCCTTTAGTTGATACATTTCAATTCTTCCTTCTGCATGAGAGGAATAATTCTGCAGTTGGAAATATTTCCTCATGCCAAGCAACCATGTTTCGGCATCTTCCTCCTTCTTATTCTCTCCATCAAATGTAGGTTGCTTAATAATATTCATTTCTCCCTTCAACTCATCCACTCTCGATCTCCTGTGCTTTCTGGTAGGAGATGGGCTAGAACTACTATGTGCCCTCCTCTTGGAGTGACCTTGGGAGTGATGATGGTGTCTACCTGCACTCCTTGACCTTCTTCCCTCAGAAGTCCGGTGACTCCATGTTCTGCTCGAGTCACTCTCCTTCTACAATTTCTTCTCTATTCTCTCCAAACTCCTTAACATCTTTATGTTAAATTCACCTTGTTTTTCTTGATCATTTCTGAGATTTTTTCTATCTGCTCGATGAGTTTGGGCATCTTTCTACAATTTTTCAACGATTTTGATCATGTTTCCTTCCTTAACTATCTCTTCTCCATGCCCATTGGAGTTCGATCCTGCAACTCCCAAGTGAACATCAGTTCCTTTTGTTGCATACTCAGAATGGGAAGCAGTCTGTTCCCTTTCCATTTCTTTTGCACTCAGTGGAAATTCTACTCGATTCTGGCACTTGCTAAACTTCTGCAAACATAATCTGCAAACAAGCGAAACTTTTCAAGTCATTAATCCTTAACAAATTCCATTGAATTCAAAAACAACTTCATTCAAGAAAACGTTCAGTTTCCATAAATTTTTCGAGCTCTGCTCGACTCTACAGTACACTCAGGCCATAGCCCTTTTCCTCTTTTTCCCCAACCCCATGGAACCAAGGGTCGTGACCAAGCACTAGATCTATAAGGTTTTCTAAAAAAAACTTCGGGGTTTCGGTCTTGGAGAATCTCACACTCACTTTCCTCTCCTACTCCCGAATTCCAAAATTCTAACCTTTCTCACCCCCAGGCCCACGGCACAGTTGTCACCAACCAAGGTGGTGACAAGTGGCATTCTTAAAAAGGTCCATGTTACTTCGGGTGATGTCATCTAGCACTACTACATCTACTTTTTCCTTTGGCACCCACTGGAATGCGGCACACATCCCTGTGTCCTCATCAATCCCAATTACGTCAACCCAACCCAATACTTTGCTTCATCTGGATTTCGAGATTTTGGGCTTCGGGAGTTTGTGCGTTGGCACATCTCACTTCTCCCGACAGCCAATCTCCCAAAATTTTGACATTTCGGAGCTCCTAACCTAATGGTCCTGACTTCCTCACGATCTAATGGTCTAGATCTCGTCGGGATTTCGTGTATCGGTATTTCGTGTGTCACGAGGTTGAAAAACCTACCACCTTCATTCTTTTGATTCCCAAAATGTCGCAATTCTTCCTGTACAATTAACGGTCCAAATATCTCCTTGATCAATGGTTGTGATCTAATTGTGAATTCATGTTTCACGAATTCTCATGAACTTTCCTTTTGACCTTTTCAAGTCATGAGTCAGTGAAAGGATGAATGCTCTCCACGCATCCCTCCTGATGGACGGTTCTGATGATGTCGAGGCTTCACATATCGCGATTTCCACACTCCTGTGCAACTCCAAAGGGTTTTCAACCTTGTGCACGTTTCCTGGATCCAATGGATGTTTGTCCACATGCTCAGATCTAATGGCCCAGATATGATCTCTTCTGTGTGATCTCCTTTGCATCTGGAAGTGGATTCAATGGTCCATATCTTCTCCTTTAGAGATGATCTATGGCTGTGGTTTTATTCTACCACAACTCCTCCTGAGCTTTGTAACACGACCAAGTAACCCTTTGAAACTCATAAGCATTTTGAGGTTCGATATTAGTCCTGTAGACATAATTTCCTCTCAAAACCTCAAGTCCAAAGACCACTTATCCAGACCATCCAGGCTCAACATTGAAAATATGGCTCTGATACCATATTGTAACATCCCCAACCATCAGCCCCCTTGTCGGGCGATGCTATTGCGCGGAAACATTCTCATATTTATGTAGTACGCATTTAAATGAAGTTAAATAGCTAAGCAGAGTAAACATACAATTACTGCTAACATACAGAATGATTGAAATCAACAATAAATATCATTGAAACAAAATACATGATAATATCACAATCATCCTAGATATTCATTTTAATTGAAATTATACACATGCATATACTTATCTTTGAAACTGTAGTAACTCCACCAACTACTTGTAGACCTTCCATGAACCTCCCAACCTTAGACCTCACTTTTCATCATGCTCAATAGTGGGTCACCCCTGAGTTGGGACTAAGTTCCACCCAAGGAAAGGGAATCCTAGGCTAGGCTGAGGTTACAGGAAACCTACACAGAGCAATCGGAAGGATTCTCTCTAGGAGCCTTCTTACACCCACTACTAACAGACTCGCATTCCCCACATGCATGTTCCACCTGGGAGTATACACCTTCACAAGCACAGTCCATTGGTGCTTCACCTCCCTCTCTGGGCCTCGACAATAGGTCAGATCATGAATTCTCAGAGCTCCGAAGCTGGTGCTGGACTCTCTCTAGGAGAAAACCACTTCCTAGCATACTCTCTCACCTGGAGGGAGCTGCTCATAGGCCTGACAAATTTCTTCTTCTACCACAGGCCTGACAACTCAGTTCTTCATTCAACTTCAACTCAATTCCCACAAGGTGAATATAAGAGAAACAACAACAAGTCAATTCCACTCAAGAACATAGAAGGAAACGACTCAAAGACAGTTCAGGTACGGATTGACTCTGCAAGAGAGGATCGACTGGCTTACAGGATACACAGGTGACATGGCTCAATTCATAGGTTTTCCACTAGTTTTCAGAGGGCGTGATAAGGAATGCACACAGATTTCAAACACAAACTAAATAGTTCAGACAGAGGGTGTATCAATTTCTCAAGAAACATCGCAGGCTTCAGGTCTTAGAGATGTGTGAGGCATATAGAGGTTAGACAAAAATCACCATTTCAAACAGCCGATAGCAAAATGGAGGATGAACCCCAAACTTAGATGATGCTTCAACTTTTAACCACATGCACCCAGGTTGACACTTGTCTTCCTAGTGCTGCATGCATTCCCTTTTTCACACTTGGAGCTACATGCGTTTCTTCTCTCAGGACTTAGGATAAAAACATGTTTGTCACATAGCTTTTGGAATAATAATAAATTATTATTCCAAATGACTTAAACCCCAAGCATATCCCCTAGGCTCAACACTTAGCCTCTCTTTCCAACCTTTTAGCCCCCTTTCCCTTACCCACTATGTGGAAGATTAATCCCCCATCACTCTTTCTTCATGGTCGGTCTACATGCAACGATGTTTATATTTTTATTAATGCTCTGCATATTACATATACAAAAACAGGCATCCTAGCCTTAACACTTAGGCTCTCCGGTGTAATAAACACATAAGTCTACCAACTTATCAATACTCGGCTCACCAGCCTATAAAACATGATTTACAATTCATAAACATGATTACAATAGGGCTCATCCTTGGGGATATTACACCAAGGAAACAACTTGCCTCAACCAGAGTTCACATCTAGATGAGATCGAAAGACTCAAAGCTGCACATACCCAATAAATCACAAGACTCAAAGATGAGTAGTATGAGATAAGTACTTACAATGAAAATATTGTAGAACTAATTAGAAGGTTGCAATAGGATAATGATATCTTAAAGAAAACTTTAGAAGAGAACCAAAATCAGATAGTTGATCTCGAAATTATAAAAGGATAATCCATCAAGATGAATGAAGGACTCAAGGATTCACAGAAGAAATTATTCTACGGACTCAACAAAATACATGAAGCCAAATATGATCAAATGAAGTTGAGTCTGCAGGTGAAGGATATGCAATAAAAATACCAAAAGGCACAAGAGGCCTAGAGTAGAATTAGTTAATGGTAGTGTTGTTCCTAAGGTCTACACCTGACTACTAAATGGAAAATCTAGGCTACCTCAAGTTTTAGAATGTTGGTTTCTTTCTTAATTGTGTTGCTCAGTTAGAGGGTTGGTTCTACCAAGACAAGCGAATGGTTGGGGTTGGAAAAATGATATGGATGAGGGTCCTCCATGGCTGGTGGGACACAAATGATAGACAAGTGAAATAATAAAAAGAAAGGGAAACACAAAACCACTCAATGAATAATCTACTGCAAGAAGTTTAATACTTAAAATATCATCTCAAGACATTAAACATGTATCAAAAATACAGTTACTCCCTCAAGTTGCGATAAAAACAAATCTTCACCAAGAATTAGTTGTTTTCACAGGTTGCATAACAACAAAGACAAGTTATACAATAGCTGAAGGAAATCAAATGTATTTTGTACAAATCAAAAACTGCATTCAAGATAAGATAAAAACGCATGAAGATTTGAATGGAACATTGTCATCAAGAGTATGTTCACCAGGTAGAGAGCTTTCATCCATGCATAGAATGGGTCCAACCAATCTGATGTATTGCTATCCTTTCCCAAAAACTCCAACCCTCAAAACATACAAAGACTGCATATTTAACAGAGTTGCAGAGGTTCTCGTCCATCTAGGACTCAGACTTAACTCTAGATCACTAGCGGTAGAAAAAATTATTAACTTAACTAAAACACTGGAATTAATCAACAAGAGTGGTTCTTATCACACACAGAAGACCACCCATTAATCTAATCTAAGGAAATGTTAGAATTGATTGACTAAAAACTACTACTGTCTCTGAGATAGCACTGATGCATGCGATGGAGGAACTAAATTGGTAGAAATAGGACTTGGAGTGATAGAACAGAGCTCTGTATCAAGCTCTGGAATGCCTGGGAACTATTTGAGGCCTTTGGAGGTGACCAGATGCATGCGAAGATATTCTCCTTATTCGTTGCTTTACTGAACTTTCTATACCTAAAAAACCTTGTGTTGGACCCACTAACTACCACTTTTATTGCTTGGATAATTGTACTATTTTCAGTCAAGACGAAATGGAGAAGACATAATTGGACATGAACTAGAGTGTGCGGAGTTGATCATCCAACAACGAAGCGGTATGACTTGAGGTGGATGATGTGGATGAAGTTGAAGTGGATGTGATGCGGTGACATAACATCATATAAGCACATGATTTCAGGAGTTGTTGAAGGTGGTTTGGGTCCACACCGCCTTTGGGCCTGAAATCCCCTATAATCTTCCATGTAGCTCCCTCGTGATACCATGGTTTAGATTTCAGCCCACTCAAGGATTTTAATGCCCGAGCATTTTGCGGCATCAAAATGAATCGTGGTCATTGATATGGTCGGGATTTGCGATCTGGGTGGAAGTTTAATAGGTGGCACATGGTGAGAGGAGGATTAGATGAGTTCCACATGTATAAATCAAATGAGTGCCACATGCTTCGGCATTTCGGTGTTCGAGAGTTTTGGAATATGAAGTTTGTATGACTCCTAAAGTTCTATGGGTCTGAACATATTAGTGCTACACATATTAACTGATGAATTCCATGTGTTTTTGAAACGTCGGCACTTCATCATTCGAGAGTTTCAGATCGTGAAGCATGAAAATCTCCTGAAGTGGTTCAGGCCCGAAGTGACATGTCATGAAGAGAGAGTGACATGTGTCACTCTGAAATGGACGGATGAGGCGCCCCAAATTGCATGAACTAAGTGCCACATGTTAGTGCCAAATGGATTCCACATGTCTCTGACGGATGAATGCCATGCATCTGAACTGATGAGTGCTAAGTGTCTTTGGCACTTTACGGTTCAAGAGTTTCTGCATGCAGAGTTTGTATAACTCTCAGAGTAGTATGGGCCCGGAGTGATGTGGTAGCCGGAAATGAATGCCATGTGTCCTAACATATGAGTTCCATGTGTCTCCTACAAATGAGTGTCATGTGTCTCTGGCACTTCGAGCTTTGGTAGTTTCTGGATGTAAAGCATGGAAATCTACTGAAGTAGTACGAGCCCAATGTGACGTGTCTCTCAGGGAATTTGGCGCTTTGGCACTTCGGGGTTCTAGTACTTCGTGGGTTCACTCTTGATGTTGAACCCTGCATGATTTCAACACTCTGAATGCATGAAAAACATCGATATGAGTGGCCTAATGGATCTCCACCGTCGAAAGTTAACCTGTTTGTTCCCACAATCTGAGCCTGAAATTGACCGTTATGAATTGTTACGTTGTGTCAACGAGCATTTCCTGTGCATTCAAAAAGGGTCGGTCAACCTGTTGTGAGATCAATCAATGGAAAACATGATGAAAATCATTACGAACCAAATATGACATGTAATTATCCTTCAATAAACAATAGAAATGAAAATGCACGAAGACTCAATCAAGAAATAAATGAATAAGAACCAAGTCACTCAGTAATGGGAAACCAACTTAACCAACTAGAAGAGGAAAAATTGATGAAGGCACAGAGAAATGAGAGAGGAGGGGCATGGGTGCAGACATAGGTTACAACATTGGCTCCAACTAGGGATAGCACTTCCCTACAAGGTGCTAAGAACAACATATCAGTGCCTTTGAATTTAATAACTTTCCCCCACCTTCCTTTTATTACCTCTATTTTTTCTACGTGCCATGTATCTCTACCACTGTGTCTCAGCCATGCATCTCTAAAAAGTAACACTAAGGATAAGCTTAGTGCCTTTGTTGGGCTATGGAGACTTTATTGAAATTTGAAACTGCAGCTACACCCCAGTGCCTTCATTGGGCTATGGAGTCTCTTATTCAAACAAGCTATTGAAAACCAACACACTGAAAAACAATCTGTGAACTAAAAATTAAATGCTTGAACTATGAGCTTATTCTCCTACTATTATAACCCTATTTTTCACCAAACATGCTTACCTAGCATCAGGCCATCTCAGATTCCTTCTTCTACAAAACACTATTGAATAACTCTTCTTAAAAAATCCTTTTATAAAGACCCACACACCCTACTCCATTACTGCACGTGTGTACATGCTAGCTAGCCCAAGACAGCCTGCGTGTACCTACAAAATCATGGAAAAAGGAAAGTTGTTGATGGAACACACAACTTTGGGTAAGTTAACTAAACCTTTCGGCCATGCATGGTCGATCATTCGACCAAATACCTATCTTATTCTAGCCTATAAAAGAAGGGTTAGGGGTCCCATTTGAAAGGAGGAAAATCATAGTAAAGAAACTATACCCGATTAAGCATTCCCTTTGTCCCAACCTTTAGCCATCCTTGTGCAAAGAGAAGTATAGAGAAAAGCAGTTGGAAGACAGTGGAAGAAGAGACCAGGACCAGGATCGAGGTGCAGTAGCCGACTTTATCATTGTAAGGTATCATTGTGAAGTTAATAAAATAATTTCTTTTCTCGTCCCGCCATATGAGATTGTCATTATTGGAATATTGATTGTATGATTGATTAAATCTCTAACCCGTCAGTTCATATATCAAATGAATGTGGAGTTCTTTGTTTGTCTTTAGTGAATGCATGTTATCATTGGGAGGATAGTTGCAGTCAAAGAACAACCAAGTGTGAAAAGGGATCAACATCAAACACAAAAAATAAGGTACGTCAACTTAATCTCTTGAGCCTTGTATTTACATATGAGTAATGGGGGTATAGGCATGGGATGATGGTAAAAAGTAAGAATCTTTAGGTCATTTTTGCATGCATGATAAAACCCTTAGTGCTAGTCCATAGGAGGGATTTCCCACCCACAACAGAATTGCCGACTCCACTGGGGATCTCTAGGGTTTCTGGGAATGTTTTTTCTTGGGTACTTTTAAGAACTGGTTTCATTTCTTGTTTTTAAAGTTTTTGCAAAAGTCTAAGCTAACAGAGTTTCTGGTCTTCCATACCAGTTATCTATGTTTCTTTTCTTGACTACATTTTTTTTTTCAAGACCCACAGAGGTACACACGGCCTGTATAAATCATGCATCATTGGTTTCTTTTAGAATCTTTTGTTATTTCTGCTTTGATTGGAAGAAAATATATATATAAAAAAAAACT
>ML776589.1:343378-358063 GCA_009831015.1 Picea engelmannii | reverse complement strand
AACACAAGGTCGTGTGTAGAAAGGTAGCGGAGATAACCCCTTCAAATATGGACCAATCGTAGTGGAGAACACATATAGAGGGTTTGTCTTGGGATTCTGTCGATTGCATTGGCCACGGAGCTTCATGGGTCTCGAATCCATTTAAGGTCCTTAGTTTTCCTCCAGACCACTTTCTTTCGATACCCTTGGCAAGATTCAGGCTTGATACCCTACTCATTGTGGTCTATCCGACTGTCGACTGTACCCGCATGGTGACTGTTCACGCGCTAGCAACCTAGTTGCCTATATTTCTAGTAACATACACAAGTGATTGTGGGGGTATACCACGGTACCTAGGAAAGACATCGGGCCACACTTTGCAAAGTATACCCGGAGGGTTCTTCCATTTTTGAGTTGCACTTGCACCGGTAAGTTTCTCTAGTGTTGGTTGGTGTAACTATTCTTCCAACTAGTTAGTCATTTGCTTGATTTTCTTTTAGGAACTTTTAGTGTGTAACTACTAATTTTTTGAAACTTTCTACTCAGGTATAATCATATTTCCATAGTAACCATTCAAGCAATTGATGTACCAACTGGATTTCTTGAACCTGTTTTGTGAAAATAAAAATTTGAAAATGGAATGACGACTTGCTCTGAATATGAACCCCACACTTGGAGTGAAACCATGATAAATGATTAAAACTGATAAAATCCTCTAAGTATGCAACCATCAGATCATAAAATTCATGACCAATTACCTATGTGTTGATAGTAAACTCATGTTCTTTCTACTCCAAATGAGCAAACGACTCTTGTGAAAATGTTGCTTCCATAGAAATGTTAACATCCTCGTTTTTTAGACGGGAAAATGGAACGGGAAAATGTTGCAATATGTTTCCACTATCAATTTCTCCCTTTAAGTTTAGAGTGGAAATTTCATCACTACTATAAACATTCAAGGAAATGGAAAATGAAACTAAAGTATTGCTATCGACATCTCTAGTTATGTTGTCACAAGCATCATGACCTTCATAAAAAATTTAACCAACAAGTTTACCTTGCAGTTGTTGATTATTTGCTTGTAAATAAACGTCTTCAGAATCTTTCAAAGCAAAGGCATCGTAAAAATAAAAGGGAATCCTATTACTTCCATTTATTCTAGGAGTAGGAACAACTAGTGTAGTGAGGGGATCATTTGATGAGAAAGAAAACATGTTCAACTTCTCTTGTAGCTCATCCTCTTTTTCTTGACCAAAATTTAAACAAAAATAATTCTGAAATTCATTCTAAGTCAAGAATGTGAGTCGATCCCCGATATTTACAATCAGATGTTGAGGGGAAGAAACTTGTCATTTGGAAAATTGATCATCACTCTCTACAAAAACTTCATGAAATTCATCATTAACAAACGCATCCCTCTGCTCATAATTAAGAAAAGGTTCACTTGTACATGTAAATCCATATTTTTGATAATCATCAATATACTTGGTTTCAAGAATAGACAAAATTGATTTATTAGCTTCAGGATCTGAGGAAGAATAAAATCTAAAAGTGATGCATTATTATGTTGAAAATAAGAACCCGGATCAGATTTTCATTGTCCATATCCTTCCTTGGCCTCCTCTATATCCAAATATGATTTATATTTCTCATAAACTTTTTCATGTTCCTAATCTTCGTCCCAAACTTGATTTAAGATCCTTCTACAAGCTCGGATGTTGTCCTCAATATCCTCTTCATCAGTGAACATATTCTTCAATGATGACGGCCTTCTCTCTCTGAGAAAAAGAACCAGATGAGGGTATTGTGCAATTGTATATTGGACCATGGCAGCAAATTCAGTAGGTTGATTTTCCATGGGCATATTAAGATAAAAATTAAGAAATATTCTATTGAATCCAGTAATAACTTCATCCTTCTCCCTTCTCAAGGCGTATAACTCTTAAAGGTATTGTTCAAGGGATTTTTTCTCACCCCAATACCTCAAAAACACATTACACAAAACATTCCATGAACTAATAGAATCAACTTCCAAATTTATGAACCAAAATGATGCATCTCCAAATAAAGATTTGCAAAATATCCTCGTAACTACATCCTCATGCATAATTTGAAAATTATCAATGAAATTTTAAAAAGATTCCAAGTGCTTCTTAGCTGCAACACAGTTTCCTCCATTGAACAGAGGAAGGTACTCAATAAAATTGGGAGGATATCCATGAAGGATAAGTGGTAGCTTTAGGGGTTTGTAATACTTCTGGATCCTTGACTAAATTTCGGTAAGTTGATTACAAGGTCGAACAACGATTTCAATAAGTGGTGAATCATATTTATTATTCACAAGATTACATGACTGGTCATGATCTGGAGAAGTTTGGATATGATCAACATCATGGTTAGTGGGTTCAAATGAAGGAATGAGATTAAGATTGATAATGCAAGAGGACGGGTCTTCTCTTCTCAAGCATGGATTGACCATTGTAGGCTTATAATCATTTGATTAAACAAAGCATAAGATAATTCTTTTCACATGCAAAGGAAAAGATAGGAATAAACTGATGAAGAAAAATATGATCTCTTTGAAAAAACGGATGGCTTGGTACCTGGTCTATCCCTTCCATCTTTCCATCCTCTATCAGCTGAGCTCATTCTCTAGTGGAGTCTTTTGATTGTCGAGTCACCAAGTGAAAGATTGCAGTCATATGTGTGTCTGGATATTTTTCATCATCAGAAACCAGACCTGATCGTTGTCGTTCTCCCAGGGAAATATATTTCACTACTACATTCCCCGACAACAACGCCAGAAGATGTTGGTCCTAAGGTCTGCACTTGACTGCTAGAGGGAAACATTAGGCCACCTCAAGTTTTAGAAGGTTGGTTTCTTTTTTAATTTGTTGGTCAGTTAAAGGGTTGGTTATACCAAGACAAGAGAATGGTTGGGGTTGGAAAAATGATATGGATGAGGGTCCTCCTTGGTTGGTGGCACACAAATGACAAACAAGTGAAATCATAAAAAAAAAGGGAAACAACAAACCACTCAATGAATAATCTGTTGCAAGAAGTTTAATACTTAAAATATCATCTCAAGACATTAAACATGTATCAAAAACACAGTTACTCCCTCAAGTTGCAATAAAAATAAATCTTCACCAAGCATTATTTGTTTTCATAGGTTGCATATCAACAAAGATAAGTTATACAATATTCAAAGGAAATGAAATGTAGTTTGCACAAATCAAAAACTGCATTCAAGATAAGATAAAAACACATGAATATTTGAATGAAACACTGTCATCAACAGTATGCTCACCAGGTAGATATCTTTAATCCATCCATAGAACGGGTCCAACCAGTTTGATGTATTGCTATCCTTTCCCAAAAACTTTGACCCTCAAAACATAAATAGACTGCATATTTAACAGATTTGCAGAGGTTTTCTTCCATCTAGGACTGAGACTTAAATCTAGATCACTAGCAGTAGAACAAATTATTAACTTAACTAAAACACTTGACTTAATCAATAGGAGTGGTTCTTATCACACACAGAAGACCACTCATTAATCTAATCTAAGGAAATGTTGGAATTGATTGACTAAAAACTACTACTGTCTCTAAGATAGAACCGATGCATGTGTTAGAGGAACTAAATTGGCATAAATAGGACTTTGAGTGATAAAACAGAGCTCTTTATTGATCTCCGGAATGCCTAGGAACTGTTTGCGGGCTCTGGAGGTGACTGGCTACATGGTCAAATCTTCGCCTTATCTGTTGCTTTATTAAACGTTCGACAGCTAAAACACCCTATGTATGCCCCACTAACTTCCACTTGTATTTCTTGGATAAATGTATTATTTTCAATCAAGTGGACATGGAGAAGAAACAATTGGTTGTAAACTGGAGTGCGTGGAGGTGATCGTCCAACAAGGGAGCGGTATGAGTGGAGTTGGATGACATGGTTGAAGCTGAAGTGGAGGTCTGTGGATGTGACACGATGACTTGACATCATATAAGCATGTGATTTCGAGAGTTTTTGAGGGTGGTTTGGGTCCACACCGTCTTTGGGCCCTCAATCCCCTATAATCTTCCACAAAACTCCCTCGTGATACCATGGTTTAGATTTTGGCCATCTCAGGGATTTTAATGCCCAAGCATGTTGCGGCACCAAAATGAATCATGGTTGTTGATATGGTTGTAATATGTGATTTGGGTGGAAGGTTGATAGGTGCCATGTGGTGGGAGGAGGATTAGATGAGTGCCATGTGTATAAATCAGATGAGTGCCACGTGCTTCGGCATTTCTGTTTTTAGGATTTTTGGAATATGAAGTTTGTATGACTCCTGAAGTGCTACAGCTCTCAACAAATGAGTGCCACACATCTTAACATATGAATTTCATGTTTTTTTTAAATGTAAGCACTTCGACATTCAGGAGTTTCGGATTGTGAAGCATGAAAATATCCCGAAGTGGTACAAGCCCGAAATGACGTGTCATGAAAAGAGAGTGACACGTGTCACTCAGAAATGGGAAGATGAGGTGCCCCAAATTTCCTGAGCTAAGTTCCATGTGTCAAAGATATATGGATTCCACGTGTCTCTGATGGATGACCGACAGGCGTCTGAACTGATGAGTGCCAAGTCTCTTCGACACTTCAAGGTTCAGGAGTTTTTGCATGCAGAGTTTGTATAACTCCTAGAGAAGTATGAGCCTGGAGTGATGTGGCAGCTGGAAATTAATTCCATGCATCCTGACGTATGAGTTCCATATGTCTCTGGTGAATGAGTTTCATGTGTCTCTAGCACTTCGGGCTTCAAGAGTTTCTGGATGTAAAGCATGGAAATATCCCAAAATAGTACGGGCCCGAAGTGACATGTCTCTTCAAGACTTCAACACTTCAGGGTTATGTTACTTTGTGAGTTCTCTCTTAATGTTAAACCTTGCATGATTTTGACACTCTGAATGCACGAAAATCACAATCTGAGTGGCCTAATGCATCTTGATCGTTGAAATTTAACCTGTTTCTTCCCACAATATGAACATAAAAATGACCGCTCTCAATTGGTGTGTTGTGTCCATGAGAATTTCCTATGCATAGAAAAAGGATCGGTCGACTTGCTGTGAGCTAAATAAATAGAAAACATGATGACAAGCATTCCTAACCAAATATGACATGTAATCATCCTTCAATAAAAAACAGAAATGAAAATGCTCAAAGACTCAATGAAGAAAGAAATGAATAAGAACCAAGTCATTCAGTAATGGGAAACTGACTTAACCAACCAGAAGAGGAAAAATTGATGGAGGCATAGGGAAATGAGAGAGGAGGGGAAGCGGTGCAAACCTAGGTTACAACAGCTAGGATATTCATCAAAACTCCCTCAAACGTTTTATGTGAATTCAGATAAGAAAAGAATCGGAGATCTATGACTCTCTGATTCAAGAATGGAAACAATAAAAGATATCAAGGATACATAAGAGTAGGTCAATGTAAAAATAAAAGAGCTATGGAAGTCATCCAACATTCTATTCACACAATTCAGAATGCATCCCCTAAAATAATTAGAGAAGGAATCCTCAACTCAAACAATGGTAGAAGATGTGGAAAGTAGGAGATACCTTAGCATGAAGTCTATGAAGTCATCGGACAAATTAATGCAGAAGTTATAAAGACAAGGTTGATATGTCCCACCAGGTTAATTTCACTAACTAAAGACTCCTTGCAACGCATTGAGCATAAATTAAAGAAAAAAATTATTACCCCCATCTACAACATCGAAACAAATATTGAAAGTGTTAGAATACTGAGTGGGGGGGTGAATCAGTTTGAGAACTTTTTACCACTTTCAATCACAATATCTAAACTTCAAATTTATCAACAGTATATCATTTATGAATGCATTCAATATATCATGAGCATATAACTGTAAGTAGTATCATCACATCAAATAACCACATGCATAGTACATAATAATTTACGTGGAAAACCAAATGGGAGAAAACCACAAAATTATTTCTTATATATATCAATAATACATTCATAGGAAGCACAAACTTCCAAATTCTCCCGCACCAACCCCCTAATTTATAGGAACACACCTAAAGGAAGCACCAACTCCCTGAGTTCTCTGGCACCAACTAGAAGGAGGCTATGACCTCGTAATTTACAGGAACCAACCTGAATGAAGCACCAACTCCCTAAGTTCTCTACCACCAACCAAAAGGAGGCTAAAACACTCTAATTTACAGGGACCAACTTGAAGGAATCTTCAACTTCTTGATTTATCTGGGACCAACCGGAAGGAGGATACAAACCCCTTTCCTTTCCCCATCCTGCCACCCTGAAATATAAGTGTAGACTCAAAATGTCACTACCATTGATCAACCTGTAAATTCCATTGTAACCAATACAACAACCTGTCATTATCACTATCACTATCACTTCCACTTTCACATCAACCTATGACTGGAACTATCACATCAACCAAACACTGTCACTATGTCACGTCAACCAATCACTGTCACTCGATCACATCAACATGTTCTTGATGATCAACCAATCATCTAGCATGTCACTGTCACTTTTATCATCACTATCTCTATCATTGTCTATGTCACTGATATACCATCAACAACTAACTATAACTAGATACACTCATATGGAAACCAAAACAATCACCAAACTATGTGCATCAACCTTCAACTAGAACCTGTACCATACCATGTGCATCAAACATGCACCATATCATGCATCGACCATGTAATGACCTGTATCATACCATGTACAACAACTTGTACCATACCATGCACATCAACCTGTACCATACCATCCATCAACCATGTACCATACCAAGTACATCAACCATGTACTTGAACTTGTACCATACCATATGCAAAGTGTCCAATATGTGCCAATGTCTCAACAATGTGCCTCAACTATATGATAACTTCACCATGGCATATACCAAACTCGATACCAAGATAGCCAACACATACTTCTAAAAATGTATCATATCATCACAAAGTTGTACCATATCATGTACCATCATCATCAAGACATGCCTCAAGCATGTACCATAAACATAACCATCAATAAAAAGTTTAAAGCATACCTATGATCATGTAGTAGACCTAATACAAAAAATTACATGCATGTATCTCTTCCTCAACTTCATCAACCAGAGAATAACATCTTCATCAAACTTTACATCAGTCTCATGAGACTAGATGGATTAGTAACAAATCCTAAATTTCAACAATCATAAGTCCATACCTCTAATGAATAAAAGTATGAAATTTGTATCACATATACTCTGAGATCTTTCTTCCATATCCTCAAAATTTTAGGTTATGAAACTTCTCAAAACAAAAGTTATAGAAACAATGGTAGACCTTTATGAATTCTATCCTACTATGGAGATCAAACCTGTACAACATGCCACACGCTCAATATTTTATATCTGATTCTGAAAATTTTACACAAATTTCTATGGATTGTTATATTTTCACTGAAATTGGTCTCATAGCATGTGGATCTTTTATGAAGTTATGATTGTTTTACCCAGAATACATGTTTGAGACTAGTTCATGGACTAGCCAAAAGCGCAATCTTCCATAGAGTTTATCTCCAAAAATACAATGACCCAGAAGCTGAAATGTTTACCACAGTTACCTTGGCATGTCTTCACGACCTCCTTGGTTACCTCATATAATAATAACTTACTTACATAGAATATATTCAATAGAATGTGTGTGTGAATGTACTTATTAGTGACTTTTTGAGGTTTATATATACTTTTTCTAAGTAACATATTTCCTTAACTTTAAGGATTCTTGAAATTTCTTGTTACAACCACTTTACCCTTTCATTAATGACTTACAACCAATTAGGGCTTCTTAACCCATATTTGTGGCTTCTTAACCCATCTTTGGGGATTCCAACTTCATGACCTCATAACTCCTCAATCGTGAGGAACTACGTGGAATTCCACCTACCATTGTAAACAACATGATGAGGAATATCTATCCATAAGGGTGTTACCTACATTTACAATGTACTTCATGTACATATTCCATAAACAACTTCAGGATTCATGACCACACCTATGGGTTTCTTGTACACTTATTCAATATGTCTTCCCATGAGGGCCATTCTTAGAGATATTCCATAAGGGGACCACTTTGGAGACTTCTCCAAATAAACCCATCACATATGTTGACATCAATGAAAACCATTGCTTGTTGAAAACATTGACAATCAATTATCCAACAATATCCCCCTTTGGCATTGATGGAAACACTCATACTCCACCTATGACCAAATTTCCTTTGATGTTTCTCTCCCCCTTTTACATTAATGGAAAAAGGTATATCCTTTTCGGGCTGCCCCCCCTATCTTCATGCCTCTAATATTTTTGTTATGATCTTTCTATTTATTCTCCTTTAAAATCATGGGTAAAAGGGAAATTGCACATGTCGATATAACTTCTCTGAACAATATTTCTATGACTTCATGTGCTCCCCATATATTCATGATTTTGATCTCTTTCTCTAACAATTTATCTTCCTTGATGTAATTTTTAAACCTGTGAAGTAAAGCAATGCATATGGATTCTTAAGAAAAACAAAATTTAATCAATGGCTCATACACATAGTACACAGAGATTTATACTTCAAGTCTTCATGGATTTTCAAGTTCATATCAATGACCATACCTTCTTCTAATGATATATCTTATGCTTTCCTTCCCGATTCCACTTGTCAATTGATTCCACTGATTCCAATTGTTACTATCCTTTCATCCATTGTCATGTATCATTTTAGGCCTATCAAATCTCTCATGAATAAATCTCACTCCATATGTCATAAGCTTCCCATGAAACTTCTACTCAAATGCATACAATGTCAACACATCTACTGATTACAACATATTACATTTTCTCAAGCTATCTTCTCAATTTTGCAAATCAGACTCCACATGCCTACAACAATATGTACTTAATATGTCCATGTCTAAATGCATGTTTGGAATCCTCTATACAATGAATCTCTGCCACTCTGAAACTTCCTATCCAAAAACTGCAAATACTTCAGACTACTCCAAATATAGTTCTCTGATATGTAGAGATGTTTCTAATATTCCCCCTGTTCAATATTCATATTTACTAGGAGTCTCCAAGTTGGATGGCTTAGAAAAATATCTTCTCTTATGCAAATTAATATTATTCTTCATCTCTGGAGACATCTTCCTTTTAATCCTCTTTATGAATTCTAACCTCTTTCTCTTTTCCTATGGGTTCATCATGATATCACCCTATTGCAAATCCTATGAGTATGATCTCTATATATTCTTCATGCATATGTTATTTCTTTATCTATTCTTATTTTATTTTCCAAAACTTCTTATATCTGATATCAGTGTTCTCTTTCATAGAAGTATCTATCATGATTCTACAATCACGAGTTATATTTCCATAGCTATGGAATTTCTAACCATAGCTATGGAATTTGTAAGATTCAATATTATATGGAGTCACATATGCATTTCTTTATTGACCATTTATTCCATAATCTTTGCAATTTGAAGCTTTATTTCCAAAGTTAGTACAAATAAAACAATGACCATAAAAGAAAATTACGTACTTGGGTCGAGTGAATGATATTTTTTGTGATGTAGTCCTTCTGAATTCATGCCTTGGCTAATCACGATATTCTCTTATGTTGGGTCTTCTTTGATATATGTCTCTTCTGTAATCTTCTTCTTGAATTTTCTTCATTTCTGGAATGTTCTTCTTTGAGAGATCATATTCTTCCTTCTTAGTAGGGCCTTTGATGACTTCTGCATAACTCTTAGCCTTCTCTTCATTCTTTATTTCTAACAAATTGTAACATTTATCTTCATATTTATTTATTGATGATGTGGAGATTTATCTCTCTTCATTTCTCATGTTGAGCTTTACAACTTTAACTCTTAATGTCAAAACATTTTCTCTCTTCTTTGCTTCATTTCTTTGTGCTACTATTTTTTCTTCCCAAAATTGTTTTTCTTCCAACTAAATTTTGCATGCTTCATCAATCCTTCTAGATTCTTTTACTCAGACTTTTAGGTTTGTAATCATCTGATGGAATTCTTCATAACTGGGATTTTGATACTCCCTTTTAATCTTGATCAATTCTTCCTTGAGTGACTTTTTTTTCTCTCTTTCTTTGACCAGCTTGTTTAAAGCACTAGTTAGGTGTCTCTCATAATCTTCTTCTTCTGAATCTGTCTAACCTAATGAGATTATTTCTTCCCATACTAACTCAGTATATTCATCATTTTCTTTATCATGATCAACATTCTCTAGAGGATATTCCTTTGAGTAGAAATCATGTAGCTTTTCCCAAATTTCTTTGGCTGATGAACATTGTCCCACTCTCACTTTTACTGGATCCAGTAATCCTTCCAAGATGAGATCCATTTATATTTTATTGTTTCTGTTTAATTCCTTCTTGGATGCAGCCTTCAGTTTATTTGAACAGATGTATCTTGTAACAGCTAAGTACCAAACATCATACCCATGTGCCTGTAAAATTGTTTTCATTATTTTTCTCCATAGCTCATACTTATACCATTATGAACATCGAAATATGGTATTCCATTCCTGTAAAATATGTTTCTCTCCATGATATATCTTTCAGTGGTTATACTATTTCTTGAAGGGTCTACTCTGATACCAATTGTTGGAATACTGAGGAGGGGGGGGTGAATCAATATGAACACTTTTTACCACTTTTAATCACAATATCTAAAATTCAAATTTATAATAAGTATATCATTTATGATTGCATCCAATATATCAATAGTACACTGGGATTTATGTGGAAACCCAAATGGGAGAAAACCACGGAATTATTTCTTATATATATCGAAAATACATTCATAGGAAGAAACAACTTCCAAATTATCCAATACCAACTTGAAGGAGGCACCAATCCCTTGATTTACAAGCACCAACTTGAAGGAAGCACCAACTCCCTGAGTTATTCAACTCCAACCAGAAGGAGGCTACAACCCCCTAATTTACAAGAACCAACCTGTAGGAAGAACCAACTCCCTGAGGTTCTACAACAACAACCAAAAGGAGGATACAACCCCTTGATTTACATGAACCAACCTGAAGGAATATACAACTTCTTGAGTTCTTCGACACCAACCGGAAGGAGGCTACAACCCCCTTTCCTTTCCATGTCCTACCACCCTGAAATATAAGTGTATACTCAAACTATCACTACCATTGATAAACTTGTAACTACCATTGTAACCAATAAAACAACATGTCACTGTCATTGTCACTTTCACTATCACATAAACCTGTGATTTCCACTGTCACTATGTCACATCAACATGTGCTTAATGATTAACCAAAATATAACCTATCATTGTCCCTATCACTATCACTGACACTCTCACTATCTCTGTCACTATCTTTGTTATTGATATACCAACAACAAGCAACTATAACTAGATCCACTCACATGGATACCAAAATCATCACCAAACTATGGACATCAACCAGAAACTATACTATACCATGTACATCAAAACTATACCATATCATGCATCAACCATGTACCAACCTATACCATACCAGGTACATAAACCTGTACCATACCATGCACATCAACCATGTACATCAACCTATACCATATCATGCATCAACCATGTACCATACCAAGTACATCAACCATGTACTAGAACCTGTACCATACCATATTCCAAGTATCCAGGATGTGCCATTGTCTCAACAATGGGCCTCAAGTATGTGATAACATCACCATAACATATACCAAGATAGCCAAGATATACTTCTAACAATGTATCATATCATCACAAAGATGTACCATATCATGTACCATCATCATCAAGACATGCCTCAAGCATGTACTATAAACATAACCCTCAATAAAACATGTGAATCATACCTATAATCATACCTAGAAAATTATAGTAGACCTAATACATAAAATTGCATACTTGTAGCTCTTCCTTAACTTCAGCAACAAGAGAATAACATATTCATCAAACTTTACCTTAGTCTCACGAGACTATTTTTGGATTTGTCAAAAAACCTAAATATTGAACAAGCATAAATTTGTACCTATAACGAATAAAAGTTTGAAACTTTAACCATGGATACTCTGAGATATTTCTTCTATCTCCTCAAAATTGCAAGGTCTAAAACTTCTCATAACCGAAGTTATAGAAAAAATAATAGACCTTGCTGAATTTTATCATATTATGGAGAGAGAACTTGTACAACATGCCATGTGCTAAATATTTTATATCTAATTCAGAAACTCACACACAAGATACTAAGGACTATTATATTTCCACTAAAATTGGTCTCATATAATTTGGATCATCTATGAATAAGTTATGATTTTTTTACTCGGAACACCTATTTGAGACTAGTTTCAGGACTAGTTAAAAACCCTATCTTCCATAGAGTGTATCTCCCAAAATACAATGAACCGAAAGCTAAAAGTATTACCACAGGTACCATGACATGTCTTTTCAACCCCCTCCAATATTATCTATCTGAATCATTATAGAAAAATAGTTATAGAAAAAATGGTAAGATGACCTTCAAATAACATACCTTAGAACACATCATCAGAAGACTTCATCCTCCCTTGAAATTTCTCCATTAGTCACTTCATCTTCCCTCTGAAATTTTCCTCAGATATCCTTGGTTATTTTAGATAATAATCACTTAATCACATAGAATATATTCAATAAAAAATTTGTTTCAATGTACTTATGAATGACTTGTTGAGGTGTATATATACTTTTTCTAAGTAACCTATTTCTTTAACTTCGGGGATTCATAAACTTTCTTATTACAACCACTTTATCCTTTAATTAATTACTTACAACCAATTGTTAGGATATTTAGACACTTAGGATTTAGTTAAGATCTACATGGTCTATTGTTTCTTTAGGTAAAAGTGTGTTTTCTAGTGTGCTTCTTTAGTATGTGTTGTTCCAGAGTCTGTACTTAAGGCTTGGAAGTACAGTGTCTAGGCATCCGAAAGTGAGTAAAGGGTAAAGAAGGAAGAAATGTCAACCTTCAACAAGGGAAGCTAGGGATGATTTTTGGGTTGGCGTTTTCTAGCTTCCAACTGTTCCTGGATGTTTATATCCCGTTCAATCATTGCCCATGAACGTTCGAGTTCAACCCAGGTAGTGGCTATTTTAAGAATAGTATCAAAAATATTTAAGGCAATATGTGTTTGATCTGATAGTCTAGGTTCAATATTAGGCTATCTTGTTACAGGGTCAGTCATAGAGGAAAAGAATGATAAGAAAATCTCAGAGGAATTTTAGGTGTTGTCTCAATTTCGGTCGTATAAAGGAGAGTTTACAGTTCCAGAAGTGAAAATAGGGTGCAAACCAAAGGCCCTTTCCCATAACTAAGTTATATTTTAATAGAGATGTATGAAGTGGGAGAAAACATTAAGTTGTCTATCATGTAAGGCTCCTATCAAGGGAGAATCTCACTTGTAAACAGAAGAAGAAAAAGGTAAAGAAATAACCCGATGAAGCATAAAATATATATATAGAAATCTAAAGTGTTGACTGGTCTTATACCTGCTGATAGCTAGTACAGAGGAAAAACAGTAAACAATATAGAAAACTAGAATTCAGTCACTATAGTAGAGGTTGTACTAAATTATAGTGAAGCATTCATTAGATACATATATGAAATGAAATGAAATATGAGATAAAAGGAAACAAACTCATAGCACAGTCGTGACAGAATTGAGAATCTTTGGATTTGCTTTATATTAACTCTCAATATAGAAAACCTCTATTACAATTGACCCAAAGAAGTCCAACCCATTGTTCCTCCCTTCTGTTGAATTTTTAAATTAAAATAAAGTACCAAGGCAAGTGTTTCTCTTCCCTAGGCGCCTAAGGGGGAGAAATTGTCGAATGTGGGTCTTAGTCAAATTAATTTGTGAGATGCAAATTAAAAGATAACTTTATGATTAAAGTGAGGGTGAGTGAAGAGACACCAAATCTCAGCCACCCATCTAATCTAATCTCAACCGTTAGATTAGAAAACTCCTCACCTTCCCTCATGAGGTTGATTAAGGCAAGTGGGCGCACCCATTCTTGGGTAAGTGGAAGCAATCTTGTTGAGAGAGCAAGAGACTCTTGGTGAGATGCCAAGAGGTTCTTGGTGAGATGCCAAGAACAAGAAAGTTGCAGTATTCTTGTTGAGAGAACAAGAGAGAGCAAAACAAGGAGTGAAAGAAATCTTGGTGAGAGGCCAAGAGGCTTTTTGGTGAGATGCCAAGAGCAAGAGGAAGAAACAACAGTCTTGTTGAGAGAACAAGAGAGAAGCTGAAGAATTCTTGTTGAGAAAACAAGAGAGAGAAAGAGAGAGGTCGAGCTGAAGAAAAGAGACAGCAACAACAAATTCTGGGAGCATTGGCATGCATTCCAAAGTTGTCGAATAGCATTGAGTGGCATAGAAATTGAATCTTAGCAGAGTTTTGGCACAAATTTCATGACAGTCCATACATCATAAATTGCCGTACAGTTGTACGAATTTCTGGTTCAGAAATTGAGAAGCAAAGCTACAGGAATGTCTAGATAAGTTTGTGTAAATATCTGAAGATGAAAATGCTGTAAAAGAATTTCTCAGAAGCTCATAAATAATA
>ML776589.1:291359-338533 GCA_009831015.1 Picea engelmannii | reverse complement strand
ACGATGTTCATAATCCTCATGTTTCAATTCTGAAATTTATTTTCTGTTCAGAAATTTATTTTCTGTTAAGTTTTTAGATGCTGAAACACCGTTGTAGCTTATGCTGAAACACCACTGTAGCTTATGCTGAAACACCGCTGTAGTATATGCTGAAACACAGTGCTGAGTATATGCTGAAACACTAGGCTGTAGCATATGCTGATGCTGAAACACCGCTATGAGCAGATGCTGAAACACCAGGTTGTAGCATATGCTGATGCTGAAACACCACTGTGAGCAGATGCTGAAACACCGCTGTAGCATATGCTGAAATAGTGTTGAAACTGAGTTTGGCATTTAAATTTGGTAGAAAATTCAGTGAGACTGAAACTGGGTGGGATTTTGAAAAATTTAACACCTTCTATTGTATATTTATATAGATTTACATATGATGGAATCTCAATCGTTCTAGGATTTTCAGTTACAACAAGAAGGAGATCAATCGTTTCATTTCTTTATCTCTGTCTTTATTTGGTACCAGAAGCTTGCCCTCTCGCATGCTCGGTACAAGTGACACATCTTTCCACCAGCCGAGATATAAACCTTGATGGTTCCGTTTGACAATTGGCCTCAAAAGAGTAACAATCTTGGGCTAATTGTGGCAAACTTTCTTCCATTTGTCGGTCTAGGATGTCAATAACGCACAATTGCACACTTGGTTTAATCATACATTTATCTATTTGAACTATGTTTTCCATAGTTACTTGTGATATTTTGGCCGAATCTCTTTCTTCTTTTTCATTTATATCAAGAAAGATTTTCTCCATATCCATTTGGCTCAGCGTCTCAGCATTACTCTCGCTATCAATGCCCAACAAATTTCCTTCTATGGAATCGAAAGCTTCTTCACAGGATTTCCTTATCTTTTTAGCTTGCAATTTGCCTTCTGAGATGTTGCATTCCCATTCTTTCAACAAAATATTACCTCGGGCCTGTTGCAAAATGGAAAACTTCAAACTTTTTCCCAATTCTCTGTTTCTTGTAGCTATTACAGCTTCTTGAAATGCGACCCGAGCTTCTCCAACTTTTGTTTCTCTGACAGATAAATTTTCCAATACTTGATCAACGAGTAAGCAGTTGTCCCGAATTATCTCTACCTTGGCAAGTAAACTTCGTTGGGTTGCAAAAACTCTGCTCTGAATCTCCATCGCCTGGGACTGGAACATCTCGATATTTATAACTTTACTTTCAGCGATTTCCACTCTAGCCTGTAGCTTCTCAATCAAGTCTTTTTGTTGGCCCACTTTTATCTGACCGGTCTGAGCTACCAGCTCTGCTTGTTCGAGCTTAGTTTTGAGCATCTCTATATCCTTTTTATCGGCTAGCCTTGTTTGTTCTAATCCTGCACTTTCCTGGTCCTTGGCAGCCTCCTTTGCTATGGCTATCTTAGCTTCTAAGGTTTTTATGAGGCAATTTTTTTGCTTCAGCTAATTTTTCAAAACCCCGACTGAAAATTGGTTTGTTGTAGCATACACCCCTAATGTCCCAGGTATTTTTGTCCCAAACTCTTCTTTCTTCTTGTCTTTCCCATCGGTCAACACCTTGAACTTCTTGGTTGTTGATCCCTCTTCCTGATAGAATTCTCTTTTTACTACAGCCTTTCTCTTATTATCGAAAAAGAACTCATTTGGAGGGAGCTCTTCCATCCTTATAGGTCTCAATTCTTCATTTAAAATCCACCCTGTGTCTATGTTTCCCCGAGTTGACTGCAAGGGAGTGATGGAGGTGATGGGATCTCTGATTTTCTTAGCTGGCTATCCTGGAGTAGTAACTGGAGTCTTCTTTTTTGGTGGCTCAAGAGTCTTTATCTTTGGTTTCAGAATCCTAGTTTGTTCTCCCCCGTCCTGGTGTTTTTCTTGGCTGGGTGTCGCATCTTTGGAGCCTTCGGCTTATTTTTGTTGCACCTCTGTTGTACTTGTATTCTCACCCTGCAATACTGAGGGAAGACAACTGTGTCGATGTTCTTGGAATTTTAGAACATCGACCCTCTCTTTGAGTGTCAGGGCTTGTATCCGAGCCAAAACCTTGGCATAATATCTTGCGCCTCACAAAATGTCATCTGAGGGTGAATTTTCGTGTTCGAACCTTTTAAGTCCGCAACTAGCCAAGTGATTACTTATGACCCTTTGCAGATCGTGCTTCTTAAATTCAACATGAACCAATTTTAGGTCTTCCGGGGCTACTGCCTCAGCTTTAGCATGCCTGAAATCTAACAAAGAATATGAATTTAAATGAATAGGAAAAGGTGGCCATACCTTCTTTGAATATCCCTTAAGCTCATTGCTTATGCCACCGATTACAGTTTTACTAGAAACCTCACAACAAGCCATCTTATCAGATATGAATAATGGTAATGCATGCAGGGGAACAGAAGCCCCAAAAACCCTGAGATGTGAGAATTCTGCTTCTACATACCAGTCGGCTATATTGCTCAGATTCATCATTATACTGTCCAATATCCTGGGTGGCAGGTGGCCAAAAATAGTGACATGCAGTGGTACCATTACCCAGTTAAAGATTTCATACACAAAATCTGCGGCTTTGTTTTCCCACAGTTTTGAATGGTATATGTGGATGGGCTTGGCCTCTGATGGAGTCCAACTACATCTCATTAAGGGAAAGGGCGTTATAAAACATACGACATTCATAATGTACACGGACATAAAGAATGAAGAAATCTTTCTGCTCTCCCTCTGCACTTGATACTCTGTAACTCAAATGGTCAAGCTATCAGACAATATTTTAGCCTAGTTGAAGGAACAACCTTCGGAAACTGAATGTATTAGAGGCACCCACTGAAGGAAAAAATGTTTGGTGTCCTCTCTCCCATATAATCTGTAGGTCATCATAGCTACATATTTGAACTGTGGTTCCAGAGAAGCTATTGAACATATATCGTTACTGTTCACCCTGAACTTAGTAGGGTGTGAGACCCAATCTTTGATTAAACTGGACATAGTCTTGTCATATTACACACAATCCTTTTGTTTGAATTTCTCTAAGAATTTGGCATTGTATGTAAGGTCTGACACGGTTGGCAACTTGTACATAGCCTGAAGTTGTTCGGGTCTGAAAGTGGCAATAGTGACCTTCTGCTCGTTGATGATGGTTCTGGTTGGTATATCCACATGGTCTAATTCCCACCAGACCATACCATAGTAAGGGAGAAATCGTGGCCTGGCCACTACTTTATGCATTCCAGCTTGGACGTCGATCTTATATTTGGTGGTCAGGTCGTCTTTTTCATTGTCACTGGAATCATCCAAATAATCTACCAATTCGGACTGTAGAACCTCAAAAACAAATGACCAGGTCTTGACAGAGTCGACACTTCGAGGTGAAGTATCAGAGACGTTGTCTGAACCTTGTCCCGAAACCTCAACATTGGCTTTAGATGCTTTTCGCGGGGCCATGGAGGGGGATCCTGCTTTAGATCTTTTGCGATAAAAATATGTATACATACAGAAATTAGTTCGCTGAGAAAGTTTGCTCTGTGTAATGTAGAAATGAATTTGCGATAACAAATAAAAGATCTACACATTCGACCATTTAAAAATCTGTACTTTTCAGGAACAGAACGGTCAAATCATTCTTAAATATAATTTAGCAATAAAAACCCAATCCTTACTTGTCGATTTTCCTTGTTTCTAATTAATGCCATAAATTTTGACAGTTCAAAATGCAAGTTGGCACAAGGAAACATTAAGATTGCCTCGTAGACTATGCATGCATCAAATCACGGGAAATACTGGCTTAGCTCAATTAATCAGGTTTTATCAATGTTAATTAATCTTTTGGTACTCGCTACATCGGGATTTTTCACTCTAACCGTTCCAGCCTCTAAAACCCGAGATTGCGATAATTAGCTTTGGTTAAATAAAAAATGTAACCAGGATTACGTGTTTAATTAATCATGTTTAAAAAAAAACAAATATCGTGGTTATTTATATCGCGACTTCGTGACTCAGATCTTTGAAGGTATAGCTTCCGGGAGGTTGGTATGCCAAGTTGCGAAATCGCGAGATCGCGACGATATGATTTAGTTAAACTGGGGGATAAAACTGGATTAAGTGTTTAATTAATTATGTTTCTATCTTTATCGTGACTTCGCGACTCGGGGCTTTGACGGTGTAGATTTTGAATGAAAACATGTTGATTTGCAAATTTTCGACTAAGTTTAACCACGACTGAACTTTTTACCTTTAACACTAACCTAGGTTACTTAAAACAAGAGTCTCGTGGTTTCGGCTATCGGGATTACGACGGTAAGACTTTTGGAGTTAGTAAACACCGAGACACGAAATCCCGATGATGCTTAGCTGTAGTTTGGAAAATATTTACTCTAGTTACTGACCTGGGTAAAACTTTAAGGTTATTTCACCATTTCTCTCTTCGGGACTTGTGAACTATGTGTTCTATAACACCCGACATACGAAATCCCGAGGTAAGAAAGGGGAAAAATCATTTGAAAAAAAAGTATAACTCACCTTGAGAGTATGATAACCATCATCGCTCGCGTGATGAGACTTCTGATATTTTGGAAAAAATAAAGGAAAATATGAAAACTAACTTCCGATTTCAAGCATTAAGAAATAAAATTCAAAACTGGCTAAAAAACAAAGGCGGCTCCAACAATATGCATTAGTATGCATTTGTAGTTAGAAAATATGACGGTCACAATATGTTCTCGATGTAGAGTAATCTAACGGTTAATACTCTCCTATATCTTAATGGCCATTGATCCATGGCTTAACACCCAATTGGTATATGAACTCTATTTAAATAGCATGGATGGTCATTTTCCGATGATCAATTGTGAGAAACTCTCTTGTAAAATCTCTCTATAATCTTTTTCTTTGCATTAATAAACTGCTCCAAGTGGCCACATTGGCTCGGGATGTGGATGTTTCCCCAAAGGGGTTTTATCATGTGAAAACATCAGTGTGTTGATCTTTGATCTCATTATGTGAGTGGTTACTGAAGGTGTTCTTCCTCTATTGGAATACCTATCTTGTTGAGGCAAATATGTGAACAATAATTTTACAAGTTATTGCACTACACAGGGAATCCAAATGCAACACATTGTTCCATATACACCACAACAAAATGGTGTTGCTGAGAGAAAGAACCACACATTAAAAGAAATGGCTAATTGTATGATCCAATCTAAGGGATTAAGTCTAAAGTATTGGGTGGAAGCCATCAACTGTGCAAATTACATAGTAAATCACACTCCCACAAAGGCTCTTAAAAATATAACACTAGAAGAAGCTTGGACTAAAATTAAGCTAGATGTAAGTCACTTCTATGTATTTGGAAGTATAGCATGGGATCACATTCCTGATGAGAAAAGGAAAGCATTGTAGCCTAAAAGTAAGAAGTGTATATTTGTTGGTTATTCTAAACATGTCAAAGGTTACATAATTCTTCAATCACACTGTAATGAAATTATTATTAGAAGAGATGTTAAATTTGATGAAAATCTCTTGGCCTGGGAGCCTAATTCGACGTTTGTGCCTTATTTGGCCTATGAGCCTAATTCGGAAGTTGTGCCTTCTTCAGCTTGCGAGCCATCTTCGGCATTTGTGCCTTCTTCTGATATAGTTCTTCTTCAGATGATGATAGTGAGGATGAAAATTCACCTCTGCCTGCTCACCCTCCTCCAGATGAGTCCTTTGAACCTAAACCAACACCGGCTCCATCGCTTCCTAGATGGGTCCATTCAACATGAGAAGCAACTGGTGATATTGTTAGTGATCCTTCATATCATCATCAGACACATTCATAGTTCCAGCGAGCCTCTTCTCTTTTGGCTGAAGTTTCAAAAAATCATGATCCAGACACATTTGCAGAAGCTTCAGGTCATCCAGATTGGGATACAACAATGAATGAAGAGTATCATTCTTTAATGGAAAATGATACTTGGGATCTTGTACCTCTTCCAGAAGGAATAAAACGTGTTAGATGCAAATGGGTCTACATAACTAAGTATGCATCAGATGGAAGTGTTGAAAGACACAAGGCTCAGTTAGATTCCAAAGGATTTTCCCAAGTTGAAGGAATTGACTATAATGAAACCTTTTCCCCTGTAGAAAAAATGAATTCCATCCGCCTTGTTCTTTCCCTTGCTGCCTCACATAAATGGGAGGTCCATCAGATGGATGTTAAATCTGCCTTCTTGCATGGAGATTTGCAAGAAGAAATCTACATGGAACAACCTCCTGGCTATGTCCAGAATGAATCTATCATTTTTTGTCACCCCAAGAAATCTCTTTATGGTCTCAAGCAAGATCCTCGAGCTTGGTATGCCAAAATGGAAAGCTTTCTTATTGCCACTAGATTCTCTAGATGCCATTCTGATCCTAATGTCTAAACCAAGAAAGTAGGAATCCATCTCATAATCCTTGTCCTTTATGTTGATGACCTTATCCTTACTGGTAGTGACTCAAAAAATTTTAACCATGTGAAAACCATCCTTAAGAAGAAATTTGAAATGACAGACTTAGGATTTTTGCACTATTTCCTTGGCCTCCAAGTTTTGCAAACCAATGAAGGAATTTTTCTTTCCCAATCTAAGTATGCTTGTGACCTTCTTTGTCTCTTTCACATGGACGATTGTAAATGAACCCCTTCTCCCTTCCAATTTGTATTCAATCTTACTGCCACATGTACTTCTCCTGAAGTTGATGCCACCCTATATCGTTAGTTAGTTGGTAGCCTCTTATACTTGAATCATACCCATCCTGATCTTTCCTTTTTTTTTGGTATTGTTGCCCGGTATATGAAAACGCCCCATGAAAGACATTGGAAATCAGCTAAAAGGATACTTCGTTATGTTCATGGTACAGTTCAGTTTGGGATACATTATAGTTCAGGGGGGGGGGTCCTTTATTGGTTGGTTTCACTGATTCATATTGGTCCAGCGACCCTGATGATTGGATGTCTACTGCAGGTTATGTTTTCATCCTTCGTTCATGACCTGTCACTTGGGCCTGTAAGAAACAACAGGCTATTGCAATTTCTTCAGTAGAAGCAGAGTATTGAGCAATAGTAAATGCAAGTAAGGAAGCCCTGTGGCTTCAACATATCCTTTCAGAGTTTGGATTCCAACACCAGCATTCGACCAGCCTTTGGTGTGACAATCAGAGTGCCATCAAGCTCACCAAAGACCTAGTTCAACATCAGTGTAGAAAACACATCGAGATACACATGCACTTGATCAAAAAGCTCATTCATGATCAAGTTATTGAAGTGCTCTTTTTCCCTATAGAATATCAAGTTGCAGACATTTTCACAAATTCTCTTACAGAATCGAAGTTTTCCAAACTTCAATCTATGTTAGGAGTTCAGGAAGTTGTCATTAAGGGGGGATATGCTTTAATTCCTCCTTCTTTCTCCTATTGTGTCACTATTGTAAATCCTTCAATCCTATCCCAAGTTGTTATTAAGGGGGAATGTTAGGATATTTAGACACTTAGGAGTTAGTTAAATCTACTTGGTCTATTGTGTCATTAGGTAAAAGTGTGTTTTCTGGTGTGTTTCTTTAGTATGCATCAGTATGCATTTGTAGTTAGGAGATCTGACGGTCACGATATGTTCCTGACATAGAGTGATCCGACATTTCATACTCTCCTCTATCTTAGCGGCCATTGATTTGTGGCTTAACACCCGATTGGTCCATGACCTCTATTTAAAGAGAATGGATGGTCATTTTCCAATGATCAATTGTGAGAAACTCTCTTGTAAAATCTCTCTATAATATTTTTATTTGCATTAATAAACTGCTCCAAGTGGTCGTGTTGGTTGGGGTCATGGATGTTTCCTCATAGGGGTTTTACCACGTGAAAACATTAGTGTGTTGATCTTTGATCTAGTTATGTGAGTGGCTACTGAAGGTGTTCATCCTCTGTTGGAATACATGTGTTGTCGAACACCAATTAGGGCTTGTGAACCCATCTTTGTGGATTCCATAGGGGCTTCTTAACCCATATTTGGGGTTTCCAACTTCATGACCTCATAACTCCTTAACCGTGAGGAACTACGTGATGTTCCACCTACCGTTGCAAATGACATGACAAGGACTATCCATATATGAGTGTGTTGCCTACATTTACACTATACTTCAGGTCCTTATTCCTAAAAACAAATAGGGCTCCATGAACACACCTATGGGTTTGTTCTAGACTTCTTCAAAGTGTGTTCTTGTGAAGGACATAATTAGAGTTACGCCATAAGGGGACCACTTTTGATACTTCTACAAATACACCCATCACATATGTTGACATCAATGACAACCATTGCTTGTTGACATCATTAAAAACAAACTTTCCAAAATAAAGGACATAACTATGTTGAGTGGATACTAATATCTAGGACTTAAAGACATGGAAAAGTTTCATAGATAAGAAGCAACTGCCAAGGCCCACTTGATTGTTGTATTGTAACCTAATTTTTCAGAAAAAATAGGCTTTTTGTAATTATTGTAATATCCCAGTCGGGAAAGAGAACTGAAGTCTCATTTCAATCCTATGATAGTTTGATAGTTAGAGAAATAAAAAAATATTCTCTTTGTATTCTATAAAATACATGAATGTAAAGAGTAAAACACATTTGTGCTTTTGCAATTCGGATGGTATTACTACTTTCATTTGAATAAATAGAAAGAGGCATTTTGGAGACATGTGATTTTGGTGAATGTGTTTGAGATTTTTCTTAAAGCTTTATTATTTATCTGTGTTCTAAGAGTTTAATTGTGTGAACTATTTCTGTATTTTTCTCTCCGACATAAATTATCACTTGTTTCCTTTATTAAATATAGTCATATTTTTATTAAAACTAAGTGTAATTTGTTTAACATGTTTAATTACACTACAACTTTAATTTATCATTTGAATGTCATAATTATTTCTAATTCAGAAGATATCATTCTTGACTGTGTTTAATCCACATTAGTTGGATCATAATTAGGATAGGTTTAATTTAGCATAGAAATGCATATTAGTTGAGTTTTAGCTAGCATCATGTTAGTTTAATTTTAGATTTTAATTCATCTGAGAACCATGGGTTTTTCAAATTAATATTTAGATAATTAATTTAATAATGGAAGCTAGGCCAATATTGTGGTCGGAAACGCTATCCCAAACAAAAGTGGGTCTAATTGGGACCTTCCATAAGGAATTTTCCCTTACCTATTTGAACAGGCCATTTGGGCCTTCCAACATAAACGACGCTAGGAGGGCCATAGAAATGAATGGCTGCAAATAAAACAACAAACCCTTCTTGTTCTATTATGTAAGTAAATAATTCTTTGGCCAGTGATTCCCATCAATTTTGTTCTGAGAATGTTTCACTTTCCTCGTCTCATTTTGTGAACACACCAGCTTAAACTAGTGCTCAACGTGCTACCACTCATTCTGAATCTACTTTTTCTTCACCGCAACCTTGCATATTAACCATCCCACATATTGATATCATTCTTAGGCATTCCCATGAGTATGTAAACCATGTATGTACTAGACAATGGAGTATACCTATAGGCTAGCCTCCCATTGACTATTCATTGCCTCACATTTATGGGAATTGATGCAGGAGCATCTCTCCATGCCAGCCATGTGTCAACCAGCCAGTCCACATCAGCGCACACATTCAATGAGGAGAAGAGGTGCCAGCCCTCTCACATTTTAAAATTTGAATGTAAATGTAATTCAATGCATGTAAGGTCATTGAGCCATGAAGCTGCACCTTTTGCGCAAGCATAGCTGTAGATAGCCTTTAATGGTTGTAAGGCTAGATCTAGCTCTGATTCTGGACTAGAAATCCCATTCAATGTAAAACTAATGAAATTGAATAGGGTAGTGTTGGCAGCCAATTCATCTTTTTATATTATTCTATAAGCTGCCTACACCTATGTCTTGCAAACATCAAGTTTTTCGTTGCATTTTTTAATAGACGACACTTTCATTTCTTGCGACATTTACACAATTGTCTTCATTAAGTTTTCACGACTGTAAGCGTGGAAACTTCTCCTTTCGAAGTTGTTTTTCGATCATTATCTGAACTGTCAATATATTTTATGTCATTATGACTTTTGCACTTACCTTTTATTGATTGTTACATGAATGACAATATCCTTTGATCAGTTCTCATACTTCGATTGATTGCATAGCTTGATTTTATTGAGTTTTTAAAGCATTGAGCCTTTGGATTCACACTTTATATGACTTGCCTGATCCTTGATTCTATGAAATGCATAAGGTTTATGATTAATTTTTCATTATATATATGATATAATCCTTATTGCTAATCTTTTTATAGCTCTTGGCTTGTCACTTTTATGAGTATCGATTGGCACCATTGTTTAAAACTTTTGATTACACATTTATGCAATAAGCGTGTGGTTAACATTTGGGTTTGATTTCACATTGAATATTCATGGTTTGAAATATTATAATGGTGCATTGGTATAACATCCACCGTTTGATTTTTTGGTTGGCCGAATGATAAGGTTTTTGAACTATGCTATGATTGATTGAACAGAGGTTGAACTTTGGCGGTTGTACTTTTCCATTACTATTATGCATGGCGGTAAGTGATTCTACCACCCTTGCACACTTTCCATTAACGCCTACCTCCTTACAGGGTTACCTCTGTTGATTTTTGGGAAAATCTTTGAGCCCACTTTGTTCAAACCCTTGTCCCTTAGCCCGGCTCACTATGTTTTATCTCCTGGCTCCCGAAGGGCGAATTAAACCCCCATGGTGTTCAGAGTTAGTGTTGGTTTCATTTTGTCAGAGAAGACTGCCCTGTAATTGCTCCCAGAGTCATGTTTTTGCGTGAGCGATTCTGGGCAAATGGATTGGAATTAGCTCAAACCCTTGAAAACCCAGAACCGTTTTTAGCCCCTTTACCTTCTTCATGGGCGGTTTCTTCAGAAAGTGAGCTACTATAGAGATCTAGCTATCATTTTGCAGGTCAATTTATCAGTGGCTGGAACATGCGTTTTGAGTCTGTATGCATTCCTTCAAATCTGTTCTTCAGAACTCCCTCTCACTCATCAAGTAGCCTCGTCGTCACACAGGTATGTTCGATATCAATCGTTTTTTGTAAATAATCTAGCTTTATATAATGAATTTGAATCCGTCTTTGAATAGCTCTGATTACAGCGTGGATTTGCTCTGTCACATTGTATGCATGTTATACATAGCCATGCTTTGACTAAATGGAATTTCGTTTTCCCAGTTTAGCCCCGATTGGATTTTCTTCGATTTGATTGATCGTGGTATGGATTTGATTGGTTTGATTTAGCTTAAATTGGATGCTCTATTGTCGATTGAAGTTGTTTGTATCTATTATAGACACAAGTTGTCTCTCATATTTCGATTTTAAGCACAATCAAGTTTCGATTTGAATTGGTTATAATGTATACGATATCATTGGCAACAATGGTTAACTGTTACGGTTTTATCTCCCATATGACTTTCGACCAACAGAGATACAATTCAGATTATGTTCAATTTGTTTATGTTAATATGCACCCAAATCGTGGATAGATATGATTCATAACAGTTATACCCAGCCGGTTAATACACATTGGTTTGCTCCACCATGATATCAGTTCGATTCATATTCAATGAATTTGTTGTTTGAGTTTGATTTGAAGAATGAAATTGACTGTATCCAGGTTCACGATTTGTTTCTATATTAAACTCAGTCGTGATTTGTTTTGATTGTTTGCCCAGTTTGCAATTATGAATTATGTTGATTCTATTAAGATGGCGATTACAATTAAGATCCTGTCTGTTGACTGTGCACGGATCAATCACAAAATTGGTTGGGTTAACGTTGTTGCATATGATTTCGTTTACACATAATCATAACAGTCTTTCCATCTGTACATTCAATTGAACGATTTGAATATTTGGTTGCATCATTATAGCTATAACGAGTGAATAATGGTTGTGTTGGATTAGATCGTATCATATATGATATGATTCATTATTGATTTCATTTGATATGAAATAGTCTTGTTACTGTTTGACCCGATTTTATGGTAAAAGAAAAACAGAGTATTCTTACCCCTGAATTCGTTTGAATCACTTTAGATTGTGTTTAATGTTTAAGGATAAAATCATTTGGATATTGGGTGATTCATTTTAAATGATCATTAGAAGATAATTGGTTTTAATTATTTTAAAAATATTTGATTTGATTTCTATTCTGATCTTGTATGTTATTTTAGACTAGCTACAGAATCAAATGATTCTGTAGCTAAGTCTGTAGGATTAGATTTTTATTGTTTTGCTAATAAAATATCTTTCTAACTTGTTATTTTTGGTCTATTGCAGATGAATTCGAAATTGCAGTGGATTTGATGAGCAGTTAGAGGATATTTGAAATGTTTTGATTTCATTTTAGTTTCCTAGTTTAGTTAAAATTGGGAATATCTTCCCAGACTTTTGTAAACAGTTTTAACTTCTAGAAGGAGGTTTTACTTTGTGGAAAGACTTATAAATACTGCTCATTTTTGTAATAATATTATCCTCATTGGTGGGAGAACAAGGATATGGAAATTTAATATAGACTGAGGTAGAATTTGGTGTTTTGTTACAGCTTTAGCTTCTCATGATATCAATATTTTGTTTCATGTTGTGTATATCAATTTGTATCTGGTTAATGACTACTTTAGCTATCTTAATCATGTGCAAGTGATATAATTTAATCACTGTAATCCATATCTAATTTCTTCTAAGTATATAAAGAACATAGCAATTGCTTAATTCAATTCGTGAATCACAGATTTCTCTTCTTCATGAGTTGAATTATCAAATATAAGTTTTTGCATAACAGGTTTCCCTTATTGCAGAGATTTATAATCATATAGTTGTTATGATTTTTTATGTCTTGTTTGTCCTGTAAACAACTTAAAGAGCAACGTAGCCTATCATTTATGAGAAGCCTTTGGATCATCCGGTGCGAGTTTACTTCCTCCGACCAGCTTCGAAGTCATCATACACATGACAAATTGGGAGAGTTTCCAGGTCAGTTCGTCATTTATTTGTTTAGTATGTTTGTTAGTATTTTTAGTTAGATATATATGTGTAGTATATTAGATTGTTTAATTTCAGTATGTTTTATTTCTTATTTATAAAAAATCAACAAAAACATATCTCGCTGTCTTAGGGCAGAATATAATGAGTTTTGCAGGTTTTGATTAAATCTGTAGGTTGTTTATAGTGTACATTTGTGAATAAGTAATATTGCAGCTGGTAATTAGATAGTTGATTTGAGTTATTATAATATTAATTAGTAGATTGTATATAGAATAGTTAGTAGTTTAGTTTAAGTTTTATTTTAATTTGTTAGTTAGTTTAGTTTGGTTTATTTATTGTTAGTTAGTTTAGTTTGTTTTATTTAGTTTTAGATAGATTAGTTAGTTTAGATTAGATTTCTCTTTGGTTTTCTTAGGACTTTAGAGCAGCTAACGGAGCCGCTAAACCCGTCAGGGTGGTTCATTCCAAACGGCTTGGGTTATTAGACAACGCCGGACCGGTTCCACTCTCTCAGTTGATGGACAGTCAATTTCGCCTGTCAACAGGCAGGTAGCTTGGAGGGAAGAGCTCGAAGAGCCCCCTCATGTAAAAGATATTTTTGGGTCTTGTTTTGGAGGTAAGTCAAAGAGAGCTTAGATAATCTGAGAGAGAGAGGAAGAGAAGGAGCTAAGAATTTGTTACAGTCCACGCTCGGAACACCTTTGTAAAGGAGGCATTTGATTAATACAAATAGGAGCAGTTTTTCCTGCATATTATTGTGTTGTGTGAATGTCTATGTGTGTTCTTTATATGTTGTAGATGTATGGATAGGTATGCATTTGCAGTAGTTGTTTGATTTTTAGGTCTAGGAGATCTTTGAGGCTTCATGCCAAGAGGGTGTGATAGAACACTGCGGGTTCTGATGGCCAATGTATAGAGGGAACTTCCAATTCTATATAATTTGGACAAAGACATGCTAGGAGGGCATACCAACTGAAATCATTGACTCAGAGGAATACTTCAAGGTTGTTGGATACCTTGGAGGCAAGACTATGCAGAGGAGGACACAGTAGAAGACAGAATCTTTGAGGAGTTTTGTAGAGCTCTGCTAAGAGGGCATTGAGCAGGTGCATAGAGTGCACAAAGGAACTCTATTTAGTTCAGGAGGAAGATAGAACTATTGAAGGTTCTTTAGAGCTCTGCTAGAAGGGCATTGAGCACAGGCACAGGGTGTTGAGGAGGAACTCTGCTAAGAGTTCATAGAGAAACAAAATCACTGAATATTTTGGACACTTTGCAGGAGGGCATTGAGTAGGTGCCAGAGAGCATAGGAAAGAACTCTTTGAGTTCAGAGAAAAAGAAGAGTCCAAAGGAGGATCTTCACAGGGTTTTTGAACACCCTGCAGACTCAACAAGAATTTGCTTGAGCAAAGAAGTGCCAGGAGGGTATCAGATTCTCCATCTGAAGGAGAAGAAAAGGGTAAATTCCTTAGAGGTCAAAGCTACAGGAAAGCTCAGAAGAGATAGCACCTTTGTGAGTGCAGAGACTCTGGAAGGAGTATAGAAGTTGAAGAGCCTTTGTGGATTCAAAGAGAGAAGCTCAAGAGGAGTAGTGCTTTCATGCACAGAGCCATAGCTGCAAGATCACAGAGGCAGGGGAACTCTTTGGAGAGTTTAGGGTTTCGAAAGCTCAGGTGGAATAGCATTGTTAAGAAAACGGGCGAGACTCAGAGTTGTAGAGTTTGAAGAGGGAAAGAGAAAAGATCGAGGCCTTTGGACACTTAGAGAATTCTTTCAGGTACAGGAAGAATGTGCATGCTCAGGAGGAGCATAGCTACAGTCGAATCAAGCTGAGAAAGAGATCTGGACCATTGGATTTCCATATCCAGGGAGCAGCGTAGGAGCTGTGCACAGTAGGAGCAGTTGTGAGTCATTGGATCTCACACGGATCACCGATAGTCGTCGAATCTGTCAAAAGAAGAATGAGGTTTAAACCCTTGTGAGTAGAGGAGAAAAGTCCTGAAATAGGTGGGGATATCAGGATTTCAGACTTCAGGATTTCAGAGGTCCTAATGGGGAAAGTTCGAGACACTCCATAGCGATAGTCCCGAAATAAGCGAAGAGATACAAGAATTCCATTTAGAGGAGGACACATGTCACAAGATCACCCATTTTATGGATTTGGACATCGGGAAAGCACAGAGGGGATTCTTTCGACTTCGTCAATGGAAAAGTCCCAAAAACGATTTGGACTGTCCCTTCGTAGGAGGACACATGGAAATAGGAGGGTATTTCGGTACTTCGAGTACTGGAAGTATTAGAGGTCAGCGAGGGATTAGTGCAACGGGATTCATGAAATTCTAAAACGCAAAGTCTCGAAAATGTTCAGAAGAGTATTCCCAGGAGCATTTTGGTATACCAGGTACCGAGATTTCGGAGATCCAGAGTACATAGGATCTGGGCTCTTGTGGACAATAACTCTGAAATGATCAGGTCTATTGACTTGAGGAGTGGATGATGACCATTGATCTTGGCTAGGAGTGAAAAAGGGCCGTATTGTCAATTCGGCATTTCAGATACCAAAAAAGTGGGAGAGAAAGGACCAAGAAGGAAGCCTTGCAACAGGAGAACCCGAAACGTGAAAGTCCAAAAGAATTTGGAGGAAGGTGTCATTTTGGCGTATCGGAGTTCAAAACTTCAGGAGTTCCAAAGACAAGGGTTCAGAGGTTTTTGGGGATTGAAACTCTAAAATTCCAAAAAGTGAAGAACCAGGGGGAGGTATTTCGGGATACCGGAATTCGACATCAATGCACGCATTCAATGAGGAGAAGAGGCACCAGCCCTCTCACATTTTAAAATTTGAATCTAAATGTAATTAAATGCATGTGAGGCCGTTGAGCCATGAATCCGTGCCTTTTGCACAGGCATAGTTGTGGATATCCTTTAATGGTTGTAAGGCTGGATCTAGCTCTGATTCTGGACTAGATAGCCCATTAAATGTAAAGCTAATGAAATTGAATAGGGTAGGTAGCTAGGAGGGAAGAGCCCGAAGAGCCCCCTCATGTAAAAGATATTATTGGGTCTTGTTTTGGAGGTAAGTCAAAGAGAGCATAGAGAATCTGAGAGAGAGAGGGAGAGAAGGAGCTAAGACTTTGTTACAGCCCACACTCGGAACACCTTTGTAAAGGAGGCATTTGATTAATACAAACAGAAGCAATTTTTCCGGCATATTACTGTGTTGTGTGAATGTCTATGTGTGTTTTTTATATGGTGTAGATGTATGGATAGGTATGCATTTGCAGGAGTTGTTTGATTTTCAAGTCTAGGAGATCTTTGAGGCTTCATGCCAAGAGGGCGTGATAGAACACTGCGGGTTGTGATGGCCAGTGTATAGAGGGAACTTCCAATTCTATGGAATTTGGACAAAGACTTGCTAGGAGGGCATACCAAATGAAATCATTGACTCAGAGGAAGACCTCAAGGTTGTTGGATACCTTGGAGGCAAGACTGTGCAGAGGAGGACACAATAGAAGATAGAATCTCTGAGGAGTTCTGTAGAGCTCTACCAAGAGGGCATTGAGCAAGTGCATAGAGTGCACAGCGGAACTCTGTTGAGTTCAGGAGGAAGATAGAACTACTGAAGGTTCTTTAGATTTCTACTAGAAGGGCATTGAGCACAGGCACAGGGTGCTAAGGAAGAACTCTGCTAAGAGTTCATAGAGAAACAAAATCACTGAAGATTCTAGACACTTTGCAGGAGGGCATTGAGTAGGTGCCAGAGAGCATAGGAAAGAACTCTTTGAGTTCAGAGACAAAGAAGAGTCCAAAGAAGGATCTTCATAAGGTTGATGAACACCCTGCAGACTCAGCAAGAAGTTTCTTGAGCAAAGAAGTTCCAGGAGGATATCAGATTCTCCATTTGAAGGAGAAGAAAAAGGGTAAGTTCCTTAGAGGTCGAAGCTACAGGAAATATCAAAAGAGATAGCACCTTTGTGAGTGCAGAGACTTTGCAAGGACTGCATAAGTCGAAGAGCCTTTGAGGATTCAAAGAGAGAAGCTCAGGAGGAGTAGTGCCTTCATGCATAGAGCCATAGCTGCAATATCACAGAGGCAGGGGAACTCTTTGGATATTTTAGGGTTTTGAAAGTGTAGGAGGAACATCATCATTAAGAACGCAGGGGTGACTTAAAGTTATAGAGTTCATAGAGGGAAAGAGAAAATATCAAGGCCTTTGGACACTTGGAGAATTCTTCCAAGTCTAGGAAGAACGCACATGCTCAAGAGGAGCACAGTCGCGGTCGGATCAGGCCAAGAAAGAGATCTGGACCATTGGATTTCCACATCCAGGGAGCACCATAGCAGGCATGCACAACAGGAGCATTTGTGAGCCGTTGGAACTCACACAGATCGTCGATAGTCGTTAGATCTGTCAGAAGAAGAACAAGGTTTAAGCCCTTGTGAGAAGAGGAGAAAAGTCCCGAAACAGGTGGGGATATCAGTATTTCGGACTTTGGGATTTCGGAGGTCCTAATGGAAAGAGGTCAAGACACTCCATAGAGATAGTCCCGAAATAAGCAAAAAGATCCGAGCCATCCATTTTTAGGAGAACACGTGTCGCGAGATCACCCATTTCGGGGATTCAGACATCGGGAAAACACAGAGGGGAGTCTTTCGACTTCATCAACGATGAAGTCCCGAAAATGATCTGGACCGTCTCTTCATAGGAGGACATGTGGCAACAGGAGGGTACTTCGGTACTTCAGGTACCGAAAGTATCAGAGCTCAGTGAGGGCTTAGTGCAATGGGATTCGTGAAATTATGAAACGTGAAGTCTCGAAAACGTTCAGAAGAGTATTGCCGAGAGCATTTTGGTATACCGGGTACCGGGATTTTGGAGATCTAGAGTATATAGGATCCAGGCTCTTGTGGACAAAAACTCTGAAATGATCAGGGTCGTTGATTCGAGGAGTGGATCATGACCATTGATCTCGTCCAGGAGTGAAAAAGGGTCGTATTTTCACTTCGGCATTTCGGATACCGGAAGAGCAGGAGAGAAGCGACCAGGAAGGAAGCCTTGCAACAGGAGAACCCGAAACGTGAAAGTATGAAAGCATTTGGAGGAAGGCACCATTTCAGCGTATTGGAGTTCGGAACTTCGGGAGTTCTAAAGACAAGTGTTCAAAGGTTTTCAGGGATTGAAACTCCAAAATTCCGAAAAAGTGAAGAACCGNTATTTTGGGATACCAAAATTTGACATTTCAGGAATTCTGAAGACCAAGAGAGCCAAGCATTTTCATGTTGGAAAACCTGAAATCACGAAGGGAGGAGAAAGCTGGGAAACAAAGTGTTTCGGTATTTCGAAAATCATTTTTTCAGGAGTCTTGAGGGTGGAACACTGGGCGCTTTGCATCGATGAGCCCTGAAGAAGGCTGAGATCATATGAGGGGAGGTCATATGGACTAAGGGTATAGCCCAGGGGGATAACCATGAGTAAATCCGTTTCAAAAAATTGACATTTTGGAGATCGGGAAATCGAAGAATCAAGGACTCTCGACATCAGCACACAGGGTGTCCCGAAACCCAAAATTTCCATTTCGCAAAAAGGTTACAGTCGTGCTAAGGCCGTGTGTAGGTGGATGCTCACGCCGATTGCATGCTTGTGTAGGTGGAGTTTCATGAAGGACCTGTGGATTAAAGATTGAAGATTCCAACAGGGAATCAAAAGAGCTGCTTCGTCTCAGAAGAGGAATTTCAACGATCCTTAGACCAGGAGGTCACACAGAACCTGTTGAGGCAAGGGGGGTCTGCGACAAAGAAAAATTCATGAGCTCCTCAGCTATAAAATTCATGAGCTCCTACTCATGAGCTTCCCATCTCAGCTGTTGAAATCCTCCTCGATCCCAAATAACTCTTTGGAGTTGTTCATCTACTCCATTTCCTTGTTGTTTTTGTTGCTTCTCCTGCATTGTTGTTGTTGTTGCTTTTCTACCCAGCTTCTCCTTGCTAGAGGTCGTTGTTGACTTGGCCATCAGCTCCCGAATATTCTTAATCACCTCATCCAACTGCTCCAATGGCTAGCTCTGTTCTTGTAGTCTCCTCTACTGCAAAATTTTTCTGCAAATGGGAAGATCACAATAATCTCCCATGTCATCTCCTCTATCCTTTGTGTCCTCAACTTGCCACCCTGTTGCAGATTTCATCTCAGCAGTCTCCTTACTGACTTGTTGTTCAGCCATCATCTCTGACAGTTCTTCTGCAATTCCTCTTGCTGGTATGCATCTAGCTTCTTCCAGATTCTCCTTAGCCTGGAATTTCCCTTCATCTTCTTCCAACCTGATCTATTGGACATGCATGCCCTGCACCTTAACCCTTTTCTCCAAGGCTTCAATTTGTTCACACAGATCAGCAAAATCTATGCTATCTACTTCCTCTCTTTTTTCTCATGCTGCAAGCTTCAGTGCTGTAGTCTTTTCAGCTTCTTGGCTAAAAATATTGAGCCACTCCTCAGAATGCTCATCCTCTTCCTCTGCTTGGGTAGCTTCTAACATCTGCTCCAATTCTTCTTTGGAAGTCACAGCTGGTTGTCCTTCTCTTGTTTTTTTTGCTTCATCAGCAACACAAGCTTTTGCCTCATCTGGGCTAAGTGGCAGGAATATTCCAATTCCCCCAATCATCAGAAGATTACTTCGATCCTCCTTCTAGATGGTGCAAGATTTTAACTTGTCATCATCTTCATTCATATGGCCTGTAAAACCACATGAATATTCGCTTACTAGAATTCCTTGCTGATATGAACTCACCTCCAAGTTCATGAGACTTTCACATAGCCTCATTTCAGTTCCCATGCCCACCTAGCAAATAGGTATTTTATTGTTTCCCTCCCGGCAGTCTATGAGATCCTCAGATCCTATTTCATTACCTTCTTGGCAATGCGAAATTCACTCACTATCCTCCTGACAATATATCAGATCCTGCAGTGACCTCATCTCATTTCCCTCTTGGAAATCAGGAACTTCTATTCTTCCCTCTTGGCAGTCTTTGAGATATTTAGATGATCCCATGCCATCCTTACTACTAAGGTTTCTCACATCCTTTGGTTCACACACCTAAAAGATTTTCTTCTTTGGTCCGTTGAGGTTTTCAGCATGACTCAACCATCCTCTTAACAGCTTGCACTGTCTTCTAGCCAATAATTCTCTGACTGACCATTTTGTCCTTGTCTTCATGGGCCATTCATATACCCATCACGACCTTGCATCCTGCTGCATCTGCAATTCAAGTTCATCCATCCTTGCCCTAATATCGTAAAGCTCCTTGTCCCATTCAATGTTCTCCTATTGTTGATGGATCTTCATTCCACCATGCTTATGACCTTCAGTAGCCATCTCGTTTTCTTTTGTATGCCCTCTTGGAAAAATTGTTGTCACTCTACAGCATCGAGTGGTTTTTAGCATCTCCTACAGTCCTCCTGATTGTCTTCTTGATTGTTTCCTACCTGCAAACAATCATCACAAAGATCCCACCAATCTATCTTCCTTTTCCTTCTCTCTACCTAAAATATACAAACAAATATTTAGAGCTCTGATACCACTTTTTCGCAGACCCCCCCTACCTCAGAAGGTTCTGCATGACCTCTCGGTCTAAGGATCGTTCAAATTCCTCTTCTGAGCCGAAGTGACTCTTTTGATTCCCTGTTGGAATCTTCAATATTTAATCCATAGGTCCTTCATGAAACTCCACTTGCACAAGCATGCAACCAGCATGAGGTTTTACCTACACATGGCCTCAGCACGACCGCAACCTTTTTCCAAAATGGAAATTTTGGGTTTCGGGACTTCCTATGTGCTAATGTCGAGAGTCCTTTATTCTTCAATCTCCCGATCTCCGAAATGCCAATTTGTCGAAACGCCTTTACTCGTGGTTATCCCCCTGGGATATACCCTTAGTCCATATGACGTCCCCTTATATGACCGCAACCTTCTTCAGGGTTCATCGACGCAAAGCGCTCGGTGTTCTACCCTCAAGACTCCTGAAAAACCAATTTCTGAAATACCGAAACACTTTGTTTCCCGACTTTCTCCTCCCTTCGCGATTTCAGGTATCCCGAAATACCTCTGGTATCTGGTATAATGAAATACCTCCCCCAGTTCTTCACTTTTTGGAATTTTGGAGTTTCAATCCCCGAAAACCTCTGAACCCTTTTCTTCGGAACTCCTAAAGTTTCGAACTCCGATATGCCAAAATGACACCTTCCTCCAAACGCTTTTGGACTTTCGCATTTTGGGTTCTCCTATTGCAAGGCTTCCTTCCTGGTCCTTTCTCTCCCACTTTTTCGGTATCTAAAATGCCAAAGTGACAATACAAACCTTTTTCACTCCTATATGAAATCAACGGTCATGATCCACTCCTCGAATCAATGGCCCTGATCATTTCAGAGTTATTGTCCACAAGAGACCAGATCCTATGTACACTGGATCTCCAAAATCCGAGTACCTGGTATACTGAAATTCTCCTGGCAATACTCTTCTGAACGATATCGGGACTTCGCATTTCATAATTTCGCAAATCTCGTTGCACTAAGCCCTTGCTGACCTCTGATACTTCCAGTACTTGAAGTACCGAAATACCCTCCTACTTCCATATGTCCTCCTACGAATGGATGGTCCAGATCATTTTCTGGACTTCACCATTGACGAAGTCGAAAGAATCCCTTCTTTTCTTTCCCGATGTTCGAATCCCTGAAATGGGTGATCTTGCGACACATGTCCTCCTCTAAATGGATGGCTCGGATCTCTTCGCTTATTTCGGAACTATCGCTACGGAGTGTCTCGACCTTTCCCCATTAGGACCTCCAAAATCTCGAAGACTGAAATCCTGATATCCCCACTTGTTTTGGGACTTTTCTCCTCTACTCACAAGGGCTTAAACCTCATTCTTCTTCTAATAGATCCGACGGCTATCGACGATCCGTGTGAGATCCAATGACTCACAACTGCTCCTGTTGTGTATGCCTCCTTGGACATGAAAATCCAACGGTCGAGATCTCTTTCTCGGCTTGATATGACCGCAGCTATGCTCCTCCTGAGCATGCACATTCTTCCTGGACCTGAAAGAATTCTCAAAGTGTCCAAAGGCCTCGATCTTTTCTCTTTCCCTCTGTGAACTTTACAACTCTAAGTCTCACCCGCATTCTTAACAATGTTGTTCCACCTGAGATTTCAAAACCCTAAACTCTCCAAAGAGTTCCCCTGCCTCTGCGATCTTGCAGTTATGGCTCTATGCATGAAATCACTATTCCTCCTGAGCTTCTCTCTTTGAATCCAATCCACAAAGGCTCTTCAACTTCTGCACTCCTTCCAGAGTCTCTGCACTCACAAAGGTTCTATCTCTTCTAAGCTCTCCTGTAGCTTCAACCTCTAAGGAATTTACCCTTTTCTTCTCCTTCAGATGGAGAATTTGATACCCTCCTGGCACTTCTTTGCTCAAGCAACTTCTTGCTGAGTCGGTAGGGTGTTCAACAACCTTATGAAGATCCTTCTTTGGACTCTTCTTTGTCTCTGAACTCAAAGAGTTCTTTCCTATGCTCTCTGGCACCTACTCAATACCCTCCTGCAGAGTGTCTAGAATCTTCAATGATTATGTTTCTCTATGAACTCTTAGCAAAGTTCCTCCTTATCACCTTGTGCCTATGCTCAATGCCCTTCTAGTAGAGCTCTAAAGAACCTTCAGTAGTTCTATCTTCCTCCTGAACTCAACAGAGTTCCTCTGTGCACTCTATGCACCTGCTCAATTCCCTCTTGGAAGAGCTCTACAGAACTCCTCAGAGATTCTATCTTCTACTATGTCCTCATCTGCACAGTCTTGCCTCCAAAGTATCTAGCAACCTTGAGGTCTTCCTCTGAGTCAATGATTTTAGTTGGTATGCCCTCCTATCAAGTCTTTGTCCAAATTTCACAGAATTGGAAGTGACCTCTATACATTGGCCATCAGAACCCATAGTGTTCTATCATGCCCTCTTAGCATGAAGCCTCAAAGATCTCCTAGACCTAAAAATCAAACAACTCCTGCAAATGCATACCTGTCCATACATCTACATCATATAAAGAACACACATAGACATTCACACAACACAGTAATATGCAGGAAAAATTTCTCCTGTTTGTATTAATCAAATGACTCCTTTACAAAGGTGTTCTAAGTGTGGGCTGTAACAAAATCTCAGCTCCTTCTCTCCCTCTCTCTCTCATATTCTCTATGCTCTCTTTGACTTAGCTCCAAAATAAGACCCAAAAATATATTTTACATGAGGGGGCTCTTCGAGCTCTTCCCTCCAAGCTACCTACCCTATTCAATTTCATTAGCTTTACATTTAATGGGTTGTCTAGTCTAGAATCAGAGCTAGATCCAGCCTTACAACCATTAAAGGCTATATACAGTTATGCATGTGCAAAAGGCACATCTTCATGGCTCAATGGCCTTACATGCATTTAATTACATTTAGATTCAAATTTTAAAATGTGAGAGGGATGGCACCTCTTCTCCTCATTGAATGCATGAGTTGATGTAGGCTGGTTGGTTGATGCATGGCTAGCATGGAGAGATGCTCCTGCATCAGGAATCCTTGTAACAAATTTCCATTCTTTATCAACCTTTTCACATATCAAGAAAATCTTGTTGTTGGAACACCAGAATATCATCTGCCCTGAGATACATTCGATTTTGCCTATACTTCCTATTTCGAACTTGAAATTTTCTTGATTGTTGGTGGTTCCTATTTTAGACCTCCCTCTCCTCCAGAATCCCCACCTTATATACCAAGAAACTAGTTGGGGGAGGACTCTCAAGACGAATACGAACACGAGAGTGAACCAGAAAGAAAGAAAAAAAACATTATAGCTTATCTTTTATCACCCTCCAAATATGGTCAGAGATAATGTGAATCAAAATCGCTTCCCCTGAAATCCTTGGATTATTCCTAATGTATTCTTCATACCTAGGATACTTCATGCCTTTCCTAAAAACCCTAAGAAATTCTTTCCAAATTTTGACTTTAACTGAAAGGATTTTGTTGAAGACCACATAAAGAAATTATTGCTTTCTATAAGACTACAAAATATTCATCATGAGTATGTTGTTTTTCATTTGTTTCCCCTTACATTTGATAATAAATCTTCGACATGGTTCTTGTCTATGGAGGAATCATCCATTACTATTTGTTGAACTTTCGAGACCATTCTTCTTAGGAAATTTGGGGAAAACAAAATGCCAACAACTTTATTACTAGAACTATCAAGAATTAAAATGGATTCGAAGGAGTTGGTCAATGACTACAATCAATGCGCCCAAAGGTGTTGGATCCAATGATGAAGGTGATTCTTATCAATTTCTATTACTACAAATTCATTTTTCTTCCATTATTCTTACAACCCAAGGATTTTATGACCATATATATCACAAGAGAAAAACACTACAAACATTGTCACATCTACTTTTCCTTTTTACAAATGGAGGACCTGTATCAGGTTTCTTAGGAGCATTGATTTCTACCTTGTTGAGTCCAATATTGGATTTTTCATTTGGTGATCTCTGACTATCCAAGATTTTATCCAAGGTAATGGAGCTATTCAAGAACTTGATTTGGGTGTTTGACTTCTCAACCTTCAAAACTTCTTCCAGCTTATGACATGATTCTTCTCCTACTTCTTCCATGGGATAAATGTTAACTAGACATTCTTTTATTGTATTTGAATCTTCTTCTTTACTTGTAGGGGAGGATTCAACATCAACATTGTTGTTTGTCCTTATGCTTTTAGCCACCACTTGTCCTGAGTTTACAGACTTTATCTTACAATCTTTGGAAAGGACAACCTCTTTACATCCTCTGTCACACATTTGACTTACATTGAGAAATTTATGTTTCATCCCATCTATAGGAAGATCATCCTGAGAATCTCCTTTACCATTACTTAAACTCACCATCCCTTTATCCTTTTTTTTACTTGGTTCATCATTTTCAAGGATCACATTTCCTATTTTGATTTTGCTTATAAGTAGAAGCCTATCCTTTTCTCCAGTCATGTGCTTGGAACATCTACTATATATATTCTAGGGATTCTTTTGTCTTTGAGCCAACAACACTAATCCACACTTATCACTAATCCAACCTTGACATTTTTAGCAGAGCAATTCAAATCTGATTTATAGTTCTTTAAGCAATGATCAACAGCTTTATGTCCATAGTTATGACAGATGTATCATTCTGGTTCGTTGATTAAAGAGTCAAAATGATTTTTATGCTTAACCTGTGTCCTTTTCCGAGCCATCAAGTGATTTGCAATATGTGGAGGTTTTTTACTTGGGTGTCTCATTCATTGTTGTGGAAAATATCTATAACTTGAATGTCTTTCTTTCTCCTATCTAAATTTTAAAGAACAATTTACAACTTTGTGACCAAAGTTAGAACAGAAAAAACAATATCCATAGAAAAATCCTTGGTACCTAGAAAATGGTTGTCTTCTTTGAACAGGTCGATTTATTCCATGCTGATGATTTCCTTGAGTAGGGAGTGCATTATTTCTTTGTTCTACAGATTTAGTCCTGGCACCCTTTTCTTTACTCCTCCTGGGTGGTTGATTGTCTTCCTTTGTTTTTGCAGGTTTGTTGTTTTCATTGATTGTAGATTTGTCAAACTTGTTGGGTTCCTTTGCTGATTCAGAATGGTGGCTAATCCTTCTGAGGCTTTGATACTTGACAGATTCTGATGATACAAGGCTTGAAACTTCTCCAACTGTTTCCTTGTTTTCACTACTTCTTCTTCCAGTTCTTCAGATCTTGCCTTCTTTTCTGATCATTGTTGTTTTAGAATGTCCTCTATTTTCTTTGCCTCTTATAATTCCTCTTTTAGCAGGGCAAAGTCTTCATCAATTTTTTTAGTGCCTTTCCTGAAATGTATCAGCAATTGTTTTTGCTTTCTCTTCTTAAGTCTGAGTCTGTCAATCTCTTCCAAAGCATTGATCACCTCTCTTTCCAAGTCAACCACAACTTCTTCATCATTATCATCACTGCCTATGCTTTTATTATCATATTCCTCTTTTTCCATAAGCATGAAGTCATTTACCTTATCTTCACAGGAAGAGTCACTATCAGTGTCTTCTGAGGAGTCATCATTGTTTACACATAAACTTTTCTTTCTATCAAATATTTTGGATTTGTACTTCTCTTCACCTTCAGAGTTCTGGTCCTTCTTCTTGTGTGGAAACTTATTTGCAAAGTGACCTATCTTACCACAGTTAAAACATTTGAGGGGAAGCTTGCCTTGATATTTTCTTTATCCTTTCTTTAACCTTCTCACAATTTTTGCCTCAATATCATCTAAATCTGAATCAATATCATTGTCTGCTTTAAAAGATGCTTCTCTAGTAATGGATTTATCTTTGTTGATTCTCATTTCATATGCAGTTAAAGTTCCTAGGAGTTGATCAACAGACAAAGTTTTAAGATAATTTAGTTCTTCTATTGCAGAGACTTTTGGATTAAATTTATCAAGCAAAGATCTTAAAATATTCTAAACTAAAATTGATTCTACAATCTTCTCACCAAGACCCTTCATGGAATTCACAAGTTCTTCAATTCTTAAAAAATACTTGCTAATTGTTTCTTCTTCATTCATCTTTAGTTGTCCAAACTTCAACCTAAATGTTTGAAATTTGGCATCTTTTACTTTCTCATTTCCTTCATAGTTGCTAATAAGTTTATTCCACATTTCTTTGGCAGTTTGAAGATGCATCACCTTTACAAAATTGGCTTCTGTAAGACCATTCAAGATAGAATTCATTCCCTTAGCATTAAAGCTAAATTCTAACTGATCATCCTTGGAAGCTAGCACAACAAGATTTATGTATCCTGTCTCTAGTACATCCCAAACATCAGCACCTAAGGTCATTAGGTATGTTCTCATTCTAACCTTCCAGAAGGAAAAATTTGTTCCATCAAACAGAGGAGGCTTAGTGGCTGAAGTCCCTTCATGACTTGTCATTTTTAAGCTAACAGATATACCTTTAGAGAAAAGGAACCTGCTCTGATACCAATTGTTGGACAACTGAGAGGGGGGGTGAATCAGTTGTTACCGTGCTTAAATAATTGTGCTTATTTTAAACTCTTTGCAGAGCACTTAATGACAATCATAATAATGCAGGGAGGTAAGCAATAAAACATTCGACATCAGTCACACATATGAAATATACAGAGATAGATATTTTTCGAGGAAACCCATAAAGGGTAAAAAACTCTTCTTCTTCATATGATAAGTAATCTTTACATTCTGTACATTAACATACATATGAGCTCCAACTCATTGTGAGGCTACAACCTCTGTTTTGCAAGCTGCAACTTGCTGAGAGCACCAACTCTCTGTTTTCTCTAGCACCTACTAGAAGGAAGAACCAACTCCCTTGTTTCTCTAGCACCCACTAGAAGGAAGCACCAACTCCCTGGTTTCTATAGCACCCACTAGAAGGAAGCACCAACTCGCTGGTTTCTCTAGCACCCACTAGAAGGAAGCACCAACTCCCTGGTTTCTCTAGAACCCACTAGAAGGAAGCACCAACTCTCTGGTTTCTCTAGCACCCACTAGAAGGAAGCAACAACTCCCTAAGTGTTCCAGCACCAACTGGATGGAAGCACCAACTTCCAGTCACATAGGCACCAACTTGTAAAACAGAGAACAACAATTCTCCCTTGCACCACCATGCCACCCTAGTTTCTCTAGCTGCAACCAGATGGAAGATACAACTCCATGTGTTCAAGCACACACTTGAACCTTTGAGGACAATAGTCCTCCCTAGCACCTCCCTACCACCCTGTAATATAAATTCATCACAGTGATACAGTATTTATCAATGGCTTACTAGTCTTATCATTGTTCTGCTACACTGCTCTACTCTACCTGCATCGGTGTCTTCCTGCACCCCTTCCTTACGCTTTATGTTCTTCTTCATTTCATTCTCTATGCACCATATCCCTTCTATGCACCATTCTTCTTCTGTGCATTTCAGTTGCTGCACTCTACCTCCTTCTACACACTTGAATCACTCTCAACAGCACCTAATCTCTTCTCTGTTTTGCGTTTTTATTCTCTCTGTGCATCTTCTGCATCCTCTATTCACAATTCTTCTGCATGCTCTCCCCATGTCGAGTGCTCTACCTAATCATCATTGCAACTCTTTAGCTTCTCTGGCAGTTAAACCTATGCATCCATCATCATTGGGTGTTATGTCGATATTCCTTAGCCTCTCTAGCAGTCGAGACTCTTCGTCTTCTCTATCATAGTCAAGCTCATTCCCTCTATTTCAGTTTCAGGCTCCAACGGTATTACATCTATCAATAGCCTCTATGAACAGTCTTCATGCCACTGGAAGATGCCTCGAGACTCTTCATCTTCTCTGGCGATCACCCTGAAGTATCTTCGAGTCCTCTGGCAGAAACCATCAGTCATTTCTAGAAGTTACACTGTGAACCTCCAAGAAAAGAAATCAGCAACTGAATCGCCAACCGTCCAAGAGTCATGATTCAGTTCTGCTAACTGAATCGTAACTGATCGATTAACTGTGAAGAGAAACAATATCCCTTCGATCAAATTTCCAAGTATCCAACATTGTTGGATTACAAGCACATGGTCTCGCGTTGATTTCACCATTTCACATTTCGGCATTTCAGCATTTTGGCATTCCTGTGGTGAAGAGTCTCGACTCTTCATGTTAAGATCACCGAAAAGGATCTTAACTTGGTGCTAGCTCCTCCCTCTCACATGGCCACTGACGGTGACCACAGCCTACACCAAAAGGTGTTTTTGCATTTCGACATTTCGGCATTTCAGCATTCTTGTGAAAAAGTGTCTCGACACTCCAAGTCGCAATCCCCGAAATGGATCCAGATCAACGATCCACAAGACTTTATAATCTGATCCCATCTTTTCTTAATTGAATGGCTGAGAGGATTTCAGTGTTTTTCCCTTCAAGTCATCGTGACTCCAGCATTATAAAATTCATGTTCACAAAATTTCTGAAGTGATCGGACGGTTCACATAACCCACTGAGATGAACAGTTGATGGGATTTTGAAGTTTTTCCTTTCAGGTTTTCGAGACTCAAAATAGTCCCTTTCATCATTTCGGAGTTTGAGACTTCATGATGGTGGAGTTTCTGCTTGCTATGTAAAACCATGAAATAGAAAGTTTCGATGTGACGTAAACCTGTTGACGTCACACCTGGATTGACACATGTCGAATAGCTACCACGTGTCACTCTGATTCATGACTTACATGTGCCTGAAATGTTGAATCAGCTTGACACTTGTCATTACCTGATTGTTCCATGTGTCCTTAGCTGACATGGTTTGTTGACGTGGTTTTTTGACGTGCCTGTTTTGGGATTTCGGGGTTTGCTACTTCAAAGGTTAAAGTTCCTTTGATCTTTGATTTCTCAGTCTACGAAACTCTAAAATGGAGTCTTTGTTGTTGTGCCTGTTTTGGGATTTTGGGATTCGCTACTTCAAAAGCTAAAGTTCCTTTGATCTTTCATTTCCCAGTCTATGAAACTCTGAAATGGAGTCTTTGTTGATGTGTCTGTTTCGGGATTTCGGTGTTTCGCATTTCGCAACTTCGGGACTCCTGTTATGAAGAGTCTCGACTCTTGACTCCTCCAACTCCCGGTATCTGAAACTCTGAAATGGAGTTTAAGTCGTGGTTTCACATTTTGATTTTTTGTCATGAGTTGCTTCCTTGACTCCTGGAGTTTACGCTTCTGAATGGGATCCAACGATCACTTGTTGAACTTTCCATTGCCATGCCATTAACCCTGCGCTACTGGTCGTGATCTTTTCCATCAATGACAAACACACATACTCTGCACTATCTCTTCTGATCTTATTGAGCTTTCTCTGCTGCGTCTTCCCAAAATAATTTTGGTGCCCACCTGGAACATTCTTCCTATACTTAAGCCATTGTCGTTGTTGTGCTTGCCATCATTGACAAGAATACGCTGCCTGTAAAACATGCCAATAGTGCATTCATCAGTTTCTTTTAGAATATTTTGTTATTTCTGCTTTGATTGGAAGAAAATATAAAAAAAAAAACTTAGTTTGTTAGATCTCTTTCTTTTCTGGCATTTTCTTTGTATTGTTATTTGAAAAAGAAAATAAATTAGCATAGTGTTGTGTTTTCTTCTCATCTTAAAAGCATTTCAATATATATATATATATAATCATTCTTTGTCAGTGTTCATATAAGTTTCATCATTTTTCACAAGAGTCCTAACACCATCAGTTTCACTACCGTACCCTTTTGAGTAAATCAAGCCAGTAAAAAGAACGCTAATTAAAATTTACTAGACTTTATGTTTGTAGGGTCCATCAACTAGATTAGGCTAGAGCTTTGATTTAGGTTGGAGAGGAAACTCTTCAAGGCTATAAAACAAACATACGAGTATGTGATAAGGAGTGTAGAAGTCCAGTATTATCCAGGAGCCCCCTCTAACACAGGGGTTAAACACGAGGTTGTGTGCAAAAAGATAGTAGAGATAACCCCTCCAAAGTCGGACCAATCGTAGTGGAGAACACATATAGAGGGATTGTCTTTGGATTTCGTCGATTGCATTTTCCACGAAGCTCCATGGGTCTTGAATCCATTCGAGGTCCTCAGTTGTCTTCCGGACCAATTTCTTTCGATACCCTTGGTAGGTTTTGGGCTTGATACCCTGCTCATTGTCATCTACCCGACTATCGACTGTACCCGCCTGGTGGCTGTTCGCATGCTGGCAACCTAGTTGCCTATATTTCTAGTGACATACACAGGTGATTGCAGGGGTATACCATGGTATCTAGGACAGACATCGGGACACACTTTGTAGGGTATACCCATAGGGTTCTTCCATTTTCGAGTTGCACTTGCACCATTAAGTTGCTCTAGTGTTGGTTGGTGTAATTGTTCTTCCAACTAGTTAATTGTTTGCTTGATTTTCTTTTAGGAACTTTTAGTGTGTAACTACTAATTTTTTTAAACTTTCTACTCAGGTATAATCATATTTCCATAGTAACCATTCAAGCAATTGATGTACCAACTGGATTTCTTGAACCTATTTTGTGAAAATAAAAATTTGAAAATGGAATGACGACTTGCTCTGAATATGAACCCCACACTTGGAGTGAAACCATGATAGAGGATTAAAACTGATAAAATCCTCTAAGTATGCAACCATCGGATCATAAAATTCATGACTAGTTACCTATGTATTGATAGTAAACTCATGTTCTTTCTGCTCCAAATGAATAGACTACTCTTGTGAAAACATTGCTTCCATAGAAACATTAACATCCTCGTTTTTTAGAACCAAAAATGGAACAGGAAAATGTTGCAATCTGTTTCCACTATCAAGTTCTCCCTTTAAGTTTAGAGTGGAAATTTCATCACTACTAGAAACATTCGAGGAAATGGCAAATGAAACTAAAGTATTACTATCGACATCTCTAGTTATGTTGTCACAAGCATCATGATCTTCATAAAAAATTTAACCAACAAGTTTACCTTGCAGTTGTTGATTATTTCCTTGTAAATAAATGTCTTCATAATCTTTCAAAGAAAAGGCATCGTAAAAATCGGAGGGAATCCTGTTACTTCCATTTATTCCAGGAATAGAAACAACTAGTGTAGTGAGGGCATCATTGGATGAGAAAGAAAACATGTTCCACTGCTCATGTAGCTCGTCCTCTTTATCCTGACCAAAATTTAAACACATATAATTCTGAAAGTCATTGTAAGTCAAGAATGTGAGTTGATCCTCGATATTTACAGTCATATGTTGAGGGGAAGCAACTTGTCATTTGGAAAATTGATCATCGCTCTCTACAAAAACTTCATGAAATTCATCATTAAAAAACGCATCCCTCTGCTCATAATTAAGAAAAGGTTCACTTGTACATGTAAATCCATATTTGTGATAATCATCAATATACTTAGTTTCAAGAATAGAAAAAACTAATTTATTAGCTTCAGGATCTGAGGAAGAATAAAAATCTAAAAGTGATGAATTAGTATGTTGAAAATAAGAACACGGATCAGATTTTCGTTGTCCATATCCTTCCTTGGCCTCCTCTATATCCAAATATGATTTATATTTCTCATAAACCCGTTCATGTTCCAAATCTTCGTCCCAAACTCGATTTAAGATCCTTCTACAACCTTAGATGTTGTCCTCAATCTCCTCTGCATAAGTGAACATATTCTTCAATGATGACGACCTTCTCTCTCTAAGAAAAAGAACCAGATCAGGGTATTGTGCAATTGTATATTGGACCATGGCAGCAACTTCATAGGTTGAATTTCCATGGGCATATTAAGATAAAAATTATGAAACCTTCTATTGAATCCAGTAACAGCTTCATCCTTCTCCCTTCTCTAGGCGTAGAACTCTTAAAGGTATTGTTCAAAGGATTTTTTCTTGCCCCAATACCTCAAAAACACATTACGCAAAACATTTCATGAACTACTAGAATCAACTTCCAAATTTATGAACCTGAATGATGCATCTCCAAATAAAGATTTGCAAAATATTCTTGTAACTACATCCTCATGCATAATTTGAAAATTATCAATGAAATTTCAAAAAGTCTCCAAGTGCTTCTTAGATGCAACACGGTTTCCTCCATTGAACAAAGGAAGGTAATCAATAAAATTGGTAGGATAAGCATGAAGGATAAGTGGTAGATTTAAAGGTTTGTAATACTTCTGGATCTTGGACTGAATTTCGGTAAGTTGATTACAAGTTGGAACAATGATTTCAATTAGTGGTGAATCAGATTTATTATTCATAGTATTACATGACTGGTCAGGATCTGGAGAAGTCTGGGTATGATCAACATCATGGTTAGTGGTGGGTTCAAATGAAGGAATGAGATTAAGATCGATAATGTAAGAGGGCGGATATTCTCTTCTCAAGGATGGATTGACCATTGTAGGCTTATAATCATTTGATTAAACAAAGCATAAGATAATTCTTTTCACGTGCCAAGGAAAAGACACGAATAAACTGATGAAGAAAAATATGATCTCTTTGAAAAAATGGATGCCTTGGTACCTGGTCTGTCCCTTCAATCTTTCCATCATCTATCAGTTGGGCTCATTCTCCAGTGGAGTCTTTTGATTGTGGAGTCACTAGGTGAAAGATTGCAGTCATATGTGTGTCTGGAATTTTTTCATCATCAGAAACCAGATTTGATCGTTGTCGTTCTCCCAGAGAAAGATATTTTGTTACTCCATTCCTCGATAATGACGCCAGAATATGTTGTTCCTAAGGTCTGCACCTGACTGCTAAAGGGAAACATTAGGCCACCTCAAGTTTTAGAAGGTTGGTTTCTTTTTTAATATGTTGGTTAGTTATAGGGTTGGTTATACCAAGACAAGAGAATGGTTGGGGTTGGAAAAATGATATGGATGAGGGTCCTCCTTGGTTGGTGGCACACAAATGATAGACAAGTGAAATAATAAAAAAAAAGGGAAACAACAAACCACTCAATGAATAATCTGTTGCAAGAAGTTTAGTACTTAAAATATCATCTCAAGACATTAAACATGCATCAAAAACACAGCTACTCCCTCAAGTTGCGATAAAAACAAATTTTCACCAAGCATTATTTGTTTTCATGGGTTGCATATCAACAAAGACAAGTTATACAATATTCAAAGGAAATGAAATGTACTTTGCACAAATCAAAAACTGCATTCAAGATAAGATAAAAACACATGAATATTTGAATGAAACACTGTCATCAAGAGTATGTTCACCAGGTAGATATCTTTAATCCATCCATAGAATGGGTCCAACCAGTCTGATGTAATGCTATCCTTTCCCAAAAAATTCAACCCTCAAAACATAAATAGACTGCATATTTAACAGAGTTGCAGAGGTTATCTTCCATCTAGGACTAATACTTAAATCTAGATCACTAGTAGCAGAACAAATTATTAACTTTACTAAAACACTGGACTTAATCAACAAGAGGGGTTCTTATCACACACAGAAGACCACTAATTACTCTAATCTAAGGAAATGATGGAATTGATTGACTAAAAACTACTATTGTCTCTGAGATAGAACTGATGCATGCGCTGGAGGAACTGAATTGGCATAAATAGGACTTGGAGTGATAGAACAAAGCTCTTTATTGAGCTCTGGCATGCCTAGGAACTGTTTGTGACCTCTGGAGGTGACTGGCTACATGGTCAGATCTTCACCTTATCTGTTGCTTTATTGAACGTTCGACAGCTAAAAACCCCTATGTTGGCCCCGTTAACTTCCACTTGTATTGCTTGGATAAATGTGTGGATGTCAATCAAGTGGACATTGAGAAGACATAATTGGTTGGGAACTGGAGTGCGTGGAGGTGATCGTCCAATGGGGGAGCGGTATGAGTGGAGGTGGATGACGTGGTTTCCACTGAAGTGGAGGTTTGTGGATGTGACACGATGACCTGAAGTCATATAAGCACATGATTTTGAGAGTTTTCAAGGGTGGTTTGGGCCCTCAATCCCCTATAATCTTCCACGTAGCTCCCCCGTGATACCATGGTTTATATTTTGGCCATCTCAAGGATTTTAATGCCCAAGCATGTTGTGGAGCCAAAATGAATCATGGTTGTTGATATGGTTGCAATATGAGATCTGGGCGGAAGGTTGATAGGTGGCATGTGGTGAGAGGAGGATTAAATGAGTACCACGTGTATAAATCAGATGAGTGCCACGTGCTTCAAAATTTTTGTTTTTAGGAGTTTTGGAATATGAAGTTTGTATGACTCCTGAAGTGCTACGGCTCTCAACAGATGAGTGCCACACGTCTTAACAAATGAATGCCACATGTTTTTGAAACGTCATCACTTTGGCATTTGGGAGTTTCATATTGTGAAGCATAAAAATCTCCCGAAGTGGTACAAGCCCGAAATGACGTGTCATGAAAAGAGAGTGACACGTGTCACTCGATAATGGGCAGATGAGGTGCCCCAAATTGCCTGAAATAAGTTCCACATGTCAGAGCCAGATGGATGCCATGTGTCTTTGATGGATGAGAACCATGCATCTGAACTGATGAGTGCCAAGTGTCTTCGGCACTTCAGGGTTGAGGCGTTTCTGCATGCAGAGTTTGTATAACTCCCAGAGTATTATGGGCCTGGAGTGATGTGGCAGCTGGAAATTAATTCCATGCGTCCTGACGTATGAGTGCCATGTGTCTTTGGAAAATGAGTTCCATTTGTCTCTGGAACTTTGGGCTTCAAGAGTTTGTGGATGTAAAGCATGGAAATATCCCAAAATAGTACAGGCCCGAAGTGATGTGTCTCTTCAAGACTTCGATGCTTCAGGGTTCTGTTACTTCATGAGTTCTCTCTTAATGTTACACCTCGCATGATTTTGACACTTTGAATGCATGGAAATCATCGATTTGAGTGGCCTGATGGATCTCCACCGTCGAAAGTTAACCTGTTTGTTCCCACAATCTGAGCCTGAAAATGACCGCTCTGAATTGGTGTGTTGTGTCCATGGGAATTTCCTGTGCATACAAAAAGGCTCGGACAACCTGTTGTGAGCTAAATCAATAGAAAACATGATGAAAAGCATTCCTAACCAAATATGATATGTAATCATCCTTCAATAAAAAATAGAAACAAAAATGTGCAAAGACTAAATGAAGAAAAAAACGAATAAGAACCAAGTCACTCAGTAATGGGAAACTGACTTAACCAACCAGAAGAGGAAAAATTGATGGAGGCATAGGGAAATGAGAGAGGAGGGGTAGGGGTGCAGATGTAGGTTACAATAGGTAGGATATTAATCAAAACACCCCGAAACTTTTTATGTGTATTCGGATAAGAAAAGAATCAGAGATCTTTGACCCTCAGATTCAAGAATGGAAACAATAAAAGATATCAAGGATACATAAGAGTAGGTCAATGTAAAAATAAAAGAGCTATGGAATTCATCCAAGATTCTATTCACACAATTCAGAATGCATCCCCTAAAATAATTAGAGAAGGAATCATCAACTCAAACAATGGTAGAAGATGTGGAAAGAAGGAGATACCTTAGCATGAATTCTATTGAAGTCGTCAAACAAATTAATGTAGAAGTTATCGAAGCAAAGTTTATATGTCCAACCAGCTTAAATTTGCTAACTGAAGATTCCGTGCAATGTGTTGAGCATAAATTAAAGAAAAAAATTATTACCCCCATCTGCAACATCGAAACAAATATTGAAAGTGTTAGAATATTGAGGGGGGGGGTGAATCAGTTTGAGCACTTTTTACCACTTTCAATCACAATATATAAACTTCAACTTTATCAACAATATATAATTTATGAATGCATTCAATATATCATGAGCATATAATCGTAAGCAGTATCATCACATCAAATAACCACATGCATAGTACATCATAATTTACGTGGAAAACCAAATGGGAGAAAACAACAAAATTCTTTCTTATATATATCAATAATACATTCATAGGAAGCACAAACTTCCAAATTCTCCAGCACCAACCCCCTAATTTATAGGAACACACCTGAAGGAAGAACCAACTCCCTGAGTTCTTTGGCACCAACTAGAAGGAGGCTACGACCCCATAATATACAGGAACCAACTTGAATGAAGCACCAACTCCCTGAGTTCTCCGACACCAACCAAAAGGAGGCTAAAACACTCTAATTTATGAGGACCAACTTGAAGGAATCTTCAACTTCCTGAGTTATCTGGGACCAACCGGAAGGAGGATACAAACCCCTTTCCTTTCCCCATCCTGCCACTCTAAAATATAAGTGTAGACTCAAACTATCACTACCATTGATCAACCTATAAATTCTACTAGAAATTTAGAGTGGAAATTTCATCACTACTAGAAACATTCAAGGAAATGGCAAATGAAACTAAAGTATTACTATCGACATCTCTAGTTATGTTGTCACAAGCATCATGATCTTCATAAAAAATTTAACCAAAAAGTTTACCTTGCAGTTGTTGATTATTTCCTTGTAAATAAAAGTCTTCATAATCTTTCAAAGAAAAGGCATCATAAAAATCGGAGGGAATCATGTTACTTCCATTTATTCCAGGAGTAGGAACAACTAGTGTAGTGAGGGCATCATTTGACGAGAAAGAAAACATGTTCAACTGCTCCTGTAGCTTGTCCTCTTTTTCTTGACCAAAATTTAAACACATATAATTCTGAAAGTCATTGTAAGTCAAGAATGTGAGCTGCTCCCTGATATTTACAGTCAAATGTTGAGGGAAAGCAACTTTTCGTTTGGAAAATTGATCATCGCTCTCTACAAAAGCTTCATGAAATTCATCATTAACAAATGCATCCCTCTGCTCATAACTAAGAAAATGTTCACTTGTACATGTAAATCCATATTTGTGATAATCATCAATATACTTAGTTTCAAGGATAGAAAAAACTGATTTATTAGATTCAGGATTTAAGGAAGAATAAAAATCTAAAAGTGATGCATTAGTATGTTAAAAATAAGAACCTAGATCAGATTTTCTTTGTCCATATCCTTCCTTGGTCTCCTCTATATCCAAATATGATTTATATTTCTCATAAACTTGTTCATGTTCCAAATCTTCATCCCAAACTTGATTTAAGATCCTTCTACAAGCTCAGATGTTGTCCTCAATCTCCTCTGCATCAGTGAACATATTATTCTATGATGGCGGCCTTCTCTCTTTAAGAAAAAAAAATAGATCAAGGTATTGTGCAATTGTATATTGGACCATGGCAGCAACTTCAGTAGGTTGAATTTCCATGGGCATATTAAGATAAAAATTATGAAACCTTCTATTGAATCTAGTAGCAGCTTCATCCTTCTGCCTTCTCAAGGTGTATAACTCTTAAAGGTATTGTTCAAATGATTTTTTATCGCCCCAATACCTCAAAAACAAATTACATAAAATATTCCATGAACTAATAGAATCAAATTCCAAATTTATGAACCTGAAAGATGCATCTCCAAGTAAAGATTTGCAAAATATCCTCGTAACTACATCCTCATGCATAATTTGAAAATTATCAATGAAATTTTAAAAAGATTCCAAGTGCTTCTTAGCTGCAACACAGTTTCCTCCATTGAACAGAGGAAGGTAATCAATAAAATTGGGAGGATAGGCATGAAGAATAAGTGGTAGATTTAGGGGTTTGTAATACTTCTGGATCCTGGACTGAATTTCGGTAAGTTAATTACAAGGTGGAACAATGATTTCAATAAGTGGTGAATCAGATTTATTATTCACGGGATTACATGACTAGTCATGATTTGGAGAAGTCTAGATATGATCAACATCATGGTTAGTGGGTTCAAATTAAGGAATGATATTAAGATCGATAATGCAAGAGGGTGGATCTTCTCTTCTCAAGGATGGATTGACCATTGTAGGATTATAATCATTTGATTAAACAAAGCATAAGATAATTATTTTCACATGCAAAGGAAAAGACAAGAATAAACTGATGAAGAAAAATATGATCTCTTTGAAAAAATGGATAGCTAGGTACCTGGTTTGTCCCTTCCATCTTTCCATCCTCTATCGGCTGGGCTCATTATCCAATGGAGCCTTTCGATTGTGGAGTCACAAAGTGAAAGATTATAGTCATATGTGTGTCTATATTTTTTTCTTCATCAGAAACCAGATCTGATTGTTATCGTTCTCCTAGGGAAAGATATTTTGTTACTCCATTCCCCGACAATGACGCCAGAAGATGTTGGTCCTAAGGTCTGCACCTAACTGCTAAAGGGAAACATTAGGCCACCTCAAGTTTTAGAAGGTTGGTTTCTTTTTTAATTTGTTGGTTAGTTAGAGGGTTGGTTATACCAAGACAAGAGAATGGTTGGGGTTAGAAAAATGATATGGATGAGGGTCCTCCTTGGTTGGTGGCACACAAATGACAAACAAGTGAACTAATAAAAAAAAAAGGAAACAACAAACCACTCAATGAATAATCTGTTGCAAGAAGTTTAATACTTAAAGTATCATCTCAAGACCTTAAACATGTATCAAAAACACAGTTACTCCCTCAGGTTGTGATAAAAACAAATCTTCAACAAGAATTATTTGTTTTCACAGGTTGCATATCAACAAAGACAAGTTATACAATATTCGAAGGAAATGAAATGTACTTTGCACAAATCAAAAACTGCATTCAAGATACGATAAAAGCACATGAATATTTGAATGAAACACTGTCATCAAGAGTATGTTCACCAGGTAGATATCTTTAATCCATCCATAGAACGGGTCCAACTAGTCTGATGTATTGTTATGCTTTCCCAAAAACTTCGACCCTCAAAACATAAATAGACTGCATATTTAACAGAGTTGTAGAGGTTCTCTTCCATCTAGGACTGAGACTTAAATCTAGATCACTAGCAATAGAAAAAATTATTAACTTAACTAAAACACTGGACTTAATCAACAAGAGTGGTTCTTATCACACACAAAAGACCACTCATTAATCTAATCTAAGGAAATGATGGAATTGATTGACTAAAAACTACTACTGTCTTTGAGATAGAACCGATGCATGCACTGGAGGAACTGAATTGGCATAAATAGGACTTGGAGTGATAGAACAGAGCTCTTTATTGAGCTCTAGCATGCCTAGGAACTATTTGCAGCCTCTGGAGGTGACTGGATACATGGTCAAATCTTCACCTTATCTGTTTCTTTATTGAACGTTCGACTGCTAAAACACCCTATGGTTGCCCCGCTAACGTCCACTTGTATTTCTTGGATAAATGTACTATTGTCAATCAAGTGGACATGGAGAAGACATAATTGGTTGTGAACTGGAATGCGCGGAGGTGATCGTCCAATGGGGGAGCGGTATGAGTGGAGGTGGATGACGTGGTTGTAGCTGAAGTGGAGGTCTATGGATGTGACACGATGAACTGACGTCATATAAGCACGTGATTTCGAGAGTTTTCAAGGGTGGTTTGGGTCCACACCGCCTTTGGGCCTTCAATCCTCTATAATCTTCCACATAGCTCCCCCGTGATACCATGGTTTAGATTTTGGCCATCTCAAGGATTTTAATGCCCAAGCATGTTACGGTGTCGAACTGAATCATGGTTATTGATATGGTCATAATATGTGATCTGGGTGGAAGTTTGATAGGTTCCATGTGGTGAGAGGAGGATTAGATGAGTGCCACGTGTATAAATTAGATGAGTTCCATGTGCTTCGACATTTATGTTTTTAGGAGTTTTGGAATATGAAGTTTGTATGACTCCTGAAGTGCTACAGCTCTCAACAAATGAGTGCCACACATCTTAACATATGAATGCCACGTCTTTTTGAAACGTAAGCACTTCGGCATTCGGGAGTTTTGGATTGTGAAGCATGAAAATATCCCGAAGTAGTACAAGCCCGAAATGACGTGTCATGAAAAGAGAGTGACACTTGTCACTCGAAAATGAGCGGATGAGGTGCCCCAAATTGCCTGAACTAAGTTCCATGTGTCAAATCCATATGGATGCCACGTGTCTCTGATGGATGACTGAAACGCGTCTGAACTGATGAGTGCCAAGTGTCTTCGACACTTTAGGGTTCAGGAGTTTCTGCATGCAGAGTTTTCATAACTCCCAGAGTAGTACGAGCCTGGAGTGATGTGGCAGCTGGAAATTAATTCCATGTGTCCTGACGTATGAGTTCCATGTGTCTCTGGTGAATGATTTTCATGTGTCTCTAGCACTTCGGGCTTCAGGAGTTTCTGGATGTAAAGCATCGAAATATCCCGAAATAGTACGGGCCCGAAGTGGCGTGTCTCTTCAATACTTCTACGCTTCAGGGTTCTGTTACTTCATGAGTTATCTCTTAATGTTAAACCTCACATGATTTTAACACTCTGAATGCACAAAAATCATCGATTTGAGTGGCCTAATGGATCTCCACCATTGAAAGTTAACCTGTTTGTTCCCACAATCTGAACCCGAAAATGACCACTCTGACTTGGTGTGTTGTGTCCATGGGAATTTCCTGTGCATACAAAAAGGATCGGCCGACCTACTGTGAGATAAATCAATAGAAAACATGATGACAAGAATTCCTAACCAAATATGACATGTAATCATCCTTCAATAAAAAACAGAAACAAAAATGCGCAAAGACTCAATGAAGAAAGAAATGAATAAGAACCAAGTCACTCAGTAATGGGAAACTGACTTAACCAACTAGAAGAGGAAAAATTGATGGAGGCATAGGGAAATGAGAGAGGAGGGGAATGGTTGCAGACCTAGGTTACAACAGGTAGGATATTCATCAAAACTCCCCGAAATGTTTTATGTGCATTCAGATAAGAAAAGAATCGAAGATCTATGACTCTCAGATTCAAGAATGGAAACAATAAAAGATATCAAGGATACATAAGAGTAGGTCAATGTAAAAATAAAAGAGCTATGGAAGTCATCCAACATTCTATTCACACAATTCAGAATGCATCCCCTAAAATAATTAGAGAAGGAATCATCAACTCAAACAATGGTAGAAGATGTGGAAAGCAGGGGATACCTTAGCATGAAGTCTATTGAAGTCATCAGACAAATTAATGCAGAAGTTATAGAGACAAGGTTGATATGTCCCACCAGGTTAATTTCACTATCTGAAGACTCCTTGCAACTTGTTGAGCATAAATTAAAGAAAAAAATTATTACCCCCATCTGCAACATCGAAACAAATATTGAAAGTGTTAGAATACTGAGGGGGGGGTGAATCAGTTTGAGCACTTTTTACCACTTTCAATCACAATATCTAAACTTCGACTTTATCAAAATTATATCATTTATGAATGCATTCAATATATCATGAGCATATAACTGTAAGCAGTATCATCACATCAAATAACCAAATGCATAGTACATCATAATTTACGTGGAAAACCAAATGGGAGAAAACCACAAAATTATTTCTTATATATATCAATAATACATTCATAGGAAGCACAAACTTCCAAATTCTCTAGCACCAACCCCTAATTTATAGGAACACACCTGAAGGAAGCACCAACTCCCTGATTTCTCCAGCACCGACTAGAAGGAGGCTACAACCTCGTAATTTACAGGAACCAACTTGAATGAAGCACCAACTCCCTGAGTTCTCCGACACCAACCAAAAGGAGGCTAAAACACTCTAATTTACAGGGACCAACTTGAAGGAATCTTCAACTTCCTGAGTTATCTGGGACCAACCGGAAGGAGGATACAAACCCCTTTCCTTTCCCCATCCTGCCACTTTGAAATATAAGTGTAGACTCAAATTGTCACTACCATTGATCAACCTGTAAATTCCACTATAACAAATACAACAACCTGTCATTATCACTATCACTGTCACTTCCACTTTCACATCAACCTTTGACTGGAAATATCACATCAACCAAACACTGTCACTATGTCACATGAACCAATCATTGTCACTCTATCACATCAACATGTTCTTGATGATCAGCCAATCATCCAATCTGTCACTATCACTTTCATCGTCACTATCTCTATCACTATCTATGTCACTGATATACCATCAAAAACCAACTATAACTAGATCCACTCATATGGACACCAAAACAATCACCAAACTATGTGCATCAACCATCAACCAGAACCTGTACCATACCATGTGCATCAAACATGTACCATATCATGCATCGACCATGTAATGACCTATATCATACCATGTACATCAATCTGTACCATACCATGCACACCAACCTGTACCATACCATGCATCAACCATGTACCATACCAAGTACATCAACCATGTACTTGAACTTGTACCATACCATATGCAAAGTATCCAATATGTGCCAATGTTTCAACAATGTGCCTCAACTATATGATAACGTCACCATGGCATATACCAAACTAGATACCAAGATAGCCAACACATACTTCTAAAAATGTATCATATCATCACAAAGGTGTACCATATCATGTACCATCATCATCAAGACATGCCTCAAGCATGTACCATAAACATAACCATCAATAAAACTTTTAAAGCATACCTATGATCATGTAGTAGACCTAATACACAAAATTACATACATGTATCTCTTCCTCAGCTTCATCAACAAGAGAATAGCATCTTCATCAAACTTTACATCAGTCTCCTAAGACTAGTTTTGGATTAGTAACAAACCCTAAATTTCAACAATCATAACTCCATACCTCTAATGAATAAAAGTATGAAATTTGTACCACATATACTCTAAGATCTTTCTTCCATCTCCTCAAAATTTCAGGTTATGAAACTTCTCAAAGAAAAAGTTGTAGAAAAAACGGCCAACCTTTATGAATTCTATCCTATTATGGAGATCAAACCTGTACAACATGCCACACGCTCAATATTTTATATCTGATTCTGAAAATTTTACACAAATTTCTATGGATTGTTATATTTTCACTGAAATTGGTCTCATAGCATGTGGATATTTTATGAAGTTATGATTGTTTTACCCATAATACATGTTTGAGACTAGTTTGTGGACTAGTCAAAAGCACAATCTTCCACAGAGTTTATCTCCAAACATACAATGACCCAGAAGCTGAAATGTTTACCACAGTTGCCTTGACATGTCTTCAGGACCTCCTTGGTTACCTCATATAATAATAACTTACTCACATAGAATATATTCAATAGAATGTGTGTGTGAATGTACTTATTAGTGACTTTTTGAGGTTTATATATACTTTTTCTAAGTAACATATTTCCTTAACTTTAGGGATTCTTGAAACTTCTTGTTACAACCCCTTTACCCTTTCATTAATGACTTACAACCAATTAGGGCTTCTTAACCCATATTTGGGGCTTCCAACTTCATGACCTCATAAATCCTCAATCGTGAGGAACTACGTGGCATTCCACCTACCATTGTAAACAACATGATGAGGAATATCTATCCATAAGGGTGTTACCTACATTTACAATGTACTTCATGTACATATTCCTTAAACAACTTCAGGATTCATGACCACACCTATGGGTTTCTTGTAGACTTATTCAAGGTGTCTTCCCATGAGGGCCATGCTTAGAGATATTCCATAAGGGGACCACTTTGGAGACTTCTCCAAATAAGCCCATCACATATGTTGACATCAATGAAAACCATTGCTTGTTGAAAACATTGACAATCAATTGTCCAACAATATCCCCCTTTGGCATTGATGGAAACACTCATACTCCACCTATGACCAAATGTCCTTTGATGTTTCTCTCCCCCTTTGACATTAATGGAAAAAGGTATATCCTTTTGGGGCTTCCCCCCCCTATCTTCATGCTTCTAATATTTTTGTTCTGATCTTTCTATTTATCCTCCTTTGAAATCATGGGTAAAAGGGTAATTGCGCATGTCGATATAACTTCTTTGAACAATATTTCTATGACTTCATGTGCTCCCCATATATTCATGATTTTGATCTCTTTCTCTAACAATTTCTCTTCCTTGATGTAATTTTTAAACCTGTGAAGTAAAGCAATGCATATAGATTCTTAAGCAAAACAAAATTTAATCAATGGCTCATACACATAGTACACAAAGATTTATACCGGAAACCCTCAATCGGGGAAAACCTTTCTTATATTCATTATATCGACTTTCACCATTCACCATACAATATATACAATGTTTTTAGGTATTCCATAGATACCAAAACCCTAATCCCTTAATCCGGGATTAATTTAGAAAACCGCTAAAAATAACAAAATCTGCTAAAAATAGCAAAAATTGCCCAAAAACAACTACTAGAGGAATCATTAGACACAGTTGTAGAATCTGATGTGCCCACACACATATGAAAAGAATATAACACATACCCAACACTTGACTTATCTACAAGATGTCGTGTAGATCAATGTGGGATTTCCTGTATATGCTTTATTTCCTCTCTTCTGGTGTTTCTTGTCCATTGTTGCTTCCTCTTGTATATGAATGGCATATAAAAAAATCATTAAAAGTTACTTGACTTCAAGTCTTCATGGATTTGCAAGTTCATATCAATGACCATACCTTCTTCTAATGATATAGCTTATGCTTTCCTTCCTGATTCCACTTGTCAATTGATTCAACTGATTCCAATTGTTACTATCCTTTCATCCATTGTCATGTATCATTTTAGGCCTATCAAATCTCTCATGAATAAATCTCACTCCATATGTCATAAGCTTCCCATGAAACCTCTACTCAAATGCATACAATGTTGACACATCTACTGATTACAACATATTACAATTTCTCAAGCTATCTTCTCAATTTTGCAAATCAGACTCCACATGCCTACAACAATATGTACTTAATATGTCCATGTCTAAATGCATGCTTGGAATCCTCTATACAATGAATCTCTGCCACTCTGAAACTTCCTGTCCAAAAACTGCAAATACTTCAGACTACTCGAAATATAGTTCTTTGATATGTAGAGTTGTTTCTAATATACCCCCTATTCAATATTCATACTTACTAGGATTCTCCAAGTTGGATGGCTCAGAAAAATATCTGCTCTTATGCAAATTAATATTATTCTTCATCTCTTGAGACATCTTCCTTTTAATCCTCTTTATGAATTCTAACCTCTTTCTCTTTTCCTATGGGTTCATCATGATATCACCCTACTTTGAATCCTATGAGTACGATCTCTATATATTCTTCATTCATATGTTATTTCTTTATCTATTCTTATTTTCTTTTCCAAACCTTCTTATATCTGATATTAGCGTTCTCTTTCATAGAAGTATCTATCATGATTCTACAATCACGAGCTATATTTCCATAGCTATGGAATTTGTAACACTCAATATTATATGGAGTCACATATGCATTTCTTTCTTGACCATTTATTCCATAATATTTTCAATTTGAAGCTTTATTTCCAAAGTTAGTACAAATAAAACAATTACCATAAAAGAAAATTACATACCTGGGTCGAGTGAATGATATTTTTTGTGATGTAGTCCTTCTAAATTCATGCCTTGGCTAATCACAATATTCTCTTATGTTGGGCCTTCTTTGATATATGTCTCTTATGTAATATTCTTCTTGAATTTTCTTCATTTCTGGAATGTTCTTCTTTGAGAGCTCATATTCTTCCTTCTTAGTAGGGCCTTTGATGACTTATGCATAACTCTTAGTCTTCTCTATATTCTTTATTTCTAACAAATTGTAACATTTATCTTCATATTTATTTATTGATGATGTGGAGATTTATCTCTCTTCATTTCTCATGTTGAACTTTACAACTTTAACTCTTAATGTCAAAACATTTTCTCTCTTCTTTGCTTCCTTTCTTTATGCTACTATTTTTTCTTCCAAAAATTGTTTTTCTTCCTACTGAATTTTTCATGATTCATCAATCCTTCTAGATTCTTTTACTTGGAATTTTAGGTTTGTAATCATCTGATGGAATTCTTCATAACTGGGATTTTGATACCCCCTTTTAATCTTGATCAATTCTTCCTTGAGTGACTTTTTTTTCTCTCTTTCTTTGACCATCTTGTTTAAGGCATTGGTTAGGTGTCTCTCATAATCTTCTTCTTCTGAATCTGTCTAACCTAATGAGATTCTTTCTTCCCATACTAACTCAGTATATTCGTCATTTTCTTTGTCATGATCAACATTCTCTAGAGGATATTCCTTTGAGTAGAAATCATGTAGCTTTTCCCAAATTTCTTTGGCTGATGAACATTGTCCCACTCTCACTTTTACTGGATCCAGTAATCCTTCTAAGATGAGATCCATTTATGTTTTATTGTTTCTCTTTAATTCCTTCTTGGATGCAGCCTTGAGTTTCTTTGAACCGGTGTATCTTGTAACAACTAAGTACCAAACATCATACCCATGTGCTTGTAAAAATGTTTTCATTCTTTTTCTCCATAACTCATACTTTATACCATTATGAACATCAAAATATGGTATTCCATTCCTGTCAAATATTTTTCTCTCCATGATATATCTTCCAGTGGCTATACTATTTCTTGAAGGACCTACTCTGATACCAATTGTTGGAATACTGAGAGGGGGGGGGGGG
>ML776589.1:243248-279531 GCA_009831015.1 Picea engelmannii | reverse complement strand
TCTGAGGCAGATAAGGAAAACAAATTCATTGAGCACATTCAACACATCCACCAACAGGTTCATGACATCTTGGACAGAGCCAATGCTAAGTACAAGCAACGACATGATCAACATCGGGTGCCACACAACTTCCAAGTGGGCGATAAAGTGTGGCTGCATTTGTAAAAGGAGCGCCTCGCTGGACCCCACCGCAAGATTTTTCCGCTTTGATATGGGTCATACACCCTCACCAAGCTTGTAGGGGAAAATGCCTTTGAGCTCAGCATTCCACCATTCCTTGGTCTGCACCCAGTGTTCAATGTGGATCACCTTCGGCCCTACTTCCCACCTCTACTAGACACATCCGACATGGCAGAACAACTCACACCAACAGAGTTAAATATAGACTGCATGGAACAAGCTAGAACTGATCAGATCATGGATACACAGATCAAGCACACCCAAAAAACAAAGGATACCGCTATATCGAGTTGTCAAAGCAGGCCAACTCCTTCACCAAGGCAAATGGCTCACCAGCGACCAAACTCAGCAGAAGTTTCCTCATCTCATGGAGGAACTCAACACAATGGGGACCATTGATTCCTAAGGAGGGAGGATTGATCCAGGTGGATATCGGTGGCCACCCACCTTTTCTGACTAGCTCAAAACAGTTTTCTGGCAATTTTGGCAATTTAATATTTTTAGTAGGTTTTAACTTCCGGGGCCATTTTGAGGGCCTAAATGAAGGTTTTTTGAGATCGAGGTTCTCAATGATAGTCGAAGGAATAATTGAGCCCCCAAAATGAATCTCCTCGATGATACCTTTCCAACAAGCTATCACACGCGTAAAACGGAGATCATATGCAAAAGTTACGACCCCGGGAAGTTGATGTACTAACTTACCCAAACGGGGCCCACATGACTTTTGGCGCTTCATCTCCTAGGGTTAGGTTTTTGGATGTCTATGAATTTTGGCATTCTCGTCTATTGTAAAAAGGCCTCTAGTGCCTCATTGTAATCATCTTCTCATCGATGCAAGTAGCAGCCACATCTCTTCTCAGAGATAAGCTACCAGCGCCCTAGCTAGTTTATTTTCATTCTGTCTGTAAGCATATTTTAGTCATTTGTTATTAATGAAATGAAGTCTTATTTCCACTGCATCTCTGCGTTTATGTGTATTTTTGTATTTCATTGTGTTCCTACATAAATCTGGATCATTTTTGGGTCTTGTTTTGGAGGTAAGTCAAAGAGAGCATAGGGAATCTAAGAGAGAGAGGGAGAGAAGGAGCTGAGACTTTGTTACAGTCCATGCTTAGAACACCTTTGTAAAGGAGGCATTTGATTAATACAAATAGGAGCAGTTTTTCCTGAATATTACTGTGTTGTGTGAATGTTTATGTGTGTTCTTTATATGTTGTAGATGTATGGATAGGTATGCATTTGCAGGAGTTGTTTGATTTTTAGGTCTAGGAGATCTTTGAGGATTCATGCCAAGAGAGTGTGACAGAACACTGGAGGTTTTGATGGCCAGTGTATAGAGGGCACTTCCAATTCTGTGGAATTTGGACAAATACATGCTAGGAGGGCATACCAACTAAAATCATTGACTCAGCGGAAGACTTCAAGGTTGTTGGATACCTTGGAGGCAAGACTGTGCAGAGGAGGACACAGTAGAAGACAGAATCTCTGAGGAGTTCTGTAGAGCTCTGCCAAGAGGGCATTGAGCAGGTGCATAGAGTGCACAGAGGAACTTTGTTGAGTTTAAGAGGAATATATAACTACTAAAGGTTCTTTAGATCTCTACTAGAAGGGCATCGAGAATAGGCACAGGGTGCTGAGGAGGAACTCTGCTAAGAGTTCATAGAGAAACAGAATCACTGAAGATTCTAGACACTCTGCAGGAGGGAAAGAACTATTTGAGTGCCAGAGAGCATAGGAAAGAACTCTTTGAGTTCAGAGACAAAGAAGAGTCCATAGAAGGATCTTCAAAGGGTTGTTGAACACCCTGTAGACTCAACAAGAAGTTGCTTGAGAAAAGAAGTGTCAGGAGGGTATCAGATTCTCCATCTGAAGGAGAAGAAAAAGGGTAAATTCCTTAGAGGTCGAAGCTACAGGAAAAATCAGAAGAGATAGCACCTTTGTGAGTGCAGAGACTCTACAAGGAGTGCAGAAGTTGAAGAGCCTTTATGGATTCAAAGAGAGAAGATCAGGAGGAGTAGTGCTTTCATGCACAGAGCCATAGTTGCAAGATCGCAGACACAGGGGAACTCTTTGGAGAGTTTAGGGTTCTGAAAGCTCAGGAGGGCAGCGTCGTTAAAAACATGGGTGAGACTCAAAGTTGTAGAGTTTGCAGAGGGAAAGAGAAAAGATAGAGGCCTTTGGACACTTGGAGAATTCTTTCAGGTCCAGGAAGAATGTGCATGCTCAGGAGGAGCATAGTTGCGGTCGAATGAGGCTGAGAAAGAGATCTGGACCGTTGGATATCCATGTCCAGGGAGTAGCGTAGGAGGCGTGCATAGTAGGAGAAGTTGTGAGTCGGTGGATCACACACGGATCGCCAATAGCCATTGGATGTGTCAAAACAAGAACGAGGTTCAAACCCTTGTGAGTAGAGGAGAAAATTCTCAAAACAAGTGGGGATATCAAGATTTCGGACTTCGGGATTTCGAAGGTCTTGATGGCGAAAGCTCGAGACACTCCATAGCGATAGTCCCGAAATAACCGAAGAGATCTGAGCCATCTATTTAGAGGATGACACGTGTCACGAGATCACCCATTTCGAGGATTCGGACATCGAGAAAACACAGAGGGGAGTCTTCTGACTTCATCAACGACGAAGTCCCGAAAACGATCTGGATCATCCCTTCATAGGAGGACACATGGCAGCAAGAGGGTATTTCGGTACTTCGGGTACTGGAAGTATTAGAGGTCAGCGAGGGCTTAGTGCAATAGGGTTCATGAAATTCTCAAACATGAAGTCCCGAAAACGTTTAGAAGAGTATTTCCTCGAGCATTTCGGTATACCGGGTACTGGTATTTCGGAGATCCAGAGTACATAGGATCCAGGCTCTTGTGGAAAATAACTCTGAAATGATCAGGGCCATTATTTCGAGGAGTGGATCATGACTGTTGATCTTGGCTAGGAGTGAAAAAGGGTTGTATTTTCACTTCGGCATTTCGGATACCAGAAGAGAGGGAGAGAAAGGACTAGGAAGGAAGCCTTGCAACAAGAGAATCAAAAACGCGAAAGTCTGAAAGAGTTTGGAGGAAGGTGTCATTTTGGCGTATCAGAGTTTGAAACTTTGGGAGTTCTGAAGACAAGGGTTCAGAGGTTTTCGGGGATTGAAACTCCGAAATTCCAAAAAGTGAAGAACCGTGGGGAGGTATTTCGGGATATCGGAATTCGGCATTTTGGGAATCCTGAAGACCAAGAGAGCCAAGCATTTCGGTGTTGGAAAGCCCAAAATCGCGAAGGGAAGAGAAATACGGGAAACAAAGTGTTTCGGTATTTCGGAAATTGGTTTTTCGGGAGTCTTGAGGAAAGAACATCGGGCGCTTTGCGTTGATGAATCCTAAAGAAGGTTGCGGTCATATGAGGGGAGGTCATATGGACTAAGGGTATATCCCAGAGGGCTAACCACGAGTAAATCCATTTCGACAAATCGGCATTTTGGAGATCGAGAAATCGAAGAATCAAGGACTCTTGACATCAGCACACAAGGAGTCTCGAAACCCGAAATTTCCATTTTGGAAAAAGGTCACAGTCATGCTGAGGTCGTGTGTAGGTAAAAGCTCGCGTCGATTGCATGCTTCTGTAGTTGGAGTTTCATGAAGGGCCTATGGATTAAATATTGAAGATTCCAACAGGGAATCAAAAGAGCCACTTTGGCTCAGAAGAGGAATTTGAACGATCCTTAGACCGGGAGGTCACGCAGAACCTGCTGAGGCAGGGGGGGTCTGCGAAAAAGTGGTATCAGAGCTCTAAATATATGTTTGTATATTTCAGGCAGAGAGAAGGAAAAGGAAGACAGATTGGTGGGAACTTTGTGATGATTGTTTGAAGGTAGGTAGCAATCAATAAGACAATCAGGAGGACTGTAGGAGATGCTAAAAACCACTCGGGGTTGCAGAGTGACAACAAGTTTTCTAGGAGGGCATACAAAAGACAATGAGATGGCTACTGAAGGTCATAAGCATAGTGGAATGAAGATCCATCAACAGCAGGAGAACATTGAATGGGACAAGGAGCTTGCTGAGATTAGGGAAAAGATGGATGAACTTGAATTGCAGATGCAGCAGGATGCAAGGTTGTGATGGGTATATGAATGGCCCATGAAGAAAAGGATAAAATGGTCAGTCAGGGAATTATTGGCCAGAAGACAGTGGAGTTTTTTAAGAGGATGGTTGAGGCATGTTGAAAACCTCAATGGACCAGAGAATAAAATGGTTCAGGTGTGTGAACCATAGGATGGGAGAAACCTCAGTAGTAAGGATGACATGGGATCAGCTAAAGATCTCAAAGACTTCCAAGAGGGCAGAACAGAAGTTCCTGACTGCCAAGAGGGAAATGAGATGAGGTTGTTGCGGGATCTCATATACTGTCAAGAGGACAATGAGGGAATTTCACATTGCCAATAAGGTAATGAAATAGGATCTGAGGATCTCATAGACTTCCAGGAGGGCAGTAGTAAAATCCCTATTTACCAGGTGGGCATGGGAACTGAAATGAGCCTATGTGAAAGTCTCATAAACTCAGAGGTGGGTTCATATCAGCAAGGAATGTTGATAAGTGAAGATTCATGTGGTTTTACAAGCCATGTGAATGAATATGATGACAAGTTAAAAACTTGCACCATCTAGAAGGAGGATCGGAGTAATCTTCTGATGATTGGGGGAATTGGAATATTCTTGCCACTTAGCCCAGATGAGGCAAAAGCTTGTGTTGTTGATGAAGAAACAACAACAAGAGAAGGAAAACCAGTTGTGACTTTCAAAGAAGAATTAGAGTAGATGTTAGAAGCTACCCAAGCAGAGGAAGAGGATGAGCATTCTGAGGAGTGGCTCAATATTTTCAGCCAGGAAGATGAAAACACTGCAGCACTGAAGCTTGCAGCAGGAGAAAAAAAAGAGGAAGCAAACAACATAGATTTTGTTGATCTGTGTGAACAAATTGAATCCCTGGAGAGAAGGGTTAAGGTGCAGGGCATGCATATCCAACAAATCAGGTTGGAAGCAGATGAAGGGAAATTCCAGGCTGAGGAGCAGCTGGAAGAAGCTAGATGCATACCAGCAAGAGGAATGGCAGAAGAACTGTCAGAGATGATGGCTAAAATGTAGGTCAGTAAGGAGACTGCAGAGATGAAATCTGCAACAGGGTGGCAAGTTGATGCCATAGAGGATAGAGGAGATGACATGGGACATTATTTTGATCTGCCCATTTGCAGAAAAATTTTGTAGCAAGGAGAAGTTGGGCAGAAAAGTAATAGCAATAGTAGCAGCAGAAGCAACAACAACAACAAGGAAATGGAGCAGATGAACAGCTCCAAAGAGTTATTTGGGATCCAGGAGGATTTCAATAGCTTATATGGGAAGCTCATGATCAGGAGCTCATGAATTTTATAGCTGAGGAGCTCATGAATTTTTCTTTGTCACAGACCCCCCCTGCCTCAGCAGGTTCTGCGCAACCTCCCGATCTAAGGATTGTTCAAATTCCTCTTCTGAGCCGAAGCAACTCTTTTGATTCCCTGTTGGAATATTCAATCTTTAATCCATAGGTTCTAAATGACCTATCGGTCAACAGAGACCGCCAGCAAGGAGAAGTTGGGCAGAAAATCAACAGTAGCAGAAACGCAACAGAAGCAACAACAACAGCAAGGAAATGGAGCAGATGAACAGCTCCTACGAAGGGATGGTCCATATAATTTTCGAGACTTCATTGTTGACGAAGTCAAAAGACTCCCCTCTGTGTTTTCCCGATGTTTGAATCCCCAAAATGGGTGATCTCATGACATGTGTCCTCCTCTGAACGGATGTCTCGGATCTTTTCTCTTATTTTAGGACTATTGCTATGGAGTGTCTCAACCTTTCGCCATCAGGACCTCTGAAATCCCGAAGTCTGAAATCTTGATATCCCCACCTGTTTCAGGACTTTTCTCCTCTGCTCACAAGGGTTTAAACCTCGTTCTTCTTCTGATAGATCCAACGACTATCGACGATCCATGTGAGATCCAACAGCTCACAACTACTCTTGTTGTGCGCACCTCCTACTCTGCTCCCTGGACGTGGAAATCCAACGGTCCAGATCTCTTTCTCAGCCTGATCCGACTGCATCTGTGCTCCTCCTGAGCATGCACATTCTTCCTGGACCTGGAATAATTCTCCAAGTGTCTAAAGGCCTCGATATTTTCTCTTTCCCTACGTGAACTCTACAACTTTGAGTCTCACCCACGTTCTTAACGACGTTGTTCCTCCTGAGCTTTCAGAACCCTAAAATCTCCAAAGAGTTCCCCTGCCTCTGATATCTTGCAGCTATGGCTCTATGTATGAAATCACTACTCCTCCTGAGATTCTCTCTTTGAATCCTCAAAGGCTCTTCGACTTTTGCAGTCCTTGCAGAGACTCTGCACTCACAAAGGTTCTATCTCTTCTGAGATTTCCTATAGCTTCGACCTCTAAGGAATTTACCTCTTTTCTTCTCCTTCAAATGGAGAATCTGATACCCTCCTAGCACTTCTTTTCTCAAGAAACTTCTTGCTGAGTCTATAGGGTGTTCAACAACCTTGTGAAGATCCTTATTTGGACTCTTCTTTGTCTCTGAAATCAATGAGTTCTTTCCTATTCTCTCTAGCACCTAATCAATGCCCTCCTATAGAGTGTCCAGAATCTTCAGTGATTCTATTTCTCTATGAACTCTTAGCAAGGTTCCTCCTTAGCACCCTATGCCTGTGCTCAATGCCCTTCTGGCAGAACTCTAAAGAACCTTTAGTAGTTCTATCTTCCTCCTGAACTCAACAGAGTTCCTCTGTGCACTCTATGCACCTGCTCAATGCCCTCTTGGAAGAGCTCTACAGAACTCCTCAGAGATTATGTCTTCTACTGTGTCCTCCTCTGCACAGCCTTGCCTCCAAGGTATCTAGCAACCTTGAGGTCTTCCTCTGAGTCAATGATTTCAGTTGGTATGCCCTCCTAGCACGTCTTTGTCCAAATTCCATAAAATTGGAACTGTCCTCTATACACTGGCCATCAAAACCTACAGTGTTCTGTCATGCCCTCTTGGCATGAAGCCTCAAAGATCTCCTAGACCTAAAAATCAAACAACTCCTGCAAATGCATACCTATCCATACATATACAACATATAAGGAACACACATAGACATTCACACAACACAGTAATATGCAGGAAAAACTGCTCCTCTTTGTATTAATCAAATGCCTCCATTACAAAGGTGTTTCGAGCATGGACTGTAACAAAGTCTCATCTCCTTCTCTCCCTCTCTCTCTTAGATTCTCTATGCTCTCTTTGACTTACCTCCAAAACAAGACCCAAAAATATATTTTACATGAGGGGGCTCTTCGAGCTCTTCCCTCCAAGCTACCTACCCTATTCAATTTCATTAGATTTACATTTAATTTGTTTTCTAGTCCAAAATCAGAGCTAGATCTAGCCTTACAACCATTAAATGCTATACACATCTATGCCCGCGCAAAAGGTACGGCTTCATGGCTCAACGGCCTTACATGCATTTAATTACATTTACATTCAAATTTTAAAATGTGAGAGGGTTGGCGCCTCTTCTCCTCATCGAATGCGTGCGTTGATGTGGGCTGGTTGGCTGATGCATGGCTGGCATGGAGAGATGCTCCTGCATCAGGAATTCTCACAACAAATTTCCATTCTTTATCAACCTTTTCACATATCAAGAAAATCTTGTTGTTGGAACTCCAGAATATCATCTACCCCGAGATACATCTGATTTTGCCTAGAATTCCTATTTCGAACTTGAAAGTTTCTTGATTGTTGGTGGTGCCTGTTTTAGACCTCCCTCTCCTCCTAAACCCCCACCTTATATACCAAGAAACAAGTTGGGGTAGGACTCTCGGGAGGAATAAGAACATGAGAGTGAACCAGAAAATTAAAAAAAAAAAAAAAAAATATTATAGCTTATCTTTTATCACCCTCCAAATATGATCAGAGATAATGCGAATCAAAATCCCCTCCCCTGAAATCCTTGGCTTATTCCTGATGTAGTCTTCATACCTAGGATACTTCATGCCATTCCTAAACACCCTAAGAAATTCTTTCCAAATTTTGACTTTAACTGAAAGGATTTTGCTAAAGACCACATAAAGAAATTATTGCTTTCTATAAGACTACAAAATATTCATCATGAGTATGTTGTTTTTCATTTGTTTCCCTTTACATTTGATAATAAATCTTTGACGTGGTTCTTGTCTCTGGAGGAATCATCCATTACTATTTGGAGAACTTTCGAGACCATTCTTCTTAGGAAATTTGGGGAAAACAAAATGCCAACAACTTTATTGCTAGAACTATCAAGAATTAAAATGGATTCGAAGGAGTTGGTCAATGACTACAATCAATGCGCCCAAAGGCATGAACCCGCAGTGTTTTGTCATGCCCTCTTGGCATGAAGCCTCAAAGATCTCCTAGACCTGAAAATCAAACAACTCCTGCAAATTCATACCTATCCATACATCTACAACATATAAAGAACACACATAGACATTCACACAACACAGTAATATGCAGGAAAAACTGCTCCTCTTTGTATTAATCAAATGCCTCCTTTACAAAGGTGTTTCGAGCGTGGACTGTAACAAAGTCTCAACTCCCTCTCTCCCTCTCTCTCTCAGATTCTCTATGCTCTCTTTGACTTACCTCCAAAACAAGACCCAAAAAGATCTTTTACATGAGGGGGCTCTTCGAGCTCTTCCCTCCAAGCTACCTACCCTATTCAATTTCATTAGATTTACATTTAATTTGTTTTCTAGTCCAAAATCAAAGCTAGATCTAGCCTTACAAACATTAAAGGCTATACACAGCTATGCCTGCGCAAAAGGCATGGCTTCATGGCTCAACGGCCTTACATGCATTTAATTACATTTACATTCAAATTTTAAAATGTGAGAGGGTTGGCGCCTCTTCTCCTCATTGAATGTGTGCGCTGATGTGGGCTGGTTGGCTGATGCATGGCTGGCATGGAGAGATGCTCCTACATTAGGAATCCTCACAACAAATTTCCATTCTTTATCAACCTTTTCACATATCAAGAAAATCTTGTTGTTGGAACTCCAGAATATCATCTACCCCGAGATACATCCAATTTTGCCTAGACTTCCTATTTCGAACTTGAAAGTTTCTTGATTGTTGGTGGTGCCTGTTTCAGACCTCCCTCTCCTCCTGAATCCCCACCTTATATACCAAGAAACGAGTTGGGGGAGGACTCTCGGGAGGAATAAGAACATGAGAGTGAACCAGAAAATTAAAAAAAAAAAAAAACATTATAGCTTATCTTTTATCACCCTCCAAATATGATCAGAGATAATGTGAATCAAAATCTCCTCCCCTGAAATCCCTGGCTTATTCCTAATGTAGTCGTCATACCTAGGATAATTCATGCCATTCCTAAACACCCTAAGAAATTCTTTCCAAATTTTGACTTTAACTGAAAGGATTTTGCTAAAGACCACATAAAGAAATTATTGCTTTCTATAAGACTACAAAATATTCATCATAGAGTATGTTGTTTTTCATTTGTTTCCCCTTACATTTGATAATAAATCTTCGACATGGTTCTTTTCTCTGGAGGAATCATCCATTACTATTTGGAGAACTTTCAAGATCATTCTTCTTAGGAAATTTGGGGAAAACAAAATGCCAACAACTTTATTGCTAGAACTATCAAGAATTAAAATGGATTCGAAGGAGTTGGTCAATCACTACAATCAACGCGCCCAAAGGCATGAACCTACAATGTTTTGTCATGCCTTCTTGGCATGAAGCCTCAAAGATCTCCTAGACCTGAAAATCAAACAACTCCTACAAATGCATACCTATCCATACATCTACACCATATAAAGAACACACATAGACATTCACACAACACAGTAATATGCAGGAAAAATTGCTCCTCTTTGTATTAATCAAATGCCTCCTTTACAAAGGTGTTTCGAGCGTGGAATGTAACAAAGTCTCAGCTCCTTCTCTCCCTCTCTCTCTTAGATTCTCTATGCTCTCTTTGACTTACCTCCAAAACAATACCCAAAAAGATCTTTTACATGAGGGGGCTCTTCGAGCTCTTCCCTCCAAGCTACCTAACCTATTCAATTTCATTAGATTTACATTTAATTTGTTTTCTAGTCCAAAATCGGAGCTAGATATAGCCTTATAACCATTAAAGGCTATACACAGCTATGCCTGCGCAAAAGGCACAGCTTAATGGCTCAACAGCCTTACATGCATTTAATTACATTTACATTCAAATTTTAAAATGTGAGAGGGTTGGCACCTCTTCTCCTCATTGAATGTGTGCGCTGATGTGGGTTGGTTGGCTGATGAATGGTTGGCATGGAGAGATGCTCCTACATCAGGAATCCTCACAACAAATTTCCATTCTTTTTCAACCTTTTCACATATCAAGAAAATCTTGTTGTTGGAACTCCAGAATATCATCTACCTCGAGATACATCCGATTTTGCCTAGACTTCCTATTTTGAACTTGAAATTTTCTTTATTGTTGGTGGTGTCTGTTTTATACCTCCCTCTCCTCCTGAATCCCCACCTTATATACCAAGAAACGAGTTGGGGGAGGACTCTCGGGAGGAATAAGAACACGATATTGAACCATAAAATTTAAAAAAAAAAAAAAAACATTATAGCTTATCTTTTATCACCCTCCAAAGATGATCAGAGATAATGCGAATCAAAATCCCCTCCCCTGAAATCCTTGGTTTATTCCTGATGTAGTCATCATACCTAGGATACTTCATTCCATTCCTAAACACCCTAAGAAATTCTTTCCAAATTTTGACTTTAACTGAAAGGATTTTGCTAAAGACCACATAAAGAAATTATTGCTTTCTATAAGACTACAAAATATTCATCATGAGTATGTTGTTTTTCATTTGTTTCCCCTTACATTTGATAATAAATCTTCGATATGGTTCTTGTCTCTAGAGGAATCATCCATTACTATTTGGAGAACTTTCGAGACCATTCTTCTTAGGAGATTTGGGGAAAACAAAATGCCAACAACTTCATTGCTAGAACTATCAGGAATTAAAATGGATTCGAAGGAGTTGGTCAATGACTACAATCAATGCACCCAAAGGTGCTGGATCCAATGATGAAGGTGATTCTCAAAAATTTCTATTACTGCAAATTCATTTTTCTTCCATGATTCTTACAACCCAAGGATTTTATGACCATATACATCACAAGAGAAAAACACTACAAACATTCTCACATCTGTTTTTCCTTTTTACAAATGGAGGATCTGTATCAGGTTTCCTAGGAGCACTGATTTTTACCTTGTTGAGGCCACTACCGGATTTCTCATTTGGTGATCTCTGACTATCCAATATTTTATCCAGGGTCATGGAACTGTTCAAGAACTTTATTTCGGTGTTTGACTTCTCAACCTTCAAAACAACTTCTTCCAGCTTATGACATGATTCTTCTCCTACTTCTTCCATGGGATAAATGTTAACTGAACATTCTTTTATTGTATCTAAATCTTCTTCTTTACTTGTAGGGGAGGATTCAACATCAACATTGTTGTTTGTCCTTATGATTTTAGCCACCACTTGTCCTAAGTTTACAGACTTTATCTTACAATCTTTGGAAAGGACCACCTCTTTACATCCTCTGCCACACATTTGACTTACATTGAGAAAATTATGTTTCATCCCATCTATAGAAAGATCATCCCGATAATCTCCTTTTCCATTACTTAAACTCACCATCCCTTTATCCTTGTTTTTACCTGGTTCATCATTTTCAAGGATCACATTTCCTGTTTTGATTTTGCTTATAAGCAGAAGCCTATCCTTTTCTCCAGTCATGTGCTTGGAACATCTACTATCTATATTCCAAGAGTTCTTTTGTCTTTGATCCGACAACACTAATTCACACTTATCACTTTCTTTCTTCCTCCAAACCTTGACATTTTCAACAGAGGAATTCAAATCTGATTTATAGTTCTTTAAGCGACAATCAACAGATTTATGTCCATAGTTATGACAGATGTAGCATTCAGGTTCATTTATTAAAGAGTCAAAACAATTTTTATGCTTAACCTGTGTCCTTTTCCCAGCCATCAAGTGATTTGCAATCTGTGGAGGTTTTTTACTTGGGTGTCTCATTCGTTGTTGTGGCAGATATCTATACCTTGAATGTCTTTCTTTCTCATATCTAAATTTTAAAGAACAGTTTACAACTTTGTGACCAAAGTTAGAACAGAAAAAACAATATCCATAGAAAAATCCTTGGTACCTGGAAAATAGTTTTCTTCTTTGAGCAGGTGGATTTCTTCCATGCTGATGATTTCCTTGAGTAGGGAGTGCATTATTTCTTTGTTCTATAGATTTAGTCCTGGCACCTTTTTCTTTACTCCTCTTGGGTGGCTGATTGTCTTCCTTTGTTTCTGCAGGTTGGTTGTTGTCATTGATTGTAGATTTGACAAACTTGTTGGGTTCTTTGTTTCTTGGCTGAGCACTACTTGATCCATCTTCATAACCCAAACCAGTTTTTAGCTTTGGATTCCTTTGATGATTCAGAATGGTGGCTAATCCTTCTAAGGCTTTGATACTTGATAGATTCTGATGATACAAGTCTTGAAACTTCTCCAACTCTTTCCTTGTTTTCACTACTTCTTCTTCCATGGATTCAGATCTTTCCTTCTTTTCTGATAACTGTTGTTTCAGAATGTCCTCTATTTTCTTTGCCTCTTCTAATTCAACTTTTAGCAGGGAAAAGTCTTCATCAAGTTTTTTAGTGCCTTTCCTGAACTGTATCAGCAATTGTTTTTTCTTTCTCTTCTTAAGTTTGAGTCTATCAATCTCTTCCAAAGCATTGATCACCTCTCTTTCCAAGTCAACCACAGCTTCTTCATTATTATCATCACTACCTATGATTTTATTATCATATTCCTCTTTGGCCATAAGCATGAAGTCAATTACCTTATCTTCACACAAAGAGTCACTATCAGTGTCTTCTGAAGAGTCATCATTGTTTGCACATAAACTTTTCTTTCTATCAAATATTTTGGATTTGTACTTCTCTTCACCTTTAGATTTCTGGTCCTTCTTCTCATGTGGACACTTATTTTCAAAGTGACCTATCTTACCACAGTTAAAACATTTGAGGGGAAGCTTGCCTTGATATTTTCTTTATCATTTCTTTAACCTTCTCACAAATTTTGTCTCAATATCATCTAAATTTGAATCAGTATCCTTGTCTTGTTTAAAAGATGCTTCTCTAGTAATGGATTTATCTTTGTTGATTCTCATTTCATATGCAGTTAAAGTTCCTAGGAGTTGTTCAACAGACAAAGTTTTAAGATAATTTAGTTCTTCTATTGCAGAGACTTTTGGATTAAATTTATCAAGCAAAGATCTTAAAACCTACTGAACTAAAATTGATTCTACAATCTTCTCACCAAGACCCTTCATGGAATTCACAATTTCTTCAATTCTTAAAAAATACTTGCTAATTTTTTCGTCTTCATTCATCTTTAGTTGTTCAAACTTCAACCTAAATGCTTGAAATTTGGCATCTTTTACTTTCTCATTTCCTTCATAGCTTCTAATAAGTTTATCCCACATTTCTTTGGCAGTTTGAAGATGCATCACCTTTACAAACTTGTCTTCTGCAAGAACATTCAAGATAGAATTCACTCCCTTATCATTAAAGCTAAATTCTAAATGATCATCCTTGGAAGCTAGCACAACAGGCTTTATGTATCCAGTCTCTACTACAACCCAAACATCAGCACCTAAGGTCATTACGTATGTTCTCATTCTAACCTTCCAAAAGGAAAAATTTGTTCCATCAAATAGAGGAGGCTTAGTGTCTGAAGTCCCTTCATGACTTTTCATGTTTAAGCTAACAGACATACCTTTAGATAAAAGGAACCTGCTCTGATACCAATTGTTGGACAACTAAGAGGGGGGGTGAATTAGTTGTTATCGTGCTTTAACAATTATTCTTATTTTAAACTTCTTGCAGAGCACTTAATGAAAATCACAATAATGCATGGAGGTAAGCAATAGAACATTCAACATCAGTCACACATATGAAATATACAGAGACAGATATTTCCTGAGGAAACCCATAAAGGGAAAAAACCTCTTCTTTTTAGTATGATAAGTAATCTTTACATTCTGTACATTATCATACATATGAGCTCCAACTCATTGTGAGGATACAACCTCTATTTTGCAAGCTGCAACTTATTGAGAGCACAAACTCTCTGTTTTCTCTAGCACCTACTAGAAGGAAGCACCAACTCCCTGGTTTCTCTAGCACCCACTAGAAGGAAGCACCAACTCCCTGGTTTCTCTAGCACCCACTAGAAGGAAGCACCAACTCCCTGGTTTCCATAGCACCCACTAGAAGGAAGCAACAACTCCCTAAGTGTTCCAGCACCAACTGGATGGAAGCACCAACTTCCAGTCACACAGGCACCAACCTGTAAAACATAGAACAACAGTTCTCCCTTGCACCACCATGCCACCCTGGTTTCTCTGGCTGCAACTAGATGGAAGCTACAACTCCCTGTGTTCAAGAACCCACTTGAACCTCTGAGGACAAAAATCCTCCCTAGCACCTCCCTACCACCCTGTAATATAAAGTTTTCTATATATAAATTTATCACAGTGATACAATATTTATCAATGGCTTACCGGTCTCATCATTGTTCTGCTACACTGCTCTACTCTACCTGCATCGGTGTCTTCCTGCACCCCTTCCTTACACTTTATGTTCTTCTACCTTTCATGATCTGTGCGCCATGTCCCTTCTATGTACCATTATTCTTTTGTCCATTTCAGCTGTTGCACTCTGCCTCCTTCTACACACCTAAATCACTCTCAACATCACCCAATCTCTTCTCTGTTCTGCATTTTTATTCTCTCTGTGCATCTTCTGCATCCTCTATTCACAATTCTTCTGCATGCTCTCCCCATGTAAAGTGCTCTTCTTGATCATCATTGCAACTCTTTAGCTTCTCTGGTGGTTAAACCTATGTGTCCATCATCATTAGGTGTTTGCTGATATTCCTTAGCCTCTCCAGCAAACGAGACTCTTCGTCTTCTTTGTCACAGTCGAGCTCATTCCCTCTATTGCAGTTTTAGGCTCCAACAGTATTACATCTGTCAATAGCCTCTATGAACAATCTTCATGCCACTGGAAGACGCCTCGAGACTCTTCATCTTCTCTGGAGATCACCCTGAAGTCTCTTCGATTCCTCTGGTAGAAACGATCAGTCATTTCAAGCAGTTACACTGTGAACCTCCAAGAAAACAAATCAACAATCGAATCGCTAACCGTCCAAGAGTCATGATTCAGTTCTGCTAATTGAATCGTAACTGATTGATTAACTGTGAAGAGAAGCAGTATCCCTTCGATCAGATTTTTAAGTATCAAACATTGTTGGATTGCAAGCACAGGGTCTCGCGTTGATTTCACCATTTCGTATTTCAGCATTTCGGCATTTTGGAATTCCTATGGTCAATATTATCGACTCTTCATGTTACGATCACCGAAAAGGATCTTAACTTGGTGCTAGATCCTCCCTCTCACATGACCACTGACGGTGACCACAGCCTACACCAAAAGATGTTTTCGCATTACGACATTTGGACATTTCGGCATTCTTGTGAAAAAGTGTCTCGACACTCCAAGTCGCAATCCCCAAAATGGAGCAAGATCAATGGTCCACAAGACTTCATAATCCGATCCCTTCTTTTCTTAATCAAATGGCTGGGATTTCGGTGTTTTTCCCTTCGAGTCATCGTGACTCCAACATTATAAAATTCATGATCACAAAATCTTTGAAGTGATCGGATGGTTCACATAACCCACTGAGATGGATGGTTGACGGGATTTCGAAGTTTTTCCTTTCGGGTTTTCGAGACTCACAATAGTCCCTTTCGGCATTTCAGAGTTTGAGACTTCATGATGGTGGAGTTTATGCTTGCTATGTAAAACCCCGAAATAGAAAGTTTCGATGTGATGTAAACCTGATGATGTCACATATGGATTGACACGTGTTGAATAGCTGCCACGTGTCACTCTGATTCATGACTTACATGTTCCCAAAATGTTGAATCAACTTGACACTTTTCATTGCCTGATTGTGCCATGTATCATTAGCTGACGTGGTTTGTTGATGTGCCTGTTTCGAGATTTCGGGGTTCGCTACTTCAAAGGTTTAATTTCCATTGATCTTTGATTTCTTAGTCTGCGAAACTCCGAAATGGAGTCTTTGTTGTTGTGCCTGTTTCAGGATTTTAGGGTTCGCTACTTCAAAGTTTAAATTTCCTTTGATCTTTCATTTCCCGGTATGCGAAACTCCGAAATGGAGTCTTTGTTGATGTGTTTGTTTCGGGATTTCGACATTTCGCATTTCGCAACTTCAGGACTCCTGTGATGAAGAGTCTCGACTCTTGACTCCTCCAACTCTCGGTATCCGAAACTCTGAAATGGAGTTTAAGTCGTGGTTTCCCATTTCACAATTTTATGTCGTGAGCTGCCTCCTTGACTCCCGGAGTTTACGCTTCCGAATGGGATCCAATGATCAATTGTTGAACTTTCCATTGCCATGCCATTATCCCCGCACTACTGGTCGTGAACTTTTCCATCAATGACAAACACACATACTCTGCACTATCTCTTCTGATCTTATTGAGCTTTCTCTGCTCCGTCTTCCCAAAATACTTTTGGTGCCCACCTGGAACATTCTTCCTATACTTAAGCCATTTTCGTTGTTGTACTTGCAATCAATGACAAGAATATGCTACCTATTAAACATTCCAACAGTGCATTCATCAGTTTCTTTCAAAATATTTTGTTATTTCTACTTTGATTGGAAGAAAATATATAAAAAAATAAAAAAATAAAACTTAGTTTGTTAGATCTCTTTCTTTCCTGGCATTTTATTTGCATTGTTATTTGAAGAAGAAAAGAAATTAGCATAGTGTTGTGTTTTCTTCTCATCTTAAAAGCATTTCAATATATATATATATAATCATTATTTGCCAGTGTTCATATAAGTTTCATCATTTTTAACAAGAGTCCTAACACCATCAGTTTCACTACTGTACCCTTTTGAGTAAATCAAGCCAGTAAAAAGAACGCTAATTAAAATTTACTAGACTTTATGTTTGTAGGGTCCATCAACTAGATTAGGCTAGAGCTTTGATTTAGGTTGGAGAGGAAACTCTTCAAGGATATAAAACAAACATACGAGTATGTGGTAAGGAGTGTAGAAGTCCAGTATCATGAATGTTATCTGATACCCACCTCTAACATAGGGGATAAACATGAGGTCGTGTGTGGAAAGGTAGCAGAGATAACCCCTCCAAAGTCAGACCAATCGTAGTGGAGAACACATATAGAGGGCTTGTCTTGGGATTTCATTGATTGCATTTGCCACAGAGCTTCGTGGGTCTCAAATCCATTCGAGGTCCTCAATTGTCTTCTGGACCAGTTGATTTCGATACCCTTGGCAGGTTTCAAACTTCATACACTACTCATTGTGGTCTACCCGACTGTCGACTGTACACGTCTGGTGACTGTTCGCGTGCTGGCAACCTAGTTGCCTATATTTCTAGTGACATACACAGGTGATTGCGGGGGTATACCACGGTACCTAGGACAAACATCGAGCCACACTTTGCAAAGTATACCCGGAGTGTTCTTCCGTTTTCGAGTTGCACTTGCATCGGTAAGTTGCTCTAGTGTTGGTTGGTGTAACTGTTCTTCCAACTAGTTAGTCGTTTGCTTGATTTTCCTTTAGGAACTTTTAGTGTGTAACTACTAATTTTTTGAAACTTTCTACTCAGGTATAATCATATTTCCATAGTAACAATTCAAGCAATTGATGTACCAAATGGATTTCTTGAACCTGTTTTGTGAAAATAAAAATTTGAAAATGGAATGATGACTTGCTCTGAATATGAACCCAACACTTGGAGTGAAACCATGATAGAGGATTAAAACTGATAAAATCCTCTAAGTATGCAACCATCAGATCATAAAATTCATGACCAGTTACCTATGTATTGATAGTAAACTCATGTTCTTTCTACTCCAAATGAACAGACTACTCTTGTGAAAACGTTGCTTCCATAGAAATGTTAACATCCTCATTTTTTAGACCCGAAAATCGAACGGGAAAATGTTGCAATTTGTTTCCACTATCAATTTCCCCCTTTAAGTTTAGAGTTAAAATTTCATCACTACTAGAAACATTCGAGGAAATGGCAAATGAAACTAAAGTATTGTTGTCGACATCACTAGTTATGTTGTCACAAGCATCACGATCTTCATAAAAAATTTAACCAACAAGTTTACCTTGCAGTTGTTGATTATTTCCTTGTAAAAAAATGTCTTTAGAATCTTTCAAAGAAAAGGCATCGTAAAAATCGGAGGGAATTCTATTACTTCCATTTATTCCAGGAGTAGGAACAACTAGTGTAGTGAGGGCATCATTTGATGAGAAAGAAAACATGTTCAATTGCTCTTGTAGCTCTTCCTCTTTTTCTTGACCAAAATTTAAACACATATAATTCTGAAAGACATTGTAAGTCAAGAATATGAGTTGCTCCTGGATATTTACAGTCAGATGTTGAGGGGAAGCAACTTGTCGTTTGGAAAATTGATCATCACTCTCTACAAAAACTTCATGAAATTCATCATTAACAAATGCGTCCCTCTACTCATAACTAAGAAAATGTTCACTTGTACATGTAAATCCATATTTGTGATAATCATCAATATACTTAGTTTCAAGAATAGAAAAAATTGATTTATTAGATTCGGGATCTAAGGAAGAATAAAAATCTAAAAGTGATGCATTAGTATGTTAAAAAGAAGAACCTGGATCAGATTTTCGTTGTCCATATCCTTCCTTGTCCTCTTCTATATCCAAATATGATTTATATTTCTCATAAATTCATCCATGTTCCAAATATTCGTCCCAAACTTGATTTAAGATACTTCTACAAGCTCAGATGTTGTCCTTAGTCTCCTCTACATCAGTGAACATATTCTTCTATGATGATGGCCTTCTCTCTCTAAGAAAAAGAACCAGATCAAGGTATTGTGCAATTGTATATTGGACCATGGAAGCAACTTCAATAGGTTGAATTTCCATGGGCATATTAAGATAAAAATTATGGAAGCTTCTATTGAATCCAGTAACGGCTTCATCATTCTCCCTTCTCAAGGCGTAGAACTCTTAAAGGTATCGTTCAAAGGATTTTTCTCACCCCAATACCTCAAAAACAAATTACATAAAACATTCCATGAACTAATAGAATCAACTTCCAAATTTATGAACCCGAATGATGCATCTCCAAATAAAGATTTGCAAAATATCCTCGTAACTACATCCTCATGCATAATTTGAAAATTAACAATGAAATTCTAAAAATATTCCAAGTGCTTCTTAGCTGCAACACAATTTCCTCCATTGAATAGAGGAAGGTAATCAATAAAATTGGGAGGATAGGCATGAAGGATAAGTGGTAGCTTTAGGGGTTTTTAATACTTCTGGATCCTGGACTGAATTTCAATAAGTTGATTACAAGGTGGAACAATGATTTCAATAAGTGGTGAATCAAATTTATTATTCACAGGATTACATGACTGGTCATGATCTGGAGAAGTCTGAATATGATCAACATCATGGTTAGTGGGTTCAAATGAAGGAGTGAGATTAAGATCTATAATGCAAGAGGGTGGATCTTCTCTTCTCAAGGATGGATTGACCATTGTAGGATTATAATCATTAGATTAAACAAAGCATAAGATAATTATTTTCACATGCAAAGGAAAAGACAGGAATAAAATGATGAAGAAAAATATGATCTCTTTGAAAAAATGGATGGCTTGGTACCTGGTCTGTCCCTCCCATCTTTCCATCCTCTATCGACTGGGCTCATTCTCCAATGGAGCCTTTCGATTGTGGAGTCACCAGGTGAAAGATTGTAGTCATATGTATGTTTGGAATTTTTTCATCATCAGAAACCAGATCTGATGGTTGTCATTCTCCTAGGGAAAGATATTTCGTTACTCCATTCCCCAAAAACGACGCCAGAAGATGTTGGTCCTAAGTTCTACACCTGACTGCTAAAGGGAAACATTAGGCCACCTCAAGTTTTAGAAGGTTGGTTTCTTTTTTAATTTGTTGGTTAGTTAGAGGGTTGGTTATACCAAGACAAGAGAATGGTTGGGGTTGGAAAAATGATATGGATGAGGGTCCTCCTTGGTTGGTGGCACACAAATGACAAACAAGTGAACTAATAAAAAAAAGGGAAACAACAAACCACTCAATGAATAATCTGTTGCAAGAAGTTTAATACTTAAAATATCATCTCAAGACATTAAACATGTATCAAAAACACAGTTACTCCCTCGGGTTGTGATAAAAACAAATATTCAACAAGCATTATTTGTTTTCACAAGTTGCATATCAACAAAGAAAAGTTATACAATATTCGAAGGAAATGAAATGTACTTTGCACAAATCAAAAACTGCATTCAAGACAAGATAAAAGCATATAAATATTTTAATGAAACACTGTCATCAAGAGTATGATCACCAAGTAGATATATTTAATCCATCCATAGAACGGGTCCAACTAGTTTGATGTATTGCTATGCTTTCCCAAAAACTTCGACCCTCAAAACATAAATAGACTGCATATTTAATAGAGTTGTAGAGGTTCTCTTCCATCTAGGACTGAGACTTAAATCTAGATCTCTAGCAATAGAACAAATTACTAACTTAACTAAAACACTGGACTTAATCAACAAGAGTGGTTCTTATCACACACAGAAGACCACTCATTAATCTAATCTAAGGAAATGAAGGAATTGATTGACTAAAAACTACTACTGTCTCTGAGATAGAACCGATGCATGCACTGGAGGAACTGAATATGCATAAATAGGACTTGGAGTGATAGAAAAGAGCTCGTTATCGAGCTCTGGCATGCCTAGGAACTATTTGCAGCCTCTGGAGGTGACTAGATACATGGTCAAATATTCGCCTTATTTGTTTCTTTATTGAACGTTCGACAGCTAAAACACCCTATGTTGGCCCCGCTAACTTCCACTTGTATTTCTTGGATAAATGTACTACTCTCAATCAAGTGGACATGGAGAAGACATAATTGGTCGTGAACTTGAGTGCATAGAGGTGATCGTCCAACGAGGGAGCGGTATGACTAGAGGTGGATGACATGGTTGCAGCTGAAGTGGAGGTATGTGGATGTGACACGATGACCTAACATCATATAAGCACGTGATTTCGAGAGTTTTTGAGGGTGATTTGGGTCCATCAGAATCAGGATGATAAGTTTTTCTAAAGTTTAGATTCATTCTTAATCCTTTGAACAACCCGTTCCATAAATTTGAATTAAATTTCGGGTATCTGTGAGACACAATTATCTTGGGAATTATGTGCAACCGTGCCACTTCCTTCATAAACATGTCGCCAACATCCACTGCCTTGTGAGTATTCTTTAACGGAATGAAATGGGCAACTTTCATAAGCTTATCCACCACCACCATGATTGAAACATGTTTTTTCCCGGGTCTGGGCAATCCGGTGATGAAATCTATTGTCACCACTTCCCACTTCCACTCAGGAATGGGTAAAGGTTACAGTAAACCTGTTGGGTGCCTGTTCTTGACTTTAACCTTTTGGAACTCCATACATATGGAGATGTATTCAGCAATCTCTTTCTTCATACATGGACAAAAGTAATGGCTCTTGACTGCTGGCATAGTTTTCTGATATCTAGGGTGCCCTGCATAAGGAACATTATGCATTTAATGTAAAATCAAAAGTTTCACATCCTAGACATTAGGTACATAAATTTTGTTCTTGTACAGAAGTGTTCCATCGGTTTCCAATTTATAATTATTCACTTTCTGTGGCATCTTACCTTGTTGTAGCTTTGCTACCAAACCCTTGTACTGCAAATCTGTATTTGCAGCATCTAAAATTCTGCTTTTATATCAGTTTGGTGCATGCTAATGGTTGTATCATGTAACTCATGTACACTTCTTCTGAGTGCATCAACTACTTTATTCTCCTTCCCTTTGATATGCTTGATATCAAAATCATACTCAAAGAGAAACTCCAACCACCTACTCTACCTAGCATTCAAGGTTGGCTAGTCAAACAAATACTCCAGACCGTTATGGTCTGTTCTTAGTTCAAACCTCCTTCCCATGAGGTAATGCCTCCATTTATTTAGAGCATGTATTATGGCTTCCAACTCCAAATCATGAGTTGCATAGTTCCTTTTGTGATATTTCAACATTATGGATTCATAACAAATTACGAATCCATTCTGACTGCGGACTGCTCCTAGTCCTTCTTTGCATGCATCAGTGCACACCATGAAATCTTCGTTTGGATCTGAAATCCTTAATATTAGAGAACTGGTTAACAGTTGCTTCAATTGCTAAAACTCACAATCATCTGTCCACTGAAACTTTTTCTCCTTCCTTTGCAAGGAAGTGATAGGGTGAGCTATCTTCGAGAACCCTGCGATAAACCTTCTGTAATATCTAGCTACACCCATGAAGGATCTGACTTCTATCACATTCTTTGGCACTGACCATTCTCTAATGGCCTCAATCTTCTCAGGATCTACAACTATCCCTTCCTTCGAAATAATCTGCCCCAAGTAATGGATTTTCTCTTGATAAAACGAGCACTTTCTCAACTTGGCATACAATTGGTGCTCTCGTAGCACCTGTAACACCATCCTAATATGTTGTTCATTCTCTTCCTTCGAATTGGAATACACCAGAATTTCATCTAGGAAAACTATGACAAACTTGTCTAGATAGTCCCTGAATACACCATTAATCAGGCACATAAAAATAGTGGGTGCGTTTGACAACCCAAATTGCACCACTGTGAAATTGTAATGACCATACCTTGTTCTAAAGGTAGTCTTGTTGATGTATTCATATTTTATCCTTACCTAGTGATATCCCAACCTGAGGTCTATTTTCAAAAATATCTTCGCATCCTTCAACTAATCGAAGAGGTCATCAATCCTGACAGAGAGTATTTGTTCTTTACAGTTACTTTGTTCAATTGTCTAAAATTTATACACAATATCAGTGTTATATCCTTATTCTTCATGAACAAAACTGGGGCTCCCCAAGGTGACACACTTGGGCGTATATACCCCTTCTTCAAAATCTCTTCAAGCTTCAATTGCAACTCTTTCAGCTCTAGCGTAGTCATTCTATAAGGATCTTTTGACACTGGGGCTGCTCCAGGCATCAGATTTACTGAGAATTCTATATCTCTTTTCGGAGCTAGTCCAGGTATCTCCTGAAATATATCCTCAAACTCCTTTAGTACCGCATGGTCTTCGATCTTTGACACCTTATCCTTAGGTATTTCCTCCACATGGGCTGTAAATAATTGAAAACCTTTTCTGTAGCACTTCTTCAACTGCATTGTTGAGATTTATCTAATAGCAATAGCTCTGGGAATTCCTTGAACTGTTTTTCGATTCCCTTTCTCATCTAGGCAAGTGAATGCCTTGTTACGATAGTCCAAGATGGCATGGTGATGATCCAACCAATCCATCCCAATTAGACAGTCATAAGAACCTAAAGGCATAACATTCAATTCAACCTTTGTGCTCAATCCATTCATATCCACAGAACAGGACTTAACCAACTCAATGAATTTCCTCTTGGTTCCTATAGCTAGTTGCACTAACCAAGAATTTTCATGTTTTCTTCTCGTCAAATGCAAACTTTCCACCACTCTAGGATCTATATAACTATGACTAGTCCATGAATCAATTAAAATAGTAAAGGGTTGATTGTTATTCATACCTTCCACTTCAATCATGCGCGAATGATATTCATCTTTCTTGTTGTCTAGGGATGCGTAGATCCTTGGAATTCTACTACCCATGTCCTCCACTATTCTATCTTGCTGAATAGTATGGAAAGCTCTCACTTTTCCATTTTTATGGGGAAAATCTTTGTACTTGTGGTTCTCTTTACAGCCCCATCATTGAATAGGCGTTTGTTGTGGCTTTTGTTCCCCTACATCAGCCATTCTCAGTTCTCTAAACGATGGATTTCATTGAGGACTATTCTTGAAAAAGGGAGGTTTGTTTCCCTTCTTCCTCTAATCCATATAGAATTTCTTTTTATCTTCCCAAGCCTTCTGGAAAGTAGGCTTCTTTCTCTGTTGTTCATATAAGCATTTATCTCTTCTCATCGTTTCTTCCATAGTTTTTGGGTCATCATACTGGATCTTGTCCCCAATGGAAGGTGGCAGTCCACTGAGGTACCTTTGAATATTGACAGTTTCATCCTTGATCAATAGAACATACTTCATTAATTCCAAAAAAAATTGCTCGTATTCATCAATGGTCATGTTGCCCATCTTGAGTTCAAAGAACTCTTTCATCTTTCTATCGTAGTATATTTTAGTCAAGTATTTCTTCTCAAAACACCTCTTGAATTCCTTCCAAGTGATATATTTCTCTCTAATGTGTTGCACCTGCACAATATGATCCCACCACATGGATGCCTTTCACTCTAGTTGATACTTTGCAATTCTTCTTCTGCATGAGAGGAATAATTTTACAGTTGGAAATATTTCCTCATGCCAAGCAACCATGTTTCGGCATCTTCCTCCATCTTATGCTCTCCATTAAACGTAGGTCGCTTAAGCTTATTCATTTCTCCCTTCAATTCATCCACTCTCGATCTCCTATGCTTCCTGGTAGGAGATGGGATGGAACTACTATGTGCCCTCCTCTTGGAGTGACCTTGGGAGTGATGATGGTGTCTACCCACACTTCTTGACCTTCTTCCCTCAAAATTTTGGTGACTCCATGTTCTACTCGATTCACTCTCCTTCTACAATTTCTTCTCTATGCTCTCCAAACTCCTTAACATATTTATGTTAAATTCACCTTGTTTTTCCTGAGCTTTTATAAGATTTTTTCTATCTGCTCGACGAGTTTGGGCATCTTTCTGCAATTTATCAACGATTTTGATCATGTTTCCTTCTTTATCTATCTCTTCTCCATGTCCATTGGAGTTAGATCCTTCAACTCCCAAGTGAACATCCATTCCTTTTGTTGCATCCTCGGAATGGGAAGCAGTCTATGCCCTTTCCATTTCTTTTGCACTCAGTGGAAATTATACTCGGTTCTGGCACTCGCTAAACTTCTGCAAACACAATGTGCAAACAAGTGGAACTTTTTAGGTCATCAATCCTTAACAAATTCCACAACATTCAAAAACAACTTGATTCAAGAAAACGTTCAGTTTCCATAAATTTTCTGAGCTCTACTCGGCTCTACAGTACACTCAGTACATAACCCTTTTCCTCTTTTTCCCCAACCCCACGCGACCAAGGGTTGTGACCAAGCGCTAGATCTACAGGGTTCTCTAAATGAAAATTCTGGGTTTCAGTCCTAGAGAATATCACATTCACTTTCCTCTCCTACTCCCAAATTCCAAACTTCTGACCATTCTCACCCCTAGGCCCACGGCACAGCTGTCACCAACCAAGGTGGTGACAAGTGGCATTCTTAAAAAGGTTCACGTTACCTCGAGTGATGTCATTCAGCACTACTACGTCTACTTTTTCCTTTGGAACCCAATGGAACGTGGCACACATCCCTGTGTCCTCGTCAATCCCAGTTATGTCAGCCCAACCCAATACTTTGGTTCATCAGGATTTCAATATTTTGGTCTTCGAGAGTTTGTGCGTTGGCACATCTCACTTCTCCCAATAGCCAATCTCCCAAAATGTTGACATTTCAGAGCTCCTAACCCAATGGTCCTAACTTCCCCACGATCTAATGGTCCAGATCTCATCGGGATTTCACGTATCGATATTTCGTGTGTCACAAGGTTGAAAAACCTCCCACCTTCATTCTTTCAATTCCCAAAATGTTGCAATTCTTCCTATACAATTAACGGTCCAAATCTCTCCTTGATCAATGGTTGTGATCTAATCACGAATTCATGTTTCACAAATTCTCATGAACTTGCCTTTTGACCTTTTCAAGTCACAAGTCAGTGAAAGGCTGATCACTCTCCACATGTCCCTCCCAATGGACGGTTCTGATCATGTTGGGGCTTCGCATATCGCGATTTCCACACTCCTGTGAAAATCCAAAGGGTTTTAAACCTTGTGCACGTTTCCTAGATCCAACAGATGTTGCTCAACATGCTTAGATCTAATGGATCGAATCTGATCTGTTTTGTGTGATCTCCTTAGTGTCTAGAAGTGGATTCAATGGTCCATATATTCTCCTTTAGAGTTGATCTACGGTTGCGGTTTTATTCTACCACAACTCCTCCTGAGCTTCATAACAGGGCCAAGTAACCCGTTGAAACTCATAAGCATTCTGAGGTCTGATATTAGTCCTCCAAACATAATTTCCTCTCAAAACCTCGGGTCCAAAGACCACTTATCCAGACCATCCAGGCTTGGTGTTGAAAATATGGCTCTGATACCATATTGTAACGGCCCAAGCCATCAACCCCCTTGTTGGGTAATGCTACTACGCCGAAACATTTTCATATTTATGTAGTATGCATTTAAATGAAGTTAAATAGATAAGAAGAGAAAACATACAATTACTGTTAACATACAGAATGATTGAAATCAACAGTAAATATCATTGCAACAGAATACATGATAACATTGCAAGCATCACAGATATTCATTTTAATTGAAATTATAAACATGGATATACTTATCTTTGAAACTGTAGTAACTCCGCCAACTACGTCTAGACCTTCCACGAACCTCCGAACCTTATACCTCACTTCTCATCATGCTCAACAGTGAGTCACCCCCGAGTTGGGACTAAGCTCCACCCAAGGCAAGCGAATCCTAGGCTAGGTTGAGGTTACAGGAAACCTACACAGAGAAATCGAAAGGATTCTCTCCAGGAACCTTCTTATTCCCACTACTAACAAACTCTCATTCCCCACATGCATGTTCCTCTTGAGATTATACACCATCACAAGCACAGCCCATCGGTAATTCACCTCCCTCTCTGGGCCTCAGAAACAAGCTAGATCAGGAATTCTTAGAGCTTCAAAGCTGGTACTAGACTCTCTCTAGGAGAAAACCACTTCCCAACAGACTCTCTCACCTAGAGGGAGTTGCTCGTATGCCTGACAACCTAGTTCTTCTACCACAGGCCTGACAACTCGGTTCTTCAGTCAACTTCAACTCAATTCCCACAAGGTGAAGATAACAGAAACAACAACAGGTCAATTCCACTCAGGAACATAGAAGGCAATGACTCAAACACAATTCAGGTACGAATCGACTCTACAAGAGCAGATCAGCTGGCTTACAAGATACACAGGTGACATGGCTCAATTCATAGGTTTTCCACTCATTTTCAGAGGGCGTGACAAGGAATGCACACAAAGTTTGAACACAAACTCAATAGTTTAGACAGAGGGTGTATCAGTTTCTCAGGAAACATCGCAGGCTTCGGGTCTCAGAGCTGTGTGAGGCATACAGAGGTCAGATGGAAATCACCGTTTCAAATAGCCAACAACAAAATGGAGGATGGACCCCAAACTTAGATAATGCTCCAACTTTTAACCACATGCACCCAGGTTGACACTTGTCTTCCTAGTGTTGCATGCATTCCCTTTTTCACACTTGGAGCTACACGTGTTTCTTCTCTCAGGACTGTTATCGCACAGTTTGTAGCTAGGTCAAGTGGCTATGAAGTAGAAGGCCAAACTGGCATAACATGAACCTATCCCACCCAATGTCACCATGATGGGGAGGTTCTTTCTCTTTAGGGAGGTTAGGCCCAGGGGAGACATCCCCGGTAACCTGGAGTTTTGAAGAGGCAAAGGTATAAAATTCAAAGTAAAGTTCCCCCTTCATAGGTCACCACAAAAATAGATAGTCCGGCTAAACAGCCAATAATGAAGTGTAGGATAAAAATAAGAACACCTGCTTGGGACAAAGCAAACCAATATATATATATGCAAGCTATGATTCAATGAGTTAGTACTTCAATAAACTATTTGATATCAATGTATAAGCAATTGCAACGATAAATATTGACAAAATTAGCGTTTGTTAATATAGCAATGAAATAATGTTACTTCACCAATAAATATCAAGATGATGTAGCAATCAATGTATCCAATCAATCCCTCATTCAATAAATGTTTTAAACACCATCCAATTGCTTAATAAATGAAATTTTCTTCATCAAGATGAAATAACCAACGGTTACGTCAGCCTTCTAGGGTTAGTAGTTAGTTAGGGTTTCAATTTATAAGAGGTTTTGAGAGTTGTTTAGTCACTTTCACTTCAACGTTGGAGGTATAAGATCAATGACTAAGGGTAAATGGAGTCAAATTAAGGGAGGATGCAAAGGTTGAAGGAAAAAGGATAAGGACTAGAGGGAAGGGTTCTGAAGTGTTGCAATGGCAGGGCCCTAGAAACAAAACCCTGGGGGAAAGAGGCTCACTCCGGTGTTGCTTAAGCAAGGCCTCATGCTATTTCCTCATTCCTTAGGTTTAGCTTGGAAAAATGGCTAGCATAAAAGATAAATCAAGACACGAGAGTGTGGTGAGGGAGAGTGTTGCTAAGGCAAGGACATATCACCAAACCTTAGAAGCAGGATGACCCTAGGTGTAGATAACCTAGGCTTGGGATGTCTCCTCCTTCTTGACTTTTAAAGGTACGTCTAGCACAAGGGGAATAATCAATAAGAGTGTAGCAATGGCTAGGCTCTTCCTTCCTTCTTCAATGGCTGAAAATTTCTCTTTTACAGGACATGAGACAACGACCTACTTGTGTGTTTGTCCCCTAGGGTTTTAAAATCAGAAAAGTTTATAATAAATGCAAGAATATAATACTACAACCATTTAATCAAGAATTTTTGCAAAAAAAACACTTACATATCATCATGAAATAGCATTGCAAACCCTAGTTTTAAACCTTCCTTCAAGAGAAATGCCAAAAATGCTAAGAAATGCCCTCCTTCAACAAGTGCACCTCACTTAAAGAGAAGAAATACCCAAGTAGGGCACAAAAATCAGATCTCACTAGGAGAGTGAGTGTTGTCTTATCTCAAAATGAGGATAAAACTCCTCAATATGTACTATATCAATGACCTTTAATTAATTTAGGTCATAAAAATAGTCAACAACGCTTTAAACCAAAATCATACTTTTTTTACATTAAAATGTCTAATTAAAACCCTAACTGTGTGGCCTCTCCAACATGCCACACATGCCACTGCTGCCCAGTCTACCTCCAAGAATGACCATGAAGCTAGATGATCTCATGGTAAGGATGGGGACGCTCTGAGCCTTCCAAGGCCAACGTTCCACTGAAAAGGGGTCATTCCCCCTAGGCTGGGCTCTGCCAAAGTGCCTCTGGTGAAACATCCTCTTCTTCTCCGGTAAAAAAACTCGATCAAACATTGTCCTGTCTCTGCCCCTCTGACAAGGTCTCAACAACCATCTGATGGGCTCTTCTACCCCATGGAGGTCCAAACTAATCATCTCCCCATGTGTACCGGTCCAAGTGGTATCTGTCCATCGGGCATGGTCCTGCACATCAAAAACTACGCCCTCCACGGGCTCATTAGTCACAAGGATCATAGAAATGTCAATCACATTTCATCATTAATATTTATCAAACATATGCATAAAAACCCTGATACATCGTTCAACAGCTCAAAGACATTACAAAAATCCAAAATACAAGATCGAAGAAAAGGACAAGACATCCTATTGGACTAGTATCCATAAGAGACGGGAAGTTCCTAGGAGGGTTTCATCCAAGCCACGTAAATGAGGTGATGTGGCTAGGAGATGTCCAGACAAGTGGGTAGAATGAGAGATAGGGATGCATAATGTTATATGTGGGTGCCTTTGTAGAAGGTGAGTTGTACCCGTCATGGATGCAATTTTTTCCAAGCCCGTTCTTGCCTTTATTCTTTCTTTATTTTCTTTTTCTTCTTCTTTTTCTTTTTATTCAAGGTCTAACCGGACGACACTTCCTTGGCATGGTGACCAAAGCTAACAGTGTTACCCACAAGTACTTTCATAGAGATGAGAAGGTTGGCTCGTGATGAGACCCCCTTTCCCTTGGCCATACAACCAAAGGTCATTGCCCTGGCGTGGTAACCAGATAATGGCAATGTCATACTATTAGGTACCCATGAACCTAAGAGGCTGGCTCATGATGAGACCCCCTATCCTCTTGGCTAGGTCTTGTTTATTATTTTCCGGGTCCCTCTTGTTTCTTGCTGAGAGGCTTTTTATTTCCTTCTCGGGGATCCCTGGGTGAGGCATCTCAAGGTTTTACTTCTAGGATTTTATTTTTTACCAGCTGCTTTTACCTTCTGGGCCTTTAGCCCCTTATTCCCACAAGATAAGGTGAAACCCTACAAACAAGTCAATCCAATGCCCAGAAAAGGGGAACGAGACAGATGAGTAGGAGATAAGATGGAAAAGTGGTTGTATGATGGGAGAAGACGATGGCTCTTCAGAAATCCACCCGGTGGAAAACCAAAACCCATGGGTACAAGCTTTCTAGGACAACCTATCAATCCCCCCAATCATGGTCAAGTGGGTTAATGTAAGATCCAAGTAGTCGTCATAGATAAAAAGAGTCAGATGCATATATCCAAAGGTTATAATGATCAAAAGTGACACATACCATGATACCTGGACCAATTACCTCATGGAGCAAGAGCCTTCTCCGATACAAGACCAAGCTGATGGTGATGGATGTTGCTACTGCTGATAAGATGAATCTGATGAAATAATAAAAGGGTGGGCCCTCTAGGTCCATGCTCAGGTCAATCCTTCTCTCGGTACTCCATGTCTAGGACCTGTGGGCCTCGAGACATGATCTCCTAGTTATCCCTAGAAATCGGGGATAACAAGGACTTAGGATAAAAACATGTTTGTCACATAGCTTTTGGAATAATAATAAATTATTATTCCCAATGACTTAAGCCCCCAAGCATATCCCCTAGGCTCAACACTTAGCCTCTCTTTCTAACCTTTCAGCCCCCTTTCCCTTACCCATTCTATGGAAGCTTAGTCCCCCATCACTCTTTCTTTGTGGTCGGTCTGCATGCAACAATGTTTATATTTTATTAATGCTCTGCATATTACATATACCAAAACAGGCATCTTGGCCTTAACACTTAGGCTCTCCCACGTAATAAACACATAAGTCTACCATATTATCAATACTCGGCTCACTAGCCTATAAAACGTGATTTACAATTCATAAACATGATTACAATAGGGCTCGTCCTTGGGGATATTACACCAAGGAAACAACTTCCCTCAACCAGAGATCACATCTAGATAAGATCGAAAGACTCAAAGCTGCACATACCCAAGAAATCAAAAGACTCAAAGATGAGTAGTATGAGATAAGTACTTACAATGAAAATACTGTAGAAAAAATTACAAGGTTGCAATAGGATAATGATATCTTAAATAAAACTTTAGAAGAAAACCAAAATCAGATAGTTGATCTTGAAATTATAAAAGGATAAGCCATCAAGATGAATGAAGGACTCAAGGATTCACAGAAGAAATTATTCTATGGACTCAACAAAATACATAAAGCCAAATATGATCAAATGAAGTTGAGTCTGTAGGTGAAGGATATGCAAGAAAAATACCAAAAGGAACAAGAGGCCTATAGCATAATTAGTGAATGGTAGTGTTGTTCCTAAGGTCTGCACCTAACTACTAAAGGGAAAATCTAGGCCACCTCAAGTTTTAGAATGTTGGTTTCTTTCTTAATTTTGTTGGTCAGATAGAGGGTTGGTTCTACCAATACAAGAGAATGGTTGGGGTTGGAAAAATGATATGGATGAGGGTCCTCCTTGGCTAGTGGGACACAAATGACAGATGACTGAAATAATAAAAAGAAAGGGAAACAAAAAACCACTCAATGACTTATCTACTACAAGAAGTTTAATACTTAAAATATCATCTCAAGACATTAAACATGTATCGAAAATACAGTTACTCCCTCAGGTTGCGATAAAAACAAATCTTCACCAAGCATTAGCTGTTTTCACATGTTGCATAACAATAAAGACAAGTTATACAATGGCCGAAGGAAATGAAATGTATTTTGCACAATTTGAAAACTGCATTCAAGATAAGATAAAAACACATGAAGATTTGAACGGAACATTGTCATCAAGAGTATGTTCACCAAGTAGAGAGCTTTAATCCATGCATAGAATGGGTCCAACCAGTCCGATGTATTTCTATCCTTTCCCAAAAACTCCAACCCTCAAAACATACAAAGATTGCATATTTAACAGAGTTGCAGAGGTTCTCATCCATCTAGGCCTGAGACTTAACTCTAGATCACTAGCGGTAGAAAAAATTATTAACTTAACTAAAACACTAGAATTAATCAACAAGAGTGGTTCTTATCACACACAGAAGACCACTCATTAATCTAATCTAAATAAATGTTGGAATTGATCTACTAAAAACTACTATTGTCTCTGAGACAGAACCGATGCATGCGTTGGAGGAACTAAATTGGTAGAAATAGGGCTTGGAGTGACAGAACAGAGCTCTGTATCGAGCTCTGGAATGCCTGGTAACTATTTGAGGCCTCTGGAGGTGATCGGATGCATGCAAAGATATTCACCTTATTTGTTGCTTTACTGAACTTTCTATAGATAAAACACCTTGTGTTGGACCCGCTAACTGCCACTTTTATTGCTTGCATAATTGTACTGTTGTCAGTCAAGAGGACATGGAGAACACATAATTGGTCACGAACTGGAGTGCGTGGAGTTGATCATCCAACAATAGAGTGGTATGAATTGAGGTGGATGATGTGGATGAAGTTGAAGTGGATGTGACGTGGTGACATAACGTCATATAAGCACATGATTTCAGGAGTTGTTGAACGTGGTTTGGGTCCACACTGCCTTTGGGCCTGAAATCCCCTATAATCTTCCATGTAGCTCCCCAGCAATACCATGGTTTAGATTTTGGCCCGCTCAAGGATTTTAATGCCCGCGCATGTTGCGGCATCAAAATGAACTGTGGTCATTGATATGGTCAGGATTTGTGATCTGGGCGGAAGGTTTATAGGTGGTGCATGGTGAGAGGAGGATTAGATGAGTTCCATGTGTATAAATCAGATGAGTGCCACATGCTTCAGGATTTTGGTGTTCAAGAGTTTTGGAATATGGAGTTTGTATGACTCCTGAAGTTTTACGGGTCTGAACATATTAGTGCCACACATCTTAACAGATGAATTCCATGTGTGTTTGAAATGTCGGCACTTCATCGTTCGGGAGTTTCGGATCGTGAAGCATGAAAATCTACCGAAGTGGTTCAGGCCTGAAGTGACATGTCATGAAAAGAGAGTGACACGTATCACTCTGAAATGGGTGGATGAGGTGCCCCAAATTGCGTGAACTAAGTGCCACGTGTCAGCACTAGATGGATTCCACGTGTCTCTGATGGATGAGTGCCATGCGTCTAAACTGATGAGTGCTAAGTGTCTTTGGCACTTCAGGGTTCGAAAGTTTCTGCATGTAGATTTTGTATAACTCTCGGAGTAGTATGGGCCTGGAGTGATGTGGCAGTCAAAAATGAATGTCATGTTTCCTAACATATGAGTTCCATGTGTCTCCAACAAATGAGTCCCATGTGTCTCTGGAACTTCGAGCTTCGATAGTTTCTGGATGTAAAGCATGGAAATCTACTGAAGTATTACGAGCCCAAAGTGATGTGTCTCTTAGGGACTTTGGTGCTTTGGCACTTCGGGGTTCTAGTACTTCATGGGTTCTCTCTTGATGTTGAACCCCACATGATTTCGACACTCTGAATGCATGAAAATTGTCGATCTGAGTGGCCCAATGGATCTCCACTATCGAAAGTTAACCTGTTTGTTCCCACAATATGAGCCCGAAATTGACCGCTATGAATTTTTGTGTTGTGTCCACGAGCATTTCCTGTGCATTTAAAAAGGGTCGGTCTACCTGCTGTGAGATCAATCAATGGAAAACATGATGACAATCATTATCAACCAAATACAACATGTAATTATCCTTCAATAAACAATAGAAATGAAAATGCGCGAAGACTCAATCAAGAAAGAAATGAATAAGAACCAAGTCACTCAGTAATGGGAAACCAACTTACCCAACCAGAAGAGGAAAAATTGATGAAGGCATAGGGAAATGAGAGAGGAGGGGTAGGGGTGCAGACATAGCTTACAACATTGGCTCCAACTATTGATAGTACTTCCCTGCAAGGTGCTAAGAACAACATATCATTGCCTTTGAATTTAATAACTTTCCCCCACCTTCCTTGTTAGAAAAACAGAACCACGGAGAAATAAAATAAAACACATGCAAAAACAAAATACAGAAGACACACAATACAAGAGAGACACATATTTATGTGGTTCACCCAGTGTGGGCTACGTCCACCAGAGAAATTGCTAGGTCCTTCCTTTATTATTTTCCAGCAAATGAAGGGATACAACCTACAGCAAAACCCATTGTAACTTCCTCTTCTTTCTCTCACAGTCTCCTCTCTCAGAATACAATATTCACCATCAATCATAGCTACGATACATTTCCCTCATAAAAGAGGGTTTCCTTCTAGGGAAAAAAACCCTAACATAATCCCTACCGTTAGATCTGCGACCTTATAATGAACAGTCCATATTTACAATGAAATTACAATATACTTTTATAAGGCAATTTTTCCTTCGGGGGCTTCGCCCACGAACCCCCGCTAGGGGCCCGCTTGCCCCCAGACCCCCCAGCCGGGGGGATGGACCCCCCGGACCCCGCAGAGGGGGTACCCCACCTCTGCACTCCCCCATGTGGAAGAGTGTACATACTTCTAGGGTGTAAATACTTCATGGGATATAAACACGACTGAAAGCAAGGACCTCTGAATAAGGAAGATAATCAGGCTCCACAACCAACAATCTCCCACTTGGAGATTGATCTCAACAACTCCACTACTGTTGTATATGCTGGACTCTGAACCTTCTTGGACCTGGCAAATTTCTCATCTTCTTCTTCATTCTTGAAGACCAACTGAAAATGAGCAAGAACTCAGTTTCTCCCTGGTTACTCCCTTTGTTAACATGTCTATAGGATTATGGCTAGTGTGTATCTTTTCCATCTTCAATTGTCCATCTTCCAAGGCGGATCATATGAAGTGGTACCTCAACTTTATATGCTTAGTCTTCGAATGGAAGGTTGAGTTCTTTGCAAGGTGAATGGCACTCTGACTGTCACAGTACAACCTGTTGTTCTCCTGCTTCTTTCCCAATTCCTCCATAAACCTTTGTAACCAAATCATCTCTTTACTAGCCTCTGTAGCAACAACATACTCTGCCTCTGTTGTTGAAAGTGCAACAACATTTTGCAGTTTCTAAATCCATCTTACTGTTGTTCCACCTATAGTAAAAACATACCCTGTGGTGCTCCTCCTACTATCTTTATCACCTACCATATCTGAATCAACATATCCCTGTAGAAAAGTGTCTGAACCTCCAAAACATAATGCATGTGTCGTAGTACCTCTCAAATACCTAAGAATCTACTTTACTGCTTCCCAATGTTCTTTACCTGGATTGTTCATATACCTGCTCACAACTCCCACTACATGTGCAATATCTGGTCTTGTGCAAACCATTGCATACATCAAGCTGGAAACTGTTGATGAATATGGGACCCTGGACATGTATTCTACCTCCTCCTATGTCTTGGGACACATTTCCTTAGTTAATTTGAAATGGCTGGCCAAAGGTGTACTAACTGGTTTTGCATTTTGCATTCTAAACCTCTCCAACACCTTCTTTGTATACTCACCCTTAGACAATGTCAGTTTGCGATTTTTCTTGTCTCTTGTTATTCTCATACCAAGGATTTTCTTTGCAGCACCCAAATCCTTCATCGCAAATGAATTGGCTAATTTCTTCTTGAGCACATTTATATCCTGCATATT
>ML776589.1:221805-236208 GCA_009831015.1 Picea engelmannii | reverse complement strand
TATATATATATATATATATATATATATATATATATATATATATATATATATATATAATCATTCTTTGCCAGTGTTCATATATGTTTCATCATTTATCACAAGATTCCTAACACCATCAATTTCACTATTGTACCCTTTTGAGTAAACCAAGCCAGTAACAAGAACGCTAATTAAAATTTACTAGACTTTATGTTTGTAGGGTCCATCAACTAGATTAGGCTAGAGCCTTGATTTAGGTTGGAGAGGAAACTCTTCAAGGCTATAAAAAAAATAGATGAGTATGTGATAAGGAGTGTAGAAGTCCAGTATCGTGAAAGTTATCCGGGAGCCCCCTCTAACACAAGGGCTAAACACGAGGTTGCGTGCAAAAAGATAGTGGAGATAATCCCTCCAAAGCCATACCAATTGTAGTGGAGAACACATATAGAGGGCTTGTCTTGGGATTCCGTCGATTGCATTTTCCATGGAGCTATGTGGGTCTCGAATCCATTCGAGGTCCTTAGTTGTCTTCCGAACCACTTGCTTTCGATACCCTTGGTAGGTTTTGGGCTTGATACCCTGCTCATTGTGGTCTACCCGACTATCGACTGTACCCGCCTGGTGACTGTTTGCACGCTGGCAACCTAGTTGCCTATATTTCTAGTGACATACACAGGTGATTGCGGGGGTATACCACGGTATCTAGGACAGACATCAGGCCACACTTTGCAGATTATACCCAGAGGGTTCTTCCATTTTCGAGTTGCACTTGCACTGGTAAGTTGCTCTAGTGTTGGTTGGTGTAACTGTTCTTCCAACTAGTTAATCGTTTGCTTTATTTCCCTTTAGGAACTTTTAGTGTGTAACTACTAATTTGTTGAAACTTTCTATTCAAGTATAATCATATTTCCATAGTAACCATTCAAGCAATTGATGTACCAACTGGATTTCTTGAAACTGTTTTGTGAAAATAAAAATTTGAAAATGGAATGACGACTTTCTCTGAATATGAACCCCACACTTGGAGTGAAATCATGATAGACGATTAAAACTGATAAAATCCTCTAAGTATGCAACCATCAGATCATAAAATTCATGACCAGTTACCTATGTATTGATAGTAAACTCATGTTCTTTCTGCTCCAAATGAATAGACTACTCTTGTGAAAATGTTGCGTCCATAGAAACGTTAACATCCTCGTTTTTTAGACCCAAAAATGTAATAGGAAAATGTTGCAATCTGTTTCCACTATCAATTTCTCCCTTTAAGTTTAGAGTGGAAATTTCATCACTACTAGAAACATTCGAGGAAATGGCAAATGAAACTAAAGTATTACTATCGACATCTCTAGTTATGTTGTCACAAGCATCATGATCTTCATAAAAAATTTAACCAACAAGTTTACCTTGCAGCTGTTGATTGTTTCCTTGTAAATAAACATATTCATAATCTTTCAAAGAAAAGGCATCGTAAAAATCGGAGGGAATCCTGCTACTTCCATTTATTCTAGGAGTAGGAACAACTAGTGTAGTGAGGGCATCATTTGATGAGAAAGAAAACATGTTCAAATGCTCCTGTAGCTCGTCCTCTTTTTCTTGACCAAAATTTAAACACATATAATTCTGAAAGTCATTGTAAGTCAAGAATGTGAGCTGATCCTTGATATTTATAGTCAGATGTTGAGGGGAAGCAACTTGTCATTTGGAAAATTGATCATCGCTCTCTACAAAAACTTCATGAAATTCATCATTAAAAAATGCATCCCTCTTCTCATAATTAAGAAAAGGTTCACTTGGACATGTAAATCCATATTTGTTATAATCATCAATATACTTAGTTTCAAGAATAGGAAAAACTAATTTATTAGCTTCGGGATCTGAGGAAGAATAAAAATCTAAAAGTGATGAATTAGTATGTTGAAAATAAGAACCCGGATCAGATTTTCGTTGTCCATATCCTTCCTTGGCCTCCTCTATATCCAAATATGATTTATATTTCTCATAAACTCGTTCATGTTCCAAATCTTCGTCCCAAACTCGATTTAAGATCCTTCTACAACCTCATATGTTGTCCTCAATCTCCTCTGCATCAGTGAACATATTCTTCAATGATGACGGCCTTCTCTCTCTCAGAAAAAGAACCAGATCAGGGTATTGTGCAATTGTATATTGGACCATGGTAGCAACTTCAGTAGGTTGAATTTCCATGGGCATATTAAGATAAAAAATATGAAACCTTCTACTGAATCCAGTAACAGCGTCATCCTTCTCCCTTCTCAAGGCATAGAACTCTTAAAGATATTGTTCAAAGGATTTTTTCTTTCCCCAATACCTCAAAAACACATTACGCAAAACATTTCATGAACTACTAGAATCAACTTCCAAATTTATGAACCCAAATGATGCATCTCCAAATAAAGATTTGCAAAATATTCTCGTCACTACATCCTCATGCATAATTTGAAAATTATCAATGAAATTTCAAAAAGACTCCAAGTGCTGCTTAGCTGCAACACTGTTTTCTCCATTGAACAAAGGAAGGTAATCAATAAAATTGGTAGGATAGGCATGAAGAATAGGTGGTAGCTTTAAGGGTTTGTAATACTTCTGGATCTTGGACTGAATTTTGGTAAGTTGATTACAAGTTGGAACAACGATTTCAATTAGTGGTGAATCAGATTTATTATTCAAAGTATTACATGACTGGTCATGATCTGGAGAAGTCTGGATATGATCAACATCATTGTTAGTGGGTTCAAATGAAGGAATGAGATTAAGATCGATAATGTAAGAGGGCGGATATTCTCTTCTCAAGTATGGATTGACCATTGTAGGCTTATAATCATTTGATTAAACAAAGCATAAGATAATTCTTTTCACATGCCAAGGAAAAGACAGGAATAAAATGATGAAGAAAAATATGATCTCTTTGAAAAAATGGATGGCTTGGTACCTAGTCTATCCCTTCAATCTTTCCATCCTCTATCAGCTGGGCTCATTCTCTAGTGGAGTCTTTTGATTGTGGAGTCACCAGGTGAAAGATTGTAGTCATATGTGTGTCTGGAATTTTTTCATCATCAAAAACCAGATCTGATCATTATCGTTCTCCCAAGGGAAAATATTTTGTTACTCCATTCCCCGACAATGATGCCAGAGGATGTTGGTCCTAAGGTCTGCACCTGACTGCTAAAGGGAAACATTAGGCCACCTCAAGTTTTAGAAGGTTGGTTTCTTTTTTAATTTGTTGGTCAGTAAGAGGGTTGTTTATACCAAGACAAGAGAATGGTTGGGGTTGGAAAAATGATATGGATGAGGGTCCTCCTTGGATGGTGGCACACAAATGACAGACAAGTGAAATAATAAAAAAAAAAGGAAACAACAAACCACTCAATGAATAATTTGTTGCAAGAAGTTTAATACTTAAAATATCATCTCAAGACATTAAACATGTATCAAAAACATAGCTATTCCCTCAGGTTGCAATAAAAACAAATTTTCACCAAGCATTATTTGTTTTCATGGGTTGCATATCAACAAAGACAAGTTATACAATATTCGAAGGAAATGAAATGTACTTTGCACAAATCAAAAACTGCATTCAAGATAAGATAAAAACACATGAATATTTGAATGAAACACTGTCATCAAGAGTATGTTCACCAGGTAGATATCTTTAATCCATCCATAGAACAGGTCCAACCAGTCTAATGTAATGCTATCCTTTCCCAAAAACTTCAACCCTCAAAACATAAATAGACTGCATATTTAATAGAGTTGCAGAGGTTCTCTTCCATCTAGGACTGAGACTTAAATCTAGATCACTAGCAGCAGAACAAATTATTAACTTAACTAAAACACTAGACTTAATCAATAAGAGGGGTTCTTATCACACACATAAGACCACTCAATAATCTAATCTAAGGAAATGATGGAATTGATTGACTAAAAACTATTATTGTCTCTGAGATAGAACAGATGCATGCGCTGGAGGAACTGAATTGGCATAAATAGGACTTGGAGTGATAGAACAGAGCTCTTTATTGAGCTCTGGCATGTCTAGGAACTGTTTGTGACCTATGGAGGTGACTGGATACATGGTCAGATCTTCATCTTATCTATTGCTTTATTGAATGTTCGACAGCTAAAAACCCCTATGTTGGCCCCACTAACTTCCACTTGTATTGCTTGGATAAATGTGTTGATGTCAATCAAGTGGACATGGAGAAGACATATTTGGTCGTGAACTGGAGTGCATGGAGGTGATCGTCCAACAGGGGAGAAGTATGAGTGGAGGTGGATGACGTGGTTGCAGCTGAAGTGGAGGTTTGTGGATGTGACACGATGACCTGAAGTCATATAAGCACATGATTTTGAGAGTTGTCGAGGGTGGTTTGGGTCCACACCATACTTGGGCCCTCAATCCCCTATAAGCTTCCACGTAGCTCCCCCATGATACCATGGTTTATATTTTGGCCATCTCAATGATTTTAATGCCCAAGCATGTTGTGGAGCCAAAATGAATTATGGTTGTTGATATGGTTGCAATATGCGATCTGGGTGGAAGGTTTGTAGGTGGCATGTGGTGGGAGGAGGATTAGATTTGTACCACGTGTATAAATCAGATGAGTACCACATGCTTCAAAATTTATGTTTTTAGGAATTTTGGAATATGAATTTTGTATGACTCCTGAAGTGCTACGGCCCTCAACAGATGAGTGCCACACATCTTAATAGATGAATGCCACATGTTTTTGAAATGTCATCACTTTGACATTTGGGAGTTTCAGATTGTGAAGCATAAAAATCTCTCGAAGTGGTACAAGCCCGAAATGACATGTCATGAAAAGAGAGTGACATGTGTCACTCGATAATGGGCAGATGAGGTACCCCAAATTGCCTGAAATAAGTTCCACGTGTCAGAGCCAGATGGATTCCATGTGTCTCTGATGGATGAGCACCATGCATCTGAACTGATGAGTGCCAAGTGTCTTCGGCACTTCAGGATTGAGGCGTTTCTACATGCAGAGTTTCTATAACTCCCAGAGTAGTACTGGCCTGGAGTGATGTGGAAGCCATAAATTAATTCCATGTGTATTGACGTATGAGTGCCATGTGTCTTTGGTGAATGAGTTCCATGTGTCTCTGGCACTTTGGCCTTCAGGAGTTTGTGGATGTAAAGCATGGAAATATCCCGAAATAGTACAGGCCTGAAGTGATGTGTCTCTTCAAGACTTCGATGCTTTAGGGTTCTGTTACTTCGTGAGTTCTCTCTTAATGTTAAACCTCGCATGATTTTGACACTCCGAATGCATGGAAATCGTCGATTTGAGTGGCCTGATGGATCTCCACCGTCGGAAGTTAACCTGTTTGTTCCCACAATCTGAGCCTAAAATTGACCGCTCTAAATTGGTGTGTTGTGTCCATGGGAATTTCCTGTGCATACAAAAAGGCTCGGATAAATTGTTGTGAGATAAATCAATAGAAAACATGATGAAAAGCATTCCTAACCAAATATGATATGTAATCATCCTTCAATAAAAAATAGAAACGAAAATGTGCAAAGACTCAATGAAGAAAGAAACGAATAAGAACCATGTCACTCAGTAATGGGAAACTGACTTAACCAACCAGAAGAGGAAAAATTGATGGAGGCATAGGGCAATGAGAGAGGAGGGGCAGGGGTGCAGACGTAGGTTACAACAGGTAGGATATTCATCAAAACTCCCCAAAACGTTTTATGTGTATTCGGATAAGAAAAGAATCGGAGATCTATGACCCTCAGATTCAAGAATGGAAACAATAAAAGATATCAAGGATACATAAGAGTAGGTCAATGTAAAAATAAAAGAGCTATGGAAGTCATCCAACATTCTATTCACACAATTAAGAATGCATTCCCTAAAATAATTAGAGAAGGAATCATCAACTCAAACAATGGTAGAAGATGTGGAAAGCAGGAGATACCTTAGCATGAAGTCTATTGAAGTCATCGAACAAATTAATGTAGAAGTTATAGAGACAAGGTTGATATGTCCCACTAGGTTAAATTCGCTAACTGAAGATTCCTTGCAACGTGTTGAGCATAAATTAAAGAAAAAAATTATTACCCCCATCTGCAACATCAAAACAAATATTGAAAGTGTTAGAATACTGAGGGGGGGGTGAATCAGTTTGAGCACTTTTTACCACTTTCAATCACAATATCTAAACTTCAACTTTATCAGTAGTATATCATTTATGAATGCATTCAATATATCATGAACATATAACCGTAAGCAGTATCATCACATCAAATAACCACATGCATAGTACATCATAATTTACGTGGAAAACCAAATGGGAGAAAACCACAAAATTATTTCTTATATATATCAATAATACATTCATAGGAAGCACAAACTTCCAAATTCTCCAGCACCAACCCCCTAATTTATAGGAACACACCTGAAGGAAGCACCAACTCCCTGAGTTCTCTGGCACCAACTAGAAGGAGGCTACGACCCCATAATTTAAAGGAACCAACCTGAATGAAGCACCAACTCCCTGAGTTTTCCGGCACCAACCAGAACTAGGCCAAAACACCCTAATTTACAGGCATCAACTTGAAGGAATATTCAACTTCTTGAATTATCTGGGACCAACTGGAAGCAGGATACAAACCCCTTTCCTTTCCCCATCCTACCACCTTGAAATATAAGTGTAGACCCAAACTGTCACTACCATTTATCAACCTGTAAATTCCACTGTAACCAATACAACATCCTATCATTATCACTATCACTATCACTTCCACTTTCACATCAACCTGTGACTGGAACTATCACATCAACCAAACACTGTCACTTTGTCAAATCAACCAATCACTGTCACTCTATCACATCAACATGTTCTTGATGATCAACCAATCATCTAACCTGTCACTGTCACTTTCATCGTCACTATCTCTATCACTGTCTATGTCACTGATATACCATCAACAACCAACTATAACTAGATCCACTCATATGGACACCAAAACCATCACCAAACTATGTGCATCAACCATCAACAAGAACCTATACCATACCATGTGCATCAAACATGTACCATATCATGCATCGAAAATTTAATGACCTGTATCATACCATGTACATCAACCTATACCATACCATGCACATCAACCTGTACCATACCATGCATCAACCATGTACCATACCAAGTACATAAAACATGTACCTGAACTTGTACCATACCATATGCAAATTATCCAATATGTGCCAATGTCTCAACAATGTACCTCAACTATATGATAACTTCACCATGGCATATACCAAACTAGATACCAAGATAGCCAACACATTGTTACACATCAAAAATACTCACTTTGATAGTGTCGCAAGTGTCGTCATTACAAGTGTCGCAAGTGTCACATTTTTCTCACAAGTGTCACAAGTGTCAGGGAAGCATATTGTCATGATGCCTATGTTGTGCTTATAAAGACATGAGAAGGACACTTAAAACACCTCAAAATTTTGACTTGGAAGAGGAGAAATGAGTCAGCAGGCTTACAAACATTTTTCCATCTGAAAGCACCTCAAAAACTAAGATTTTGAAGGAGAGCACTCCCCTATACCTCTTATGGGAGTGTCGACGCTCCCCCTTACACTGTTTGGGAGCGTTATAAAGATCTGATAGCCCTTTTGAGGGAGTGTTGGTGTCTTTAGGAGTGTTGGCACCCCCCTTAAGCCTACTGGGGGGTGCTACAATGCTCTAATGGCCCTTTTGAGCGAGCGTTGCCTATTCTGGGCAGTAGTTAAGTTGTTGACATGAATGGGGGAAGAATCATTTCATTCTTGGAAGGTAGTTGGATTTTTATCCCTAGTCCAGCCATGGTCTTAGGGTATATCCTCAACTGAAGGAGGAAAATCCTCAACTTCCCCAAGGATATATCAAGTGGTTAAAGCCTCTCCAAGGCTATATAAGCAAGATTTCTAATGGTGAAAGGGGACGGGAAAAGGAGAATCACACCAAACTTATGATCTCATAAGTGGTGCTGGAAGGGGGAAGAATTGCTAGCATGAAACCTATTATCTCATAGGAAACACAAAGTCAGCCAAAGGAGAGTGATTAGTGAAGTTGATATCATCCAGGTTGTGGATCTTTCAAGCAAGGGTTAGACAAAGGGGACTTGATGAAGTTGTTTCATTCGCATCTATGATTGTAAGTATTGTTGTCATTATTCTCATTAATATGACACGCTTGGCCTGTTTCTTTCTAGTTTGTGTCTGATCTTACATAAACTTATCATTGATAGATAGATCTGTTTTCAAGCTAATATCAATAGAGTAGGAAGTGGTTGTACTTTGTTTGTCTACAGGACTCAGCGAGGAGCGAGAGTTTGGAGCTCGACTTGGAGCGTGTGGGCACAAACGTTGATAAAGAGGTATTGCTATTCTCCTTCCTTATCATGAATTAGTTTTTCTATATTTGAAAGGAAGTCAGTGTCCATGTTAAGCATTTTTTGTCTTAGAGTTAGGGTCTAGCTCTTTGAGGCGATCTACCTGTCCGCAGTGAGATTTTCCTACAACAGAAACTGGTGACTCCACTGGGGAAGAATCAAAACTTTCTTAGTTTCATTTTTCCTCATAAGCCTTGTCTTACCTTTTGTTTTCTTAGACCTTGTTCACCCCATTTATATCTGATTTCATTTGTTGATTGACTCTTCACTCCATCACACTCAGCTTGATTGCAAAAATTCCATTGAAATTTTGGGTTTTTTGGACTTTTATCTGAGCTTTAGGACTCCAGCGCTCCCCTACCTTGTTAGAAGAGCTCCAATGCTCACTTAAGCTACTGGACAGAGATTTATAATGCTCTGGTGTCCCTTATACCAGAAAGCCATCTCTTTTTGCCCAAAATCTCTTCAAAAATTGCAATTGTTTGGAGGTCTACACCCTGTTTTTTCACTTGTTCAGCTACTTTAAGATTCATGATTCTTCCTTTGACCTTTGACATGGCTCCTCATGAGAAGTAAACACCTTATTGTTCATATTTTATTCCCTTCTTCATTCTTTTTGAGTTTTGTTGTCGAGAGCTTGAAATCAATCCCCTGTTTTCATCTCTCCTATCCGACTGAGCGAGAACTCTAGTAAAGGACATCATAAGTCTGTAACTCTTCTCATTTGGTTCTTTGAGGTCATATGATCCAATCTCTTTCTCCTTCCTTTTGCATTTTTTATTTTCTTTCTCTTGTTTGATTGCAAAAGGGTGTGTTGTTTGTGCAAAATCTGTGTTTTCTTGTCCGAATCTCCTTGATCTGAAAGGGTAGTTGGTAGGACAAGTTTTTCATTGAATTCATCATCGTTCACATGAAAAAAACAAAAGTACATCTTAATGATTAGTTTTCATATTAGTTTGAATTTCTGAAATGTTGTAGCATCATAGTGGATTTGATTGAGAACAAAATTTATTGAGGGCATTCCTTATCAAGTGTTTGATAGTGAAAACGACTCTTCCTCTTTCCCTTAAATAGGTATTCATCGAAAAGAAACAATTTCTTATCATATTTCATGCATATTTTTGGGAATTGAGTCATAATTCCATCAGTTTCACTTTCGTACACCCTCTGAGTAAACAACAGCCATTAAAATCAACGCTTAATTAAAATTTATTAGACTTTTTACATCTTTGTTAGCAAACCTACATTAGTTTAAGGTGTAGGGCTTTGGAATAGGTTGAAAGGATAACTTTCCAAAGCTATCAAACAAACTTAGTATCTTGCGGTAGGGAGAGTCAAATCTAATTGTCGTATTAGTCTGCCTAGGATCCCCCTCTCAGACAGGGGTTATGCACAAGGTCACATTCGGGTGAGTTACAGAGATTATCCCTCCATGGCCCAATTGTTTGTAGTGGTCAGATCATATATTGGGGGTCACTAGAAGGTATACCCACAATCTTGAGTGGAATCCTTTCAAGTTGATTTTGGACTTGAATTCCTGCCCATACGTTCCAACTGGACTATCGACTGTACCCGCCCAGGGGCTGACTACGAGTTGGTGACCTTAGTAGCCACAATCTTTAGGGTCTCACACAAGGTGACGGTGAAGGGAAGTCTCATTGTACCTAGAACATATGTTGGTCAAACTCACTTGGGCTCCTTGGAGGGTAAATCCACAATTACTGCATGGAAGCTTGCACCAAGGCATAAGTCTGTTAAGCAGGTCACCAACGTAACTGATCCACCCTCTCTATCCCTGCCCCTTCCTATTTTGATATCACGATGTTGGATTTCATCACCAACTAGTGGTTTCATCATAGGAAGGTTTGTTTGATTGTTTGCTTCTTATATTCTTAGCGTTTGTTGTTTGTTTTACTTAGTGGACCTTAGGTCAATTCAGTGTTAATGGCATCGAATCTTGGGAGTACCAATGGAGGAATCCCTTCTCCTGGGGAACCTTATACTTTTCCTTCGTTTGGAAACTTTGGTCCTCCATATGTTGCCACACTGAGTCTTACAGGACTCACGATTAGATTACCAGTTTGGTTGTTCCCCACTCCAGTAATCCTGAATCCTCCCAATGTTTCAGTTGCACCTAATACTTTGGATGTCGGTACACCACCCATGCATCAACCTCATGTCAACTTTTCGCCTTCTTTGTCCATCAAGTCTCCTTCCATTTCTCTTTCTTCGCCTAGTGAAATATCTAAAGCAAGTAGCCAGGTTGATCAGAAGAAGAAGAAACGGAAAGAGAAGAAAAAGAAGAACCTGAAAAAGACAAAGACCCCAACAACATCAGATGTTGGCTCTAAGAAACCGGTTGTTGTTAATAGTACTGGGAGTGTTGATGAGGTCAACAAGATTAAAATGAAGAATCCAAAACCCAAATTCCCTTGCAGTATTTGCAAGGGTGACCACTTTCTGAGGGATTTCCCCAGTCTTACCCAGGTCTTAGAAATGTGGTCCTCCACATCATCGGCCTCTGTCGGTCATGTCGATGATACCCTGTCAATTGGTGATGTTAAGGTTGGTAAGAAGAAGAAAACTGTCAAGTTCCCTCGCATGTTATGGAAAGGTAATCATTACTCTCACCTTCATCCTCGCATGGACAAGGCTTCTTCTCTTTTGGAAAAACTTCAACTTCCAAAAGGTTATCGTAAGCTTTCCTCCGACCCATCATTGGTTGATGGACTGGTCAATCCGGTTCCATCCCCGGTCAGTCCGGTTGATCAGGTGGTCAATCTAGTTTCCTCCTCGATTGAATCACAAACCCAAGTAGTTGATCCAGTTCTGTCATCGATCAGCCCCACTCTTCATCAAAAGGGTGACACCAAAGTGGTCGATCTATTTTCATCCTCGTTTGATCCCACTCTCCTGTTAGAGAGTGACACCAAAGCAGCCGATCCATTTCTACCCATCGACCCCATTCTTCCCTTGGAGAATGAAACTCAAGTGGTCGATCCAGTTTCACCATCGGTTGATCCCATTCCTCCATTGAGGAATGTCAAAGTGACTGATCCAGTCCCTTCCTTCGTCAGTCCCACTCTTCCTCTGAAGAGTGCCAAAGTGGTCGAGCTAGTTTCACCATTGATCGATCCCATTCCTCCATTGAGGAATGTCAAAGTGACTGATCCAGTCCCTTCCTCGGTCAGTCCCACTCTTCCTCTGAAGAGTGCTAAAGTGGTCTATCCAAGTCCACCATTGGTTGATCTGATCCAATCATCGGTCAATCCTACTCCCCTTATAGAGAGTAAACCCGATATTGTCCATGTTTTTCTCATTAATACAGACTCTACCGTGCCGGGGGGCATTCCTCCTTCTCTTGTGAAACCCCCTCCAAGTAATGAGGCCATCCTTTTTGATTGGGGTGTGCTAACTAGACCTGGTATTCCCTCTCACATTCCTTTCCAGATTATAGTACAAGTTCGTGGTCAGGACGTTCCTCAAATGCTGATAGATGAAGGTGCGTCCATTAGTATTTTTTCTTCTGTTGCTTGGTATGCTTTGGGTTATCTGCAGCTTGCACCAGTTACACAGAATCTGTTAGATTTTAACAGAAGAACTAGTCAACCTTTAGGGATCCTTCCTCAGTTTCCTATAACTTTGGGAGGGAAAACTATCTTTATCGATGTCATGGTAGTCCGAGACACCTTGGATTTCACTTTACTCCTTGGGTGGGATTATGTCTATGCTATGAAAGCTCTTGTATCCACCCTTTTCCGTGTGATATCTTTCCCTCACGATGGAAGAATTGTGACTATTGATCAACTTTCATTCATCAACCCCGATTGGGTTACCTCCCTAAGTGGTTATTATATGTAGACAGTATCACCCCTGCCGCATGTCAATTATGTTGCGTTGTCTCCCATGACCTCAACTTCCGATGATTTGGATCCGGTAGTTGACATGGTGATTTCTTCGGTAGGATTATTGGAGCCTGATCTCTTTGCTCCTATCGTGACCCTTGACATGTGTTCCTTCTCGAGTGATTATCTTCCATCCAATGAAGATATCCTAGAGGCCATGACCACGTTTTATCCATTGAAATGGTGCCCTTCCAGCGCATTATCCTCTTGGAAGCCATGATCTGGACAAAACCACGAGCATAGCTTCTCTTCTCTGAGGAAAGCTCTTTAAAAAATGAAACAGAGGTCTTGAGAATAGTTATTTTCCTGTGTCAAGCTCGTTAAAAAATGAAACAGTCACCTCTCTTGAACCTTCATTTCATCCACCTGTATCCTTTTTCTCCATCTAGCACAGAAATTGGTGACAACCTCAAAGTCGGTGAATGAATTGAAGCTTGGGGGGCATGTCTCCAGCCTTTGATGATCATTCTGGAGCTAAGCCACCAACTTTCAAGCTGGGGGCATCCCGAGCTTAGTCTTTGTTCTTTCTCGTGCTCGTAAATACATGAGAATGCAACTGGGTAGACTTTTATCTCTTTTTTGGACCCGCATGGACACACGAAAAAGGAAACCCCTTGGAGTCATCTTTAAACTCTTTTCAGAATCTCTAAATATGAAAATATTTTTGAGTGATCTTTCTTCCTTTCACGCTCGTTAAAAGGTTTGAAAGGGCGTCTTTCGAGCGATATTTTATCTCTTTTTCGGTCTCGTTAGACTACTGTACGAAAAAGGAACTGAGAGAGTTCTCTTTTAAGTGTTTTTCCAAACTCTATAATCCTGAAAAACCTTCGAGTTTTCTGTCTTTGGAATCGCTAAAGAACACATCAACAGGCCCATACGGGATTGAACCCTTACTTCTTCTAGTTCGATTAAACAAAGGAAGAGGAACTTACCGAAGGTGAGTTATATCGAGCATGTATTATCCTCCTTGAGCTCATTAAATTAAAAAGAGGTACTCGTTTATCTGGATGGGGGAAAATTTGAAAGAAGCAAGCCAATCAGTTTTTAAGAACATTACCAAGTAACTCTTAGAGTTTCCCTTGAACACGACACTTTGTCTTTGCACACATTTCAATATGCTAAACCTCTGCACTGAGCCAATCCTTTGAGTTTCTTTCACTCCTCTGGGTCACCTGACGCAAGTCACAGCATCCACTGCATCATCAAGTTTTGGTCCATGTCATGTTTTTGCTGTCGTGCCTCAATGTTCAAGGGAAGTATCTGCCTCGAGAGTCAACCATCACAAATATCTTGTCTCAATACCTATGTCAGTCCATGTTCATTTGATCTACCAATTACATATCTATGTTTGTTTCATGTCATTGATGGGGGATACATCAAGGCCCTCCTTCAACGAGCCTATTCCTGTCGACTTCAACACATTATCCAGGCACAAGCCTTAGAAACTAGTTAGTACTTTGGGACCTGCATGCCTCAATGGTAGGCCTCCTCACATTTGACAGTGGGTTTACATCATTGAACTTTGATCGGATGATTCTACAGATGTTCGACTCCAGCTCATCCATTCACATTCGTTGGAATGTACTAGGGTACCTTGGGAATCATTGACATTAATGGTGATCTCCCTCGTGCTTTTTAACGGTTCACATCATTGATCGGTAATCAAGTGTTTTCTGCCATGTTCGACATCAGGACATCTATTCACATGGTTAGATTCATACTACATCGGGATCGGTAAGAAGACCCTGGGTTGAGTGATCACTTTGATATGTACTTTTCCCAGGTTGCGATGGAGTTTCTTTTGAACAATGACACAGATACTGTTACATAGATCCACTTTGTATTGGTCATGGCTATGTCTTGTCATCTCATAGATCCACTGTGTATTCTTCGTGGCTACGATCATTTCATGTCATAAGAGTATAGATCCACAGTGTATTTTTCAGTGGCTATACCTTTTTATCAATACAATTATGGATCTGCGGTGTATTTTATGGCGGCCATATCTTGCAAGTCTTGATCACCCAAGCATAGGTATGCCTGCCTTGGGTTTGAAACATGTCATAATATTTGTTGGATGTT
>ML776589.1:198597-221643 GCA_009831015.1 Picea engelmannii | reverse complement strand
CGGCCATATCTTGCAAGTCTTGATCACCCAAGCATAGGTATGCCTGCCTTGGGTTTGAAACATGTCATAATATTTGTTGGATGTTTGTGTGCAGCTTCTGTCAGGTTCTCTGCGTCTATACCCTTGCTTGAAATTCTACAAAGTATTTCAGTTATCAGTTCTTGTCTTCTAACTTCATACTTTGGGGGGCAATCTGTTACACATCAAAAATACTCACTTTGATAGTGTCGCAAGTGTCATCATTACAAGCGTCGCATTTTTCTCACAAGTGTCGCAAGTGTCAGGGAAGCATACTGCCATGATGCCTATGTCGTGCCTATAACGACATGAGAAGGACACTTAAAACACCTCAAACATTTGATTTGGAAGAGGAGAAATGAGTCAGCAGGCTTACAAACCTTTTTCCATCTGAAAGCACCTCAAAAACTAAGCTTTTGAAGGAGAGCGCTCCCCTATACCTCTTCTAGGAGTGTCGACACTCCCCCTTACACTGTCTGGGACCATTATAAAGCTCTAATAGCCCTTCTGAGGGAGCGTTGGTGCCTTTAGGAGTGTTGGCGCCCCCCTTAAGCCTACTGGGGAGCGCTACAATGCTTTGATGGCCCTTTTGAGGGAGTGCTACCTATTCTGGGCAGTAGTTAAGTTGTTGATATGAATGGGGGAAGAATCCTTCCATTCTTGGAAGGCAGTTGGATTCGAATCCCTAGTCCGGCCATGGTCTTAGGGTAGATCCTCAACTGAAGGAGGAAAATCCTCAACTTCCCCAAGGATATCTCAAGTGGTTAAAGCCTCTCCAAGGCTATATAAGCAAGCTTTCTAATGGTGAAAGGGGACTAGAAAAGGAGAATCACACCAAACTTATGATCTCATAAGTGGTGCTAGAAGGGGGAAGAATTGCTAGCATGAAAACTATGATCTCATAGGAAACACACAGTTAGCCAAAGGAGAGTGATCAGTGAAGTTGCTATCATCCAAGTTTTGGATCTTTCGAGCAAGGGTTAGACGAAGGGGACTTGACAAAGTTGTCGCATTCGCATCTACAATTGTAAGTACTTCTATCGTTATTCTCATTAATATGACACGCTTGGCCTATTTCTTTCTATTTTTTGTCTGATATTACATAAACATATCATTGATATATAGATATATTTTCAAGCTAATATCAATAGAGTAGGAAGTGGTTGTACTTTGTTTTTCTATAGGACTCAGCGAGGAGCGAGAATTTGGAGCTCGACTTGGAGCGTGCGGGGACAAACGTCGATAAAGAGGTACTTTTATTCTCCTTCCTTCTCATGAATTAGTTTGTCTAGATTTGAAAGGAAGTCAGTGTCCATGTTAAGCATTTTTTGTCTTAGAGTTAGGGTGTATCTCTTTGAGGCGATATACCTATCCGTAGGGAGATTTTCCTACAACACACATACTTCTAAAAATGTATCATATCATCACAAAGGTGTACCATATCATGTACCATCATCATCAAAACATGCCTCAAGCATGTACCATAAACATAACCATAAATAAAACTTGTAAAGCATACCTATGATCATGTGGAAGACCTAATACACAAAATTGCATACATGTATATCTTCCTCAACTTCATCAACAAGAGAATAACATCTTCATCAAACTTTACATCAGTCTCGTGAGACTAGTTTTGGATTAGTAACAAACCCTAAATTTCAACAATCATAAGTCCATACCTCTAATGAATAAAAGTATGAAATGTGTACCACATATACTCTGAGATCTTTCTTCCATCTCCTCAAAATTTCAGGTTATGAAACTTCTCAAAACAAAAGTTATAGAAACAATGGCGGACCTTAATTATATCCTATTATGGAGATCAAACCTGTACAACATGCCACGTGCTCAATATTTTATATTTGATTCTGAAAATTTTACACAAATTTCTATGGACTATTATATTTTCACTGAAATTGGTCTCATAGAATGTGGATATTTTATGAAGTTATGATTGTTTTACCCAGAATACATGTTTGAGACTAGGTTGTGGACTAGTCAAAAGTGTAATCTTCCACAGAGTTTATCTCCAAAAATACAACGACCCAGAAGCTGAAATGTTTACCACAGTTACCTTGACATGTCTTCATGAACTCCTTGGTTACCTCATATAATAATAACTTACTCACATAGAATATATTCAATAGAATGTGTGTGTGAATGTACTTATTAATGACTTTTTGAGGTTTATATATACTTTTTCTAAGTAACATACTTCCTTAACTTTATGGATTCTTGAAATTTCTTGTTACAACCACTTTACCCTTTTATTAATGACTTACAACCAATTAGGGCTTCTTAACCCATATTTGGGGCTTCTTAACCCATCTTTGGGGCTTCCAACTTCATGACCTCATAACTCCTCAATCGTGAGGAACCACATGGAATTCCACCTACCATTGTAAACAACATGATGAGGAATATCTATCCATAAGGGTGTTACCTACATTTACAATGTACTTCATGTACTTATTCCTTAAACAACTTCAAGATTCATGACCACACCTATGGGTTTCTTGTAGACTTATTCAAGGTGTCTTCCCATGAGGGCCATGATTAGAGACTTGATCCATAGGATATTTTAATGACTTATGGTTGAGTTTTAATTTTGCATGCATTAATTAACCATTTGAGAAAACTTAGTGAAGAATGAGGAAAGAAGAGGAATTATGATAGCCATATACACATATGCAGATCTGAAATGAAATAATAGACAGCAAACCATAACACGCAGATTGATAACGGAGTTCGGCACAACTTTGCCTACGTCTCCGGGCCTTTTTCTCTGTGGGGGGGGCTTCTTTATTTCTGCTCAAAAGCTAAAAAGTACATCGTTGCAATGCCAAATTGATACAAGATTGATCTGGTCATGTTCTTCCAGATCTCTAGAACCATGCAAAGAAAACAGCATGCAAAACAGACATCTGAAGTTCCCAGAAATGGTCTGACAGCGTCTCCTCCTCAAAATCTTGTTTGCCTCAAACTGGCTTTGGCTTGGCTTCTCCTCAGCATAACTCTACTCTAAATTCCCCCCCATGGCCTTAAAAAGTCCTGGGTTATATAGTTTGGAAGTTGGTTACTCATCTCCAACTTCCTCCCAAAATTTAGGCTCCAAAACTACCCAATATCTCCCAAAAATGGAGAAAATTAACTAAAAATAGGCTTAATTACAATAAAAACCCAAAAATTGGTTATAAAACGACTTTATAGTTAAAATTGGTCGCTAGCCCCCGAGCCCTGGGTGCGCGCTCCCTTTGGCGTGGTTATATTGGACCATGTGGCCACGCGCTGGCCCCCCTTTCGTGCTAACTCCCCGGTCGTGTGGTGTTCGCATAGGTCCACGGGCCACGGGCCAACCGCTTAAACTTCCCCACGCTATATGGTAATGGTCCGTTGTATGTGCTCCCAGTTGTATGGTGTAGTCGTATGGTATGCATCGAGGGCTGGGGCTAAGCCCGGACCCTTTTTACCGCCGATCAAACCTTTGTTCAAACTTAAATACCGTTTGCACCCTTTGTATAACAAGAACCACCATGGAGGCGGGCGGTTAGCCCAGCCCTGCCAGTCCACTGCCCGGTCTATAGGTCGTGGGTTCGACCCCCGGCGACATAACAAAGTTTTACCAAAACCAATAAAACAATCACGGGGTGCCACGTGGCAACCCACGACTGGGCCATGTGGCACCTAACCCACCAACCAAAACATGCCACGTGTCAACTGCTGATTGGCCCACGTGCCTTCCATGTCAACTTCCATACTGCTTATGTCAACTTGCCACGTCATCCCTATCGTACTGCCCTGTCACCCATGCCACGTCTCACCCTTTCAGTGGTGACACGTGTCACCTCCGGATTGGTCCATCTGTATGCCAAACCGACTTGTCACACTCTGCCACGTGTTGTCACCCGAGGCTGCCACATGTCATCTACTGAAGATACAACATCACCTGTATAGATTGTACGGTCTACACAGTTAGCATGACACGTGGACTATACGGACTGTACAGTCATCCCTTTTTTTTTACTTGTTTGACCTTTCGGACAGAATGTGATATCTTGCTCATACGGATCATGTTTGACAAAGTAAATATACCACCGGAATCAGGAAGATGAGACGGACGCAATGGCACAGGTTTCATCGCATTCCGGGCACTTTTATTTTTGAGCATTTTTCAAGCCCTGTTAGGCTTCTGGATCCGATTTCGGATCAGTGAATGTACTTATTAATGACTTTTTGAGGTTTATATATAATTTTTCTAAGTAACATATTTCCTTAACTTTATGGATTCTTGAAATTTTTTGTTACAACCACTTTACCCTTTTATTAATGACTTACAACCAATTAGGGCTTCTTAACCCATATTTGGGGCTTCTTAACCCATCTTTGGGGCTTCCAACTTCATGACCTCATAACTCCTAAATCGTGAGGAACTACATGGTGTTCCACCTACCATTGTAAACAACATGATGAGGAATATCTATCCATAAGGGTGCTACCTACATTTACAATGTACTTCATGTACTTATTCCTTAAACAACTTCAGGATTCATGACCACACCTATGGGTTTCTTGTAGACTTATTCAAGGTGTCTTCCCATGAGGGCCATGCTTAGAGATATTCCATAAGGGGGCCATTTTGGAGACTTCTCCAAATAAGCCCATCACATAGGTTGACATCAATGAAAACCATTGCTTGTTGAAAACATTGACAATCAATTGTCCAACAATATCCCCCTTTGGCATTGATGGAAACACTCATACTCCACCTATGACCAAATTCCCTTCGATTTTTCTCTCCCCCTTTGACATTAATGGAAAAAGGTATATCCTTTTGGGGTTGTTCCCCCTATACTCATGTTTTTAATATTTTTTTTCTAATCTTTCTATTTATCCTCCTTTGAAATCATGGGTAAAAGAGTAGTTGTGCATGTCGATATAACTTCTCTGAACAATATTTATATGACTTAATGTGCTCCCCATATATTCATTCTTTTGGTATCTTTCTCTAACAATTTCTCTTCCTTAATGTAATTTTTAAACCTGTGAAGTAAAGAAATGCATATAGATTCTTAAGAAAAAAAAAATGTAATCTATGGCTCATACACATAGTACACAGAGATTTATACCGGAAACCCTCAACCAGGGAAAACCTTTCTTATATTCATTATATCAAATTTCACCATTCACCATACAATATATACAATGTTTTTAGGTATTTCGTAGATACCAAAACCCTAATCCCTTAATCCAAGATTAATTTAGAAAACTGCTAAAAATAGCGAAATCAACTAAAAATAACAAAAAATGCCCAAAAACAACTACTAGAGGGATCATCAGACGCAGTTGTAGAATCCGATGTGCCCACACACATATGAAAAGAATATAACACATACCCAACACTTGACTTATCTACAAGATGTCGTGTATATCAATGTGGGATTTCCTGTATATGCTTTATTTCCTCTCTTCTGGTGTTTCTTGTCCATTGTAGCTTCCTCTTGTATATGAATGGCATATAAAAAAATCATTAAAAGTTACTTGACTTCAAGTCTTCATGGATTTTCAAGTTCATATCAATGACCATACCTTCTTCTAATGATATAGTGTATGCTTTCCTTCCTAATTCCACTTGTCCATTGATTCCACTGATTCCAATTGTTAATATCCTTTCATCCATTGTCCTGTATCATTTTAGGCCTATCAAATCTCTCATGAATACATCTCACTCCATATGTCATAAGATTCTCATGAAACTTCTACTCAAATGCATTAAATGTTGACACATCTACTGATTACAACATATTACAGTTTCTCAAGCTATCTTCTCAATTTTTCAAATCAGACTCCACATGCCTGCAACAATATGTACTTAATATATCCATGTCTAAATGCATATTTGGAATCCTCTATACAATGAATCTCTGCCACTCTGAAACTTCCTGTCCAAAAACTACAAATACTTCAGATTGTTCAAAATATAGTTCTTTGATATATAGAGTTGTTTCTAATATTCCCCTTGTTCAATATTCATATTTACTGGGAGTCTCCAAGTTGGATGGCTCGGAAAAATATCTTCTCTTATTCAAATTAATATTATTCTTCATCTCTAGAGACATCTTCCTTTTAATCCTCTTTATGAATTCTAACCTCTTTCTCTTTTCCTCTGGGTTCATCATGATATCACCCTACTGCAAATCATGTGAGTATGATCTTTGTATATTCTTCATGCATATGTTATTTCTTTACCTATTCTTATTTTCTTTTCCAAACCTTCTTATATCTGATATCTCCTTCATAGAAGTATATATCATGATTCTACAATCACCAGATATATTTCCATAGATATGGAATTTCTAACCATAGCTATGGAATTTGTAACATTCAATATTATATGGAGTCACATATGCATTTCTTTCTTGACCATTTATTCCATAAGCTTTGAAATTTGAAGCTTTATTTCCAAAGTTAGTACAAATAAAATAATGACCATAAAAGAAAATTACGTACCTAGGTAGAGTGAATGATATTTTTTTCTGATGTAGTCCTTCTGAATTCATGCCTTGGCTAATCACGATATTCTCTTATGTTGGGTCTTCTTTGATATATGTCTCTTCTGTAATCTTCTTCTTGAATTTTCTTCATTTCTGGAATGTTCTTCTTTGAGAGCTCATATTCTTCCCTCTTAGTAGGGCGTTTGATGACTTATGCATAACTCTTAGTCTTCTCTTCATTCTTTCTTTCTAACAAATTGTAACATTTATCTTCATATTTATTTATTGATGATGTGGAGATTTATCTCTCTTCATTTCTCATGTTGAGCTTTACAACTTTAACTCTCAATGTCAAAACATTTTCTCTCTTATTTGCTTCCTTTCTTTGTGCTACTATTTTTTCTTCCAAAAATTGTTTTTCTTCCAACTGAATTTTGCATGCTTCATCAATCCTTCTAGATTCTTTTACTTGGACTTTTAGGTTTGTAATCATCTGATGGAATTCTTCATAACTAGGATTTTGATACTCGCTTTTAATCTTGATCAATTCTTCCTTGAGTGACTTTTCTTTCTCTCTTTCTTTGACCAGCTTGTCTAAAGCACTGGTTAGGTATCTCTCATAATCTTCTTCTTCTGAATCTGTCTAACATGATGAGATTATTTCTTCCCATACTAACTCAGTATATTCTTCATTTTCTTTATCATGATCAACATTCTCTAGAGGATATTCCTTTGAGTAGAAATCATGTAGCTTATCCCAAATTTCTTTGGCTGATGAACATTGTCCCACTCTCACTTTTACTGGATCCATTAATCCTTCCAAGATGATATCCATTTATATTTTATTGTTTCTCTTTAATTCCTTCTTGGATGGAGCCTTCGGTTTCTTTCAACCGATGTATCTTGTAACAACTAAGTACCAAACATCATACCCATGTGCCTGTAAAAATGTTTTCATTCTTTTTCTCCATAACTCATACTTTATACCATTATGACCATCGAAATATGGTATTCCATTCCTGTAAAATAAGTATCTCTCCATGATATATCTTCCAGTGGTTATACTATTTCTTGGAGGACCTTCTCTGATACCAATTGTTGGAATACTGAGAGGAGGGGGGGGTAGGGTGAATCAATATGACCACTTTTAATCACAATATCTAAACTTCAAATTTATAATAAGTATATCATTTATGTTTGCATACAATATATCATGAGCATATAACTATAAGCAAGATCATCACATCAAATAACCACATGCATAGTACACTGAGATTTATGTGGAAACCCAAATGGGAGAAAACCACGGGATTCTTTCTTATATATATCGAGAATACATTCATAGGAAGCACCAACTTCCAAATTATCCAACACCAACTTGAAGGAGGCACCAATCCCTTGATTTACAGGCACCAAATTGAAGGAAGCACCAACTCCCTGAGTTCTCTAGCACCAACAAAAAGGAGGCTATAACCCTCTAATTTACAAGAACCAACCTGAAGGAAGCACCAACTCCCTGAGGTTCTCCAACACCAACTAGAAGGAGGATACAACCCCTTGATTTATAGGAACCAACCTGAAGGAATATACAACTCCTTGAGTTCTTCTGCACCAACCGGAAGGAGGCTACAACCCCCTTTCCTTGCCACGTCCTACCGCCATGAAATATAAGTGTAGACTCAAACTGTCACTGCCATTGATAAACTTGTAACTACCACTGTAACCAATACAACAACATGCCACTGTCATTGTCACTTCCACTTTCACATCAACCTATGATTTCCATTGTCACATAAAACAATCATTGTCACTATGTCACATCAACATGTGATTGATGATCAACCAATCTTATAACCTATCATTGTCCCTATCACTGTCACTGTCTCTATCACTATCTCTATCATTGATATACCATCAACAAGAAACTATAACTAGATCCACTCACATGGATACCAAAACCATCACAAAACTATGCACATCAACCAGAAACTATACTATACCATGTACATCAAAACTATACCATATCATGCATCAACCATGTACCAACCTATACCATACCATGCACATCAACCTGTACCATGCCATGCACATCAACCTATACCATATCATGCATCAACCATGTACCATACCAAGTACATCAACCATGTACTAGAACCTGTACCATACCATATTCCAAGTATCCAAGATGTGCCAATGTCTCAACAATGGGCCTTAAGTATGTGATAACATCACCATAACATATACCAAACTAGATACCAAGATAGCCAAGATATACTTCTAACAATGTATCATATCATCATAAAGATGTACCATATCATGTACCATCATCATCAAGACATGCCTCAAGCATGTACTATAAACATAACCCTCAATAAAACATGTGAATCATACATATAATCATACCTCTAATATTATAGTAGACCTAATACATAAAATTACATACTTGTAGCTCTTCCTCAACTTCAACAACAAGAGAATAACATATTCATCAAACTTTACCTTAGTCTCATGGGACTATTTTTGGATTTGTCAAAAAACCTAAATTTTGAACAAGCATAAATCTATACCTGTAACGAATAAAAGTTTGAAACTTTAACCATGGATACTCTGAGATATTTCTTCTATCTCCTCAAAATTGCAAGTTCTAAAACTTCTCATAACTGAAGTTATAGAAAAAATAACAGACCTTGCTGAATTTTATCATATTATGGAGAGAGAACTTGTACAACATGTCACGTGCTAAATATTTTATATCTAATTTAGAAACTCACACACAAGATACTAAGGACTATTATATTTCCATTGAAATTTGTCTCATATAATTTGGATCATCTATGAATAAGTTATGATTGTTTTACTCAGAACACCTATTTGAGACTAGCTTCAGGACTAGTTAAAAACCTTATCTTCCATAGAGTGTATCTCCCAAAATAAAATGACCCGGAAGTTGAAAGTATTACCACAGGTACCGTGACATGTCTTTTCAACCCCCTCCAATATTATCTATATGAATCATTATAGAAAAATAGTTATAGAAAAAATGGTAAGATGACCTTTAAATAACATACCTTAGAACACATCATCACATGACTTCATCCTCCCTTGGAATTTCTCCCTTATTCACTTCATCTTCCCTCTAAAATTTTCCTCAGATATCCTTGGTTATATTAGATAATAATCACTTGATCACATAGAATATATTCAATAAAAATTTTGTTTCAATGTACTTATGAATGACTTCTTGAGGTGTATATATACTTTTTCTAAGTAACTTATTTCTTTAACTTTAGGGATTCATAAACTTTCTTGTTACAACCACTTTATCCTTTGATTAATTACTTACAACCAATTGTTAGGATATTTAGACACTTAGGATTTAGTTAAGATCTACTTGGTCTATTGTGTCGTTAGGTAAAGTGTGTTTTCTAGTGTGCTTCTTTAGTATGCATTAGTATGCATTTGTAGTTAGAAAATCCGACTGTCACGATATGTTCTCGACGTAGAGTGATCTGACGGTTCATACTCTCCTAGATCTTAATGGCCATTGATCCATGGCTTAACACCCGATTGGTCTATGATCTCTATTTAAAGAGCATGCAGGGTCATTTTCCAATGATCGATTGTGAGAAACTCTCTTGTAAAATCTCTCTATAATCTTTTTCTTTGCATTAATAAACTGCTCCAAGTGGCCACGTTGGTTGGGGTCATGGATGTTTCCCTGTAGGTGTTTTACCACATGAAAACATCAGTGTGTTGATCTTTGATCTCATTATGTGAGTGGTTACTGAAGGTGTTATTCCTCTGTTTGAATACCTGTGTTGTTGAGGCGAATATGTGAACAATAATTTTACAAGTTACTGCACTACATAGGGAATCCAAATGCAACACATTGTTCCATATACACCACAAAAAGATGGTGTTGCTAAGAGAAAGAATCAGACATTAAAAGAAATGGGTAATTTTATGATCCAATCTAAGGGATTAAGTCTAAAGTATTGAGAGGAAGCCATCAACTGTGCAAATTACATAGTAAATCACACTCCCACAAAGGCTCTTAAAAATATAACACTGGAAGAAGCTTGGACTAAAATTAAACTAGATGTAAGTCACTTATGTGTATTTGGCAGTATAGCATGGGCTCACATTCCTGGTGAGAAAAGGAAAGCATTGCAGCCTAAAAGTGAGAAGTGTATATTTGTTGGTTATTCTGAAGATGTCAAAGGTTACAGAATTCTTCAATCACATTGTAATGAAACTATTATTAGAAGAGATGTTAAATTTGATGAAAATCTCTTGGCCTGCAATCCTAATTCAGAGTTTGTGCCTTCTTTGGCCTATGAGCCTAATTCAGAAGTTGTGCCTTCTTCAGCCTGTTAACCATCTTCGGTGTTTGTGCCTTCTTCTAATCTGGTTTCTTCTTCAGATGATGATAGTGAGGATGAAAATTCACCTCCGCATGCTCACCCTCCTCCATATGATTCCTTTGAACCTAAACCAGCACTAGCTCCACTGCTTCCTAGATGGGTCCATTCAACATGAGAAGCTACTAGTGATCTTGTCGATGATCCTTCATATCATCATCAGACACGTTCACAGTTCTAGCGAGCCTCTTCTCTTTTGGCTGAAGTTTCAAAAACTCATGATCCAGAGACATTTGGATAAGCTTCAGGTCATCTAGCTTGGGATACAACAATGAATGAAGAGTATCATTCTTTAATGGCAAACGATACTTGGGATCTTATACCTCTTCCAAAAGGAAGAAAACTTGTTACATGCAAATGGGTCTACATAACTAAGTATGCATCAGATGGAAGTGTTGAAAGACACAAGGCTCGGTTAGTTTCCAAAGGATTTTCCCAAGTTGAAGGAATTGACTATAATGAAACCTTTTCCCCTATAGAAAAAATGAGTTCCATCCACCTTGTTCTTTCCCTTGCTGCCTCACATAAATGGGAGGTCCATCAAATGGATGTTAAATCCGCCTTCTTGCATGGATATTTGCAAGAAGAAATCTACATGGAACAACCTCCTGGCTATGTCCAGAATGAGTCTATCTTTTTTTGTCACCCCAAGAAAACTCTTTATGGTCTCAAGCAATCTCCTTGAGCTTGGTATGCCAAAATGGACAGCTTTCTTATTGCCACTGGATTCTCTAGATGCCATTCTGATCCTAATGTCTAAACCAAGAAAGTAGGAATCCATCTCATAATCCTTGTCCTTTATGTTGATGACCTTATCCTTACTGGTAGTGACTCAAAAATTTTAAACCATGTGAAAACCAGCCTTAAGAAGAAATTTGAAATGAAAGACTTAGGATTTTTGCACTATTTCCTTGGCCTCCAAGTTTTGCAAACCAGTGCAGGAATTTTTCTTTCCCAGTCTAAGTATGCTTGTGACCTTATTTGTTGCTTTCACATGAACGATTGTAAACCAACCCCTTCTCCCTTCCAGTTTGGATTCAAGCTTACTGCCACCTATACTTCTCCTGAAGTTGATGCCACCCTGTACCGTTAGTTAGTTGGTAGCCTCTTATACTTAACTCATACCCATCCTGATCTTTCCTTTCTTGTTGGTCTTGTTGCTCGGTATATGAAAACGCCCCATGAAAGCCATTGGAAAGAAGCTAAAAGGATACTTCTCTATGTTCGTGGTACATTTCATTTCGGTATACATTACAGTTTAGGGGGGGACTCCTTTATTGGTTGGTTTCACTGATTCAGATTGGTCCGGGGACCCTGATGAACCGAAGTCTACTACAGGTTATGTTTTCAGCCTTCGTTCATGACCTGTCACTTGGGCCTGTAAGAAACAATAGGCTATTCCACTTTCTTCAGCAGAAGTAGAGTACCGAGCAGCAGTAAATGCAAGCCAGGAATCCCTATGGCTTCAACATATCCTTTCAGAGTTTGGATTCCAGCACTAGCATGCGACCAGCCTTTGGTGTGACAATCAGAATGCCATCAAGCTCGCTAACGACCTAGTTCAACATCAGCGTAGAAAACACATTGAGCCACACATGCACTTCATCAGAAAGCTCATTCATGATCAAGTTATTGAAGTGCTCTTTTTCCCTATAGAATATCAAGTTGTAGACATTTTCACAAAGTCTCTTACAGAAGCGAAGTTTTCCAAACTTCGATCTATGTTAGGAGTTTAGGAAGTTGTCATTAAGGGGGGATATTCTCTAATGCCTCCTTCCTTCTCCTATTGTTTCACTATTGTAAATATTTCAATCCTATCCCAAGTTGTTCTTAAGGGGGAATGTTACGATATTTAGACACTTAGGACTTAGTTAAAATCTACTCGGTCTATTGTGTCGTTAGGTAAAAGTGTGTTTTCTAGTGTGTTTCTTTAGTATGCATCAGTATGCATTTGTATTTAGGAAATCCGATGGTCATGATATGTTCCTGACATAGAGTGATCCGATAGTTCATACTCTCCTCGATCTTAGAGGCCATTGATGTGTGGCTTAATACCCAATTGGTCCATGACCTCTATTTAAAGAGCATGGAGGGACATTTTCCGATGATCGATTGTGAGAAACTCTCTTGTAAAATCTCTCTGTAATATTTTTCTTTGCATTATAAACTACTCCAAGTGGTCGTGTTGGCTAGGGCCATGGATGTTTCCCTGTAGGGGTTTTACCACATGAAAACATCGGTGTGTTGATCTTTGATCTGGTTATGTGAGTGGTTACTGAAGGTGTTCATCCTTTGTTGGAATACATGTGTTGTCGAACACTAATTAGGGCTTGGTAACCCATCTTTGTGGATTCCATAGGGGCTTCTTAACCCATATTTGGGGCTTCCAACTTCATTACCTCATAACTCCTTAACCTTGAGGAACTACGTGATGTTCCACCTACCGTTGGAAATGGCATGACAATGACTATCCATATATGACTGTGTTGCCTACATTTACACTATACTTCATGTCCTTATTCCTAAAAACAAATAGGGCTCCATGAACACACCTATGGGTTTGTTATAGACTTCTTCAAAGTGTGTTCTTGTGAGGGACATAATTAGAGTTACACCATAAGGGGACCACTTTTGATACTTCTACAAATACACCCATCACATATGTTGACATCAATGACAACCATTGCTTGTTGACATCATTAAAAACAAGATTTCCAAAATAAAGGACATAACTATGTTGAGTGGATACTAATATCTAGGAATTAACGGCATGGAAAAGCTTTATAGAAAATATGCAACTGCCAAGGCCCACTTGATTGTTGTTTTGTAACCTAATTTTGCAAAAAAATCATATTTTTTGTAATTATTGTAATCTCCCAGTCAGGAAAGAGAACTGAAGTGTCATTTCAATCCTTTGACAGTTTGATAGTTAGAGAAATACAAAAATATTCTCTTTGTATTCTATAAAAGACATGAATGTAAAGAGTAAAACACTTTTTTGCTTTTGCAACTCAGATGGTATTACTACTTTCATTTGAATAAAGAGAAATAGGCATTTTGGAGACATGTGATTTTGGTGAATGTGTTTGAGATTTTTCTTAATGCTTTAGTATTTATCTGTGTTCTAAGATTTTAATTGTGTGAACTATTTCTGTAGTTTTCTCTCCGACATAAATTATCACTTGTTCCCTTTATTAAATACAGTCATATTGTTATTAAAACTAAGTGTAATTTGTTTAACATGTTTAATTGCACTACAACTTTAATTTATCATTTGAATGTCAGAATTATTTCTAATTCAGAAGATATCATTCTTGACTATGTTTAATCCACATTAGTTGGATCATAATTAGGATAGGTTTAATTTAGCATAGAAATGCATATTAGTTGAGTTTTAGCTAGCATCATGTTAGTTTAATTTTAGATTTTGATTCATCTGAGAACCATGGGTTTTTCAAATTAATATTTAGATAATTGATTTAATAATGGAAGCTAGGCCAATATTGTGGTCGGAAACACTATCCCAAACGAAAGTGGGTCTAATTGGGACCTTCCATAGGGAATTTTCCCTTACCTATTTGAACATGTCATTTGGGCCTTCCAACATAAATGGCGCTAGAAGGAGGGCCATAGAAATGAATGGCTACAAATAAAAGAACAAGCCCTTCTTGTTCTATTATGTAAGTAAATAATTCCTTGGCCATTGATTACCATCAATTTTTTTCTGAGAATGCTTCACTTTCCTCGTCTCATTTTTTGAACACACCAGCTCAAACTAGTGCTCAACATGATACCACTCATTCTGAATCTACTTTTTCTTCACCGCAAACCTGCATATTAACCATCCCACATATTGATATCATTCTTAGGCATTCCCATGAGTATGTAAATCATGTTTGTACTAGACAATGGATTAGACCTATAGGCTAGCCTCCCATTGACTATTGGTTGCCTCACGTTTATGGTAATCCTTGCAGCAAAGTTCCATTCTTTATCAACCTTTTCACATATCAAGAAATTCTTGTTGTTGGAACTCTAGAATATCATATGCAATGAGATACATCCAATTTTTCCTAGACTTCCTATTTTGAACTTGAAAGTTTCTTGATTGTTGGTGGTGCCTATTTTATACCTCCATCTCCTCCCGAATCCCCACCTTATATACCAAGAAACGAATTGGGGGAGGACTCTCAAGAGGAATAAGAACATGAGAGTGAACCGAAAAATAAAAATAAATAAAAATAAATAAATAAAATAAAAAATAAAAACATTATAGCTTATCTTTTATCACCCTCCAAATATGGTCAGAGATCATGTGAATCAAAATCCCCTGCCCTGAAATCCTTGGCTTATTCCTGATGTAGTCGTCATACCTAGGATACTTCATGCCATGCCTAAACACCCTAAGAAATTATTTCCAAATTTTCACTTTAACCGAAAGGATTTTGTTGAAGACCACATAAAGAAATTATTGCTTTCTATAAGACTACAAAATATTCATCATGAGTATGTTGTTTTTCATTTTTTTCTCCTTACATTTGATAATAAATCTTCGGTGTAGTTCTTGTCTATGGAGGAATCATCCATTACTATTTGGAGAACTTTCGAGACCATTCTTCTTAAGAAATTTGGGGAAAACAAAATGCCAACAACTTTATTTCTAGAACTATCAAGAATTAAAATGGATTTGAAGGAGTTGGTCAATGACTACAATCAGCATGCCTAAAGGGGTTGGATCCAATGGTGGAAAGCGAGGATTTTTTCACCGTTGGGCAAGGTTCAATTCTCATGAGGGATTTACCTGGAGCTATGGGGACACCTTGAGGTAGTGGTCGAATGTGTGATTGCACCCAGAGATACTATATTAAATGGTATCGTGACCCATGCACACATAAGTGGATCAAATCCCACCCCCATGTCCTTCAAATTTAAGCCCGCAGGGGTGTAGACCGATTGGCAAGTGCCATGTAAATGGAAGGAAATATGTAAAAATAGGTCTCAAGGTCGATTCTCACCGCGATTTACTCAGAGGGCATGCTTGCGGGCTGTGTGTTCCTCCCTTGGGGTTATAAGGCATCCAGCAGGATTCGACTCAATGTCACGTGAGTACGATACTGTCGTTGTTATCGATTCCCCTAGTTACAAAACAAAATGAATACAATCAACGCTTCCTTACCCTATTGAAATGAATACCACAAGCCTCTAAACCTACTGAAGAAATTTCCATTGAATTCCACCTCTGGGTTTCCCATGTCTATGGAAATGTTTGTTAAGAATGCTTAGAAATCCACCCTCAAAGAAGCTTTTCAGGAAGCTATTTAAGTTGAAAAGAACATGTTGAGTTTAAAATGGAATCATGGGGCAGAACCATCCAAAGACAAGGGTAAAACCAAAGAAATTGTGTCCAAACCCTCAGAAGAGAATAAGGATTCAGATTCCATGGATATGGAATCTCTCTAGAGAATCCTTAAAAAACTCTCCAATGAATTGATATATTTGAATAACATTGGTGGAGAAGGATCTTCGAACCCAAAGAAACTTTTTAGATTTCCTCCCAAGAAATATAAGAGTACTCCCCCAACCAATAAAACAAATCCTTTCTAGGTAGATGGGATTAATATGGAAGATATTTTCAATAATTACAGACTTGGAAAATAGAAAATAAGATTGAGGTCAAGGATGAAGGAGAGGAAAATCATAAGTAACAAGAGCAATCTCAGAAATCTCAAGGAACATAAGAGCATCAGGTAAATTCATTTTGGGATATCACGTATGGTGGAGAGGAGGAAGAAACAAAGGAAATACACATGTCCTAAAATGTTGTAACTACTAGAATTTTGAGCAAGAACACTTCATCTAATACCCAAAACACTTCCAATCCTCCTACAACTACCACTTCCAATACCAATCAAACCTCATCTCCTGCCAACCCGACTTCTCCCAACCTATCTAAAATAACACCCTCCAACCAAAAAGATAACAATCAAATGACTAAGAGAAATGATCCTTCCATTTCCCTATCAAAATTGGAATATGATTTCTTGGAAGATTTGAAGAAAACTAAAGCCAATATTTCCCTATTTTAACTCATGAAACTCCCTCAGATTCAAGAAAATTGTTTTTAAACTCTACAGGGAAAGACTTTCAATGGCACTAAAGAAGTTATTGCAGGGACAAAGAAGGAAAAAACCAAATCTATCCTATCCAACAACGACACTCCATCCAAGATTCAAGTGGCCACGAATGCATCCTTAATTGGACAAAGGTCGGGATCTACTACCCCCCTTTCCTGATTACTTTTGAAATCTTTAATAGGAATGTTCATAATTGCATGTTAGACTCGGGAGATTCCTCTAATGTAATGCCCCTTAAATTATGTGAGAATCTTAATGTCAAGCCTGAAGCATATGATATTCAAATTATTCAGTTAGATAGAAGTCGAGTCAAATTAATTGGGGAAATAAAGAATTTTTTAATCAGGATGTCTGCTAATCCTAACATTCATCAGACTATTCATATCATTGTGGTAGACATACCTAATAATTATGGCACTCTTTTGATTAGAGATTTGTCTTCTATATTGAAATATAAGTGTAGACTGAAACTGTGACTACCACTGATAAACCTGTAAATTCCATTGTAACCAATACAACAACCTATCAGTGTCACTATCACTGTCACTTCCACTATCACATCAACATGTGATTGGAACTATCACATCAACCAATCATTGTCACTCTTTCATGTCAACCAATCACTACCACTCTATCACATCAACATGTTATTGATGATCAACCAATAATCTAACCTTTCACTATACTTGTCATTGTCACTTTCATCATCACTATCTCTATCATTCTCTTTGTCACCGATATACCATCAACAAGCAACTATAACTATATCCACTCACATGGACACCAAAACCATCACCAAATTATATGCATCAACCATCAACCAAAACCTATACCATATCATGTACATCAAACATGTACCATATCATGCATCAACCATGTATTGACCTATACCATACCATGTACATCAACCTGTACCATACCATGCACATCAACATGTACCATACCATGCATCAACCATGTACTATACCAAGTACATCAACCATGTACTGGAACTTGTACAATACCATATACCAAGTATCCAATATGTGCCAATGTCTCAACAATGTGCCTCAAGTATATGATAACATCACCATGTTATATACCAAACTAGATACCACAATAGCCAACATATACTTCTAACAAAGTATCATATCATCACAAAGGTGTACCATATCATGTACCATCATCATCAAGACATGCCTCAAGCATGTACCATAAACATAACCATCAATAAAACATGTAAATCATACCTATGATCCTGTAGTAGACCTGATACACTAAATTAAATACTTGTAACTCTTCATCAATTTCATCAACAAGAGAATAGCATATTCATCAAACTTTACCTCAGTCTCACAAGACTAGTTTTGGATTAGTCACAAACCCTAAATTTTAACATTCATAAGTCCATACCTATAATGAATCAAAGTATGAAATTTGTACCATAGATACTCAGAGATATTTCTTCCATCTCCTCAGAATTTCAGGTTCTGAAACTTCTTCAAACAAAATTTATAGCAAAAATGGAGGACCTTTCTGAATTATATCCTATTATGGAGATCAAACTTGTATAGTATGCCACGCGCTCAATATTTTATATCTGATTCTAAAACTTTCACACAAAATTACACAGACTGTTATATTTTCACTGAAATTGGTCTCATATAATGTCGATCCTTTATAAATAATTTATGATTGTTTTACCCATAATAACTATTTGAGACTAGTTTGTGGACTAGTCAAAAACCCTATCTTCCACAAAGTTTATCTCCAAAAATAAAATGACCCAGAAGCTGAAATTTTTACCACATGTACCTTGACATGTCTTAACAACCTCCTTGGCTATCTAAAATAATAGTAACTTACTCAAATATATTATATTCAATAGAATGTGTGTGTGAATGTACTTATTAGTGACTTTTTAAGGTGTATATATACTTTTTCTAAGTAACCTCTTTCCTTAACTTTAGGGATTCTTCAACTTTCTTGTTACAACCACTTTACCCTTTCATTAATGACTTGCAACCAATTAGGGCTTCTTAACCCATATTTGGGGCTTCCATAGGGGCTTCTTAACCCATCTTTGGGGCTTCCAACTTCATGACGTCATAACTTATCAACCGTGAGAAACTATGTGATGTTCCACCTATCGTTGGAAATGACATGATGAGGAATATCCATCCATAAGTGTGTTACCTACATTTACACTATACTTCATGTACTGATCCCTTAAACAACTTCACACTTCATGACCACACCTATGGGTTTGTTATAGACCTCTTCAAAGAGTCTTCCCATGAGGTTCATACTTAGATCTATGCCATAAGGGGACCACTTTGTATACTTCTCCAAATACACCCATCACATCTGTTGACATCAATGAAAACCACCGCTTGTTGAAATCAATGACAACCAATTGTCCAACAATACCCCCCTTTGGCATTGATGGAAACACTCAGACTTGACCAGGGATGATTTTAGGGGCTAACTTTCCCTCATAGGCTAATTTTCCAATGTTTTTACCAAAAACATATTCACTATTCTAAAAATGATTCGCCCAAATTCTATAGGATAAAATTATTTTACCTTACAAATCGCCAAAATTTTATACAAACTATATAAAATCCTTAGAAATTTAAATATTTTTACAAAAATATCGCCAAACATTTTATAGTTGGAATATGAAGGATTAGTAATATTCGCCAAGGTTTCTACATTTTAAAATAAATTTGCATCCTTAAAATCATACCTAGACTCCACCTGTGACCAATGCTCCTTCAATGTTTCTCTCCCCCTTTGACATCAATGGAAAATGGTATATCCCTTTGGGGATGCTCCCCCTATATTCATGCTTCTAATATTTATGTTTTGATCTTTATCTTTCTCCTCCTTTGACATCATGGGTAAAAGGGTAACTCCCCCTGTCGATATAAATTCTCTGAACAATCTTTCTATGACTTCATGTGCTCCCCCCTATCTTCATGATTTTGATCTCTTTCTCTGACAATTTCTCTTCCTTGACTTTTCTACAAGATGTCATGTAGATCAATGTGAGATTTCCTATATATGTTTTATTTCCTCTCTTCTGTTGTTTCTTGTCCATTGGTGCTTCCTCTTGTAATTGAGTCACATATAAAAAAAAACATTAAAATTTACTTGAATTCAAGTCTTCATGGCTTGTCAAGTTCACATAAATGACCATACCTTCTTCTAATGATATAACTTTTTCTTTCTTTCTTGATTCCACTAGTCCACTGATTCCACTGACTCTAATTGTTACTATCCTTTCATCCACTATTATGTATCAGTTTAGACATGTCAAAGCTCTCATGAATCCATCTCTCTCCATATGTCATAAGCTTCCCATGAATCTGCTACTCAACTGCATACAATTTTGACCCATCTACTAATTACAACATATTACATCTTCTCAATTTGTCTTATCAATTTTCCAAATCAGACTCTACATGCCTGCAACAATATGTACTGAATATGTCCCTATCTAAATGCATGCCTAGAATCCTCTATACAATGAATCTCTTCCACTCTGAAACTTCCTGTCCAAAAACTGCAAATACTTCAGACTGCTTAAGAGATAGTTCTCTGATATGTAGAGTTGTTTCTAAGACTCCCTGTTATTGGATAAATCCATAAGTGCGGACACAAACCAATCTCCCTAGATCCACCTGGATCTAGAACAAAGAAAGACAAAATGATACTCTTTCCCTAAATTTAAACTATTGAATATACTAAGAGGCACGATTAAAAGACATACCTTATAATCGTTTCTTTTGATCTTTGTTGTTCCTACTTGGCTCCAGTGCTCTCGTACAGTCAAGATCAAAACAATACAAACCAACCGAAGTGAATAAAGAACGATCTATTCAACAATTAATCTATGTATATGATCAAGGAGTTATACAATAAAGTGGAACTAACTTTATGGGAAAGGGACACATTACTCTATTATATTGATGGAAAGTAATGATTACAACCTGAGCCTTGATGTTGCAAACTTCCTTTCAATGGCCCTTAGCTCTGACACACACACTTGCTCACTTGCATGAAGAAGATCAACCACCTTTGATAAACTCGTTGGAGTTCTCTAGTTGTTGTAGCTTCAGTCCTTCACACAGTCTTTCACTAATTCTCCAATAAACTTCTTTCTTGTTTTCCTCTCTTTGATTAACCTCTTCCATGAGAATTCACTCAATATATAGGAGAGAATGAATTGGTTACTTGGATAAGAATGATCCCAAAATATCAGGAAATCCAGTACTTAGATAACCATTCGAATGTCATCTCATCCTTCTAGAAGATTCCCTTCTAGAAGCTTCGAGAATTCATCTTTTTCCCTTCTTTAGAAAGAGTTCGCACCCTAGCAGTTAGACACAGTGTGAACTTCTTGCACCCTGGCTTAAGGCAGCCTACGAGAATCATGCATTCTCGCAGGCAAATTTATTAGCAGCCTGCAAACCTTCCTCAAAAATGTGATTTCTGGAAAGAGATGAAGGTAACTTTTCTCAGGAGAAAGTTCTAATGAAGAGCCTGAGTACACCATCATCAATACATCGTCATGACGACCAAAATCATGGGTAACAGAATGCCCCCCAAAGTATGAGGTTGGAACCAGTGACAGTCGATAGACTTTGTAAGCTGCATGTGTGTGTCAAGAACCAGGAGCATATCTAATCGAAAACCTGCGAACAATCAAGCATCTGTAGAGTATCATATATATCAATTCTGAGGTAGGCATTCCCATACTCAGATCACAAACTGGTGACATTGTAGACATGGGTCATGGCCACCAATCATGCACTGTGGATCCATGCCGTCAAAATATAGCATAGCCACTGGAATACACTGTGGATCTATGCGAGAAATTTCAAATCAAGATGACATAGCCACGAAACATACACAGTGGATCTATGTGTCACAAATTATACATACTCCTTCGCAACCTGGATTACAAAGATAAAATCCAGGGTCTTCAATCTCATCGCCCAAAGTACGAATCTAACCATGTGATTACAGGTGTTGAAGTCGAACATGGTAGAAACCACTTGATTACCGGTCATTGATGAAATCGTTAACAAGTGCGAGGGAAATCACCATTGATGTCAATGACTCCCAAGGTACTATAGTACAATCCATCAACTGTGAATAAATGAGTTGATGTCGAACATCAGATGGAATCTTTCGATCAGGGGTCAATGATGTAAACCCACTGTCGAAAGCAAGGAAACTTGTCATTGAGGCATGCAAGCTCCAAGGTACTAAAGAATTTTTAAGTCTTTATTCCGGATAATGAGCTGAAGTCGACAAAACAAAACTCATCACAGGAAGGCCTTGATGTATTCCCCATCAATGACATGAAATGAGTAACATAGTTTGAAGGTGAAACAAAGCATTTTGCAAATTGGACTGGACATAGGGAAGGCCGACACAGAGAGAATGGATAACTGCAGATGACCGACTCAATATAGGTTTCAGATGGACTTCTCTTGAACATATGAATGGCACGACCAATGATTTGGCAGCATTGACTCAAAGATGATACAGGAATGACCTTGTAATCAATCGAATGAGAGATAAATGGATTTGTTAAGAACCTGAATAGATCTACAAATATAATCACCACAAATGATGAATACACAATAGATCCACAAGCAAGATAGAAGAAACCACACTTTATGATTACCAAACCCTTGAGGTAGGGGAACACCATACAATGGATCCTATTATGGAAGGGATCCTCTCCTGTTCACTTTCCTCTTCGAGGGGGCAACCTCCTAATGAGCTTCAGCTCCAAATACAATACTTCTCTTCATGTCTCATTACATTGCTTGAATCTCCTTATATAGTGCTACCATCACCTAAGAAAATTCTAGAGGAGGAATCTTCTAGAAGTAGAACCTTCTAAGAAGTCCTCTTACATTTATTATATCTAATTACTCATTTATTATATCTAACTACCATAGTGGGTCTTATTTAATAATA
>ML776589.1:173188-198547 GCA_009831015.1 Picea engelmannii | reverse complement strand
TTGTCCTCAATGCTTGATGTACAACCATATACCAGGGTCCCATGGATAATTGTGGACCATAATGCTGAAGAAGACTGAAGAACCAAGGTCCCATGTAGAAAGGAAATCCACCATGCTAAAGTAGTCCAACCACCATTGTAAGCTCGGGTCCCATGTCCAAGTGCTCATGTGAACTCCCCATGGAAAATTTTGGAACCCAATAACCAACTCCAAATGATGCTCCAAAGACTAACACCTATCATGTGGATCCAAATAAGAAGATTCATCCACATAGTGGAAAAGGGTCGTAGCAGAATCTGGGAGGAATAATACCACTGTAGAATATGCATACTGAACACTGGTAACTAGCTCCTGATGTGGGACATTGATTTTCTCTACAGAAGGTGGAGTGGAGTCATCAAATAAAATATGGAAGTGGTTGTTATCCCAGAAATGACAACTATCCATATACCAATCATCACAATCATCCTCAAAATCATACCAAGCATATATTTCTTTATTATATTCATCCCTGAGGCTCTCCATAAGAAATCTCTCCTGCATGTTATTCAATGAATCTTGAATACTACGAAAATTATCATTGAGGCCATCTGTGAGACTATTTGTGAGGCTGTCTGTGAGGCCATGTGCAAATGCATCCAATGTGTGAAACAATTGGACTTTGAATGATTCAAGAATTTATTTCAGGTTTTGAGAATAAATAGTCATCTGAGAACCCTATGAACATTTCGGTCCCGCAGCCATCATGAAAAAACCCAAAAAAATAGAACAATAAGTTACAACAGAAACTCGCGTTTTTTTTCTGAGAAAACCCTAAAAAACTGTTGAAGTTAAAATGCCCATAACTTCACTTCTCGGACTCTGTTTCGGTGGATTTTTTTTTTTAAATTGGGTGAAATTGTGAGAGTAACTCAGATATGTAATTTTTTTGAGAAAATTCGGCCTCTAACTGCTACAGAAATAAAAACAAATCGCCCCGTCGTCCGCGGAAAAAACCCTGAAAATTTGCAGATTTTAAAACTTCAATATCATGACTTCCCGGACTTCGTTTCGGACGATTTTTTTTTTAACTTGGGTGTTTTTCTGATATGAAATCAGATCTATAACCATTTTCTGCAAATTTTTCATATACATATACCAAAAACTTTGAGAATTTCGCGGCCCTCTTTTTTTTTTTCTCCGAAAAAAAATTCTGCAAAAATAAAAAATATTTGCCCACAAAATCTGCCCAAGGAAAGTGCTCTGATACCAATTGTTAAGAACCTGAATAGATCTACAAATATAATCACCACAAATGTTGAATACACAATAGATCCACAAGCAAGATAGAAGAAACCACACTTTATGATTACCAAACCCTTGAGGTAGGGAAACACCATACAATGGATCATATTATGAAAGGGATCCTCTCATGTTCACTTGCCTCTTCGAGGGGGAAACCTCCTAATGAGCTTCAGCTCCAAATACAATACTTCTCTTCATGTCTCATTACATTGCTTGAATCTCTTTATATAGTGCTACCATCACCTAAGAACATTCTAGAGGAGGAATCTTCTAGAAGTAGAACCTTCTAAGAAATCCTCTTACATTTATTATATCTAATTATTCATTTATTATATCTAACTACCATAGTGGGTCTTATTTAATAATATAGTGGACCTAGTCCACCTTACATTGAATGACCTCCACTATTATCACTATGGACCCTCTGGGCCCCCCCACTACCTCTCTAGCTACCTTACATTAATTGTTAAAAACCTGAATGGATCTACAAATATAATCACCACAAATGTTGAATACACAATAGATCCACACGCAAGATAGAAGAAACCACACTTTATGATTACCAAACCCTTGAGGTAGGGAAACACCATACAATGGATCCTATTATGGAAGGGTTCCTCTCCTGTTCACTTGCCTCTTCGAGGGGGCAACCTCTTAATGAGCTTCAACTCCAAATACAATATTTCTCTTCATGTCTCATTACATTGCTTGAATCTCTTTATATAGTGATACCATCACCTGAGAACATTCTAGAGGAGGAATGTTCTAGAAGTAGAACCTTCTAAGAATTCATCTTACATTTATTATATCTAATTACTCATTTATTATATCTAACTACCATAGTGGGTCTTATTTAATAATATAGTGGACCTAGTCCACCTTACATTGAATGACTTCCATTATTATCACTATGGACCCTCTGGGGCCCCCCACTACCTCTCTAGCTACCTTACATAACTTCATTGTAAAAGTGATCCCCACTTCTCTTTATAAAAGTGGGTCACTTCATAAAGAAACTTACACAATCACATGGTCATTTGGTTACCGATTGTGTCGTTTTTTAAAAAGGGCATAACTCTAACATCGGAAGTCCATTTTCAGTGCCATTGTTTTTAAAAACGCACAACTTTTCGAGATCTTTCCATCCAGATTATCAGTTTCAGTTTTTAAATCCACATTATTTGCATATTTAATATGGCTTCTATAAGTATTGTCTTATTTACCAGCAACAACTACTTCCAATGGAAATCTCATATGAAATATTTATTAAGAAGTAAAGGATTGTACCGGATTACCTTGGGAAAGGAAAAATCACCCACTGATGTTGATAAGAAAGCTAAGTGGGCTAATAGGAATGATGAAGCACGTGGACTAATCGGAATTTCCATCTCTCCTGATTTAAGGTACCACCTTCAAGATATTGATGACCCCAAAGAAGCTTGGAACACGATTGAATCTGTGTTTGGTAAACTCAATATTATTTGAGCACAACAGTTAGAAAATTAAATACTAACCTTGAGTCCAAATGATTTTTCTTGCCTTGGAGACAATCTATCAAGGTTTAAAACACTCAGAATTTTATGTGAAGAATGTAAGATAAAGATGGAGGAAGAGCGTTGCATCTATCTTATTCTTTCTAAGCTAGGTAGTGCATATTTTGTGTTTGTATCTACCTTTTATGCCATGAGAGAGGATCTAGGGGAAGAAGATTATGAAAAACCCACTCTTGAGTCCTTTTGTGCTTCTTTGATTTGAGAGGAAGATAATCTTGTACAATTTGAAGTGATCAACACGGCAGGTCCCTCCAACAAAGCCTTAGTTGCCCAGCAGAGTTGCCCAGCAGAAAGATAAACCCAAGTATCCCAAGAAGCAACATCCTCGCTACAACAACAAACAACATAAGGGTCCCAAACTTGCTTAGACAGCTTCAGCTCCTACTGGTGACAAAGGAGAAAAATATAAAAGTAAGAATACTAATAGACATTGCAACTTTTGTGATAAAGATGGTCATGGTGAGTCCAAATGTTTCAAGAGCATGATAGCTTTAGAAGCGGCGATGAAGAAGCACAACATCAGTATTGATTCTACTTATTTTTCTCACGAACATGCACTTCCTGCTTCTGGTTTCTCCTTCAATTCCAATTCTACTACTACTTCTTCTTCTTATGAGTGGCTTATTGATTAAGGAGCATCTTATCATATGGTTAAGGATAAAGCCATATTTTCTTCTCTAAATGAATGTAACACCAAGAAAATGTTTGTTGGTGATGATAGATCTCTTAGTGTTGTAAGATTTGGAATAGTTCAAGTAGATAATGGTCATTTCAATGATGTATTATGTGTTCCAATTCTTTCTTGTAACCTTCTATCAGTATATCAAATCACTCATTCAAGTGAAGGTAAAACTGTCGAGTTTTCACCTCACCAAGTTGTAATCAAGGATCTAAAAGATCCTAAGCATGTTCTTGCAACTGGAATTGCTAAAGATATTACCAGGTTGTACAAGTTTGAAAACTTTGGGTCATCAACTTTTTCATCAGTTTTTGTTGCTCATAGTGATGACTTGAGCAAACTTTGGCATGAGCAGTTTGGTCATCTAAACTATCTCTCATTGCAGCAACTATGTAATCAATAGATGGTGATTGTTCTTCCTCTTGCTCCATGCAGAGATGGTGTTTGTGCCGGTTGTGTGCTCGGAAAACATCATCGGGATAGTTTTGACAAACGTGCCTCTTGGCATGCCTCGGGTCCTTTGCAGCTTGTTCACGGTGATTTGTGTGGTCCACTTTCTTCTCCTTCTTTTTCTAGGTGCAAGTATTTCTTAACTTTCATTGATGAATTTTCTAGACATACTTGGGTTTACTTCTTAAAACTCAAGAGTGAAGTTTTTGACAAGTTTTTGGCCTTCAAGGCCCTTGTAGAAAAGAAATATGGACATCAAATTCAAAGGTTAAGAACAGATAATGGAGGCGAATATGTGAACAATAATTTTACAAGCTACTGCACTACATAGGGAATCCAAATGCAACACACTGTTCCATATACACCACAACAAAATGGTGTTGCTGAGAGAAACAACCGCACATTAAAAGAAATGGCTAATTGTATGATCCAATCTAATGGATTAAGTCTAAATTATTGGGCGGAAGCCATCAACTGTGCAAATTATATAGTAAATCGCACTCCCACAAAGGCTCTTAAAAATATAACACTAGAAGAAGATTGGACTAAAATTAAACTAGATGTAAGTTACTTCCATGTATTTGGTAGTAGTGCATGGGCTCACATTCCAAACTTTGATCTATGTTAGGAGTTCAGGAAGTTGTCATTAAGGGTGGATAGGCTCTAATGCCTCCTTCCTTCTCCTATTGTGTCACTATTGTAAATCCTTCAATCCTATCCCAAGTTGTTCTTAAGGGGGGATGTTAGGATATTTAGACACTTAGAATTTAGTAAGATCTACTTGGTCTATGGTGTCATTAGGTAAAAGTGTGTTTTCTAGTGTGTTTCTTTAGTATGCATTTGTATGCATTTGTAGTTAGGAAATCCGATGGTCACGATATGTTCCCAACATAGAGTGATCCGACGGTTCATACTCTCCTTGATCTTAACGCCCATTGATCTATGGCTCAACACCTAATTGGTCCATTATCTCTATTTAAAGATCATGGAGGGTCATTTGTTGATGATCGATTGTGAGAAACTCTCTTGTAAAATCTCTCTGTAATATTTTTCTTTGCATTAATAAATTGTTCCAAGTGGCCGTGTTGGTTGGGTCGTGGATGTTTCCCCGTAGGGGTTTTACCACGTGAAAACATCGATGTGTTGATCTTTGATCTAGTGATGTGAGTGGTTACTGAAGGTGTTCGTCCTCTATTGGAATACCTGTGTTGTCGAACAAAGTAGTCAAGTGGCTATTGGATATATGGACAAGTGGAAAATTGGGCAAAGTTGGACATAGGTGACTATGTGGACAAAGTGGTTTAGAAGATGCTTCTAAGGAAGCTACATGAAAGTATAAATAAGAGACAAGGCTCTCTCACTTCAATCATACTTGAGCATATTGAATATCTATAGGTGACTGAGGTAACTAAAGGATATCTAATCCAAATTTCAAATGGAAGGTGAAGTAAAGAAGGTTAAAATTCAAGGGAGGATAAATTCTTTTGACGATGTTTTCTAAGGTATGTTATTTACAGGCCATCTCACCATTTTCGCAATAATATTTTTTCTAGAATGATTCACACTATAAAATTGGGAGGCCATTGAGGAAACATATCCCAGTAGCTGTGGTACGAATTTCAGCTTATGGGTCATTGTATTTTTGGAGTTACACTCCATGGAAAATAGGGGTTGTGGCTAGTGTTGAAACTAGTCTAAAACATGTGCTTCAGGTTAAAATGTCATAACTTCTTCATAAAAGATCCAAATTTAGTAATACCAAATGTTTTGGTCAGAGTACATTCTGTAGTATTCTGTGTAAAATTTCAAATCCATACAACAAATATTCCATGTGGGGCACGCTCTACAAGTTCGCTCTCTAGAATAAGCCAGAATTCAACAAGGTATGTTGTTTTTTCTATAACTCTTTTTTTGAGAGGTTCCAAGTAGTGACACCAAGAGGAATTGCATAAAAAAACACTGAAGAACATTGTGTACTATTTTTAGATCTTTATTCATTACAGGTACATAGTTGTGATTATTTCAAGTTAGGGTTGTTGACTAATCCAAAACTAGTCATGTGAGACTAATGTAAAGTTTGATGAAAATGCTAGTCTCTTGTTGTTAAAGTTAAGAAGATTTGCAGGTATGTGATCATATACACCAGGTCTATTACAGAGTTACAAATTAGATTTGGATGATGAGATTGATGAGGGATTTTGTTTGAGGTTTAGGTACAAGTTGGTGCATGGTTGATGCACTTGTTTATTGTATAGGTTGATTACAGGTTGAGATACAGGTTGATGCATGGTTGAGGTTATTGGTATAGGTTATTTGGTGCAGGTTGATTGGTATAGGTTTACAATAGTATATCTCATAGTGATAGTGTGACAGTGGTTCCATCATTCTACTTATACGTCAAGGTGGTTGGACGGGTCAAGGATAGGTGGTTGTAGCCACCTTCCGGTTGTAGCCAAAGAACATAGGGGGTTGTAGCCTCCTTCTGGTTGTAGCCAAAGAATTGGGGATTTGTAGCTTCCCTCATGTTGTATCCTAAGGAACTAGGGGGTTGGAGCCTCCTTCCAGTTGCAGCTAGAAAAGAAAGCAATTTGGTGCTTCCAATGAATGTAATTCTTCAAGACATATAAGAAAAAGCATTTTGTGTTTTTCTCCCACTTTAGGTTTCCACGTAAAAAAACTAGTGTATTGTGTATGTGTATGATTGTTCATTTGTTCATTGTTTATTTACTCTATAAATATTGGATGATAATGCTACATTCATATAACACTTGCATTATATGGTTAAAAAGGATTAGATTTCTCTATTACTGATTCACCCCCCCCTCTCAGTAATCCAACAACTTATCCTCTCCCCAGGACTTATGACATAAAATTATATCCTTACTTTATACTTTTTAAGAAATATTAATAAAATATTTATTTTTGGCTTTAAGCCCCTTTAACCCAGCCCCCTTTACCTCGACAAGTGGAGTTTAATGCCCCAAAACTCTTTTACATGGTTGGTCTACCATAGGGATGTATTTTTCATTAAATTTCATGTGATTACATTTACATCGCAGTATATAAGTATCGATCCTTTGTATCCATGCTCACCAGCCTCAAAAACAAAAAACTTGCGCACTAAACTAATGTGTGCAAAACTTCTAGGTTGTGTGCACCCTTTCATCAGTGTTCCACCCTCATTCCCTTACATGGGTGAACATTACATCATGAATTATATACAAAAGGATTCACAGATCTTCAAAACCTGTATTGATTAATTGGATTGGTTGTCATTGATGTCAACCCTTGAAGAAAGTTCGGTAGCGAATTCCGGTAGTACAAAGGTTTGGGTAATGGACCCAAGTTTGTTTGATGGATAATAGTATGAGTTTTGATATATTCGTAGGTAAGACTATTCTATATGGATAGTACATGTCATGCCATTTCCGGTGGTATGTGGAACGTCACATAACTCCTCACGGTTAGAGAGTTATGGCCATGTGAAGTTGGAGAACCCTCATGAGTCATCTAGAAGCCCCAAAAGGTCAAAGTAGTCAAAGTGTTTGCAAAAGAAATTATTTAAATAATAAATTTAATGGAGAAATCCCTAAAATAAGGAAAGTGGGATGCTACATGAAAGTATAAATAAGAGGCAAGGCTCTCTCATTTAATCACACTTGATCCTATTGAATATCTATTTTGTGAAAGGTTATTTGGGCAGGTATTATTAATAGAGAAAAGTGCGGCAGAAAAAGTGCGGTAGGAAAATTGCGGCATAAAAAGTGTGGTAGAAAAAGTGCGAAAGGAAAACTGTGGTAGAAAAAGTGCAGCAAAAAAAGTACGACAGAAAAATCGCAGTAGAAAAAGTGCGACACAAAATCGCGGCAGAAAAGGTGCAGCAAAAAAATCGCGGCAGAAAAATCATGATAAGAACATGGTTGGGGTCTATTTATGAGAGATATGACACATCTTTTTTGAGGTATGTTTTGTGAGCTAGGGTTTAACTCTTGAGATGGTATTGGATGTTCAGTGTTGCTGCATATATCATATTTGTTGAGGGATATAGTTGGTATTTGGCATATGGGTATTGGTCTTTTGGTTGTGATGTGTTGTTGAAGTTGTTGGTTTAGCTTGAGGCTACATAACAGTGAGGTTGGGGCACATGGTTTGATGTAACGATTTATGGTATTTGTTTTATGGATAGAGTGATGAATTGTTAGATAAATTTTGATGGTTATATTAGTGTATGTATTTGGTATATGGTTGAGGTACATGTTGGGTACATGGTTGAGACAAGTAGTTGATGAATTGGCACATACATGAGGTGTATAGTTGATGATGTTGGTACATCTTTATGAGTCAAGGTTGATGCATGGTTGATGCATGGTGCATGTTGGTTCAAGTTATTGGTACAGGTTGTTTGGTGCAGGTTGATTGGTACAGGTTGTTACAGGTTATTGGTACAGGTTGACAATGATAGGTTGATAGTGGCAACAGTTGATTCAGTGACAATGACAGGTTGTCTACATTTGGCATTTATATTTTAGAGCGGTTGGACGGGGAAAGGATAGGTGGTTGTATCCAAAGAAATTAGGGTGTTGTAGCCTCCTTCTGGTTGTAGCCAGAGAATTGGGGAGTTGGAGCTTCCCTTAGGTTGTAGCCTAAGAAACTAGGGGGTTGGAGCCTCCTTCTAGTTGCAGCTGGAAAACAAAGGAAGTTGGTTCTTCCAATGAATGTAATTCTTCAAGACATATAAGAAAAAACATTATGTGGTTTTCTCCTGCTTTGGTTTTCCATGTAAAAACACCGGTGTACTGTGTATGTGTATGATTGTTCATTTGTTCATTGTTTATTTACTTTGCAATTATTGGATGATAATGCTACACTGATATAACACTTTCATTATATGGTTAAAAAGGATTAAATTTATCTATTACAGATTCACCCCCCTCTCAATAATCCAACAACCTGCGCACTAAGCCAATGCACGTTGAATCCAAGTTTGCTCGCCTATTCCTTCAGTGCACCTTCCTTTCATGCTAATACTTGTGTGCATTGCATTCATTAAGTTGTTTCACTTTCAGTGCCCCATTCTTGTGTGCTTACATAGGTGCACGCCAAAACATTAAATTTTGCATTGTATCATTTTATAACTATGCCCACTCCTTTGATGCAAGATCCCCATGCACTAACTTAATGTGTGCATAATCAAACAAACAAAATTATTACTTCATCTCACTAGATTATAAGTAAAGTACAATTACATTGATATTTACACATGGGGAGCGGCCTAAGGATATTACAAATTGATCACATTTATGGCTTCATTTCAATGAAAAACTTAATCAAAGAAGAATTGATAGAGAAATATATATGAAGCATGTGGTTACTGATTTGAATGACCCAAATGAACCTGTGATGTTTAATAATTCAATTTTGAGCAATTATTCATATGACAGTTTTTGGGAATTACACATATGAAATGTCTTCTTTTGTGAAATCAAACGCACAATCTGAAATCCTTCATTGCACTCAGATTGTTGAGCCAAACTCTGACATAGTAGAACAAACTAACATTACTTCTAGTCTACAGTATAACATAATCTCCAAGGATAGATTAGAGATACTTACTAACTCCATCAACCCCAACAATTCAAAAAAAAATGAAAATATGAAATCAACTATTGAACCAAAAAAAGGGGATCCTAGTATGTGGACATTATTTTTTGATGGATCCAAGCATCTGGAAGGTGCATGTGTTGGATACATACTCAAATATCCAGGAGGAAATAAAACATTAATTTCATGTAGAATTGAGTTCCAATGCAAAAAAAAAGTTGTCGAATATGAAGCCTTGCTACAAAGATTCAGAAAGGAAGTGGACTTGAAAGAAAAGAAAATTAAGGTATTTAGTGATTCAAAAATTGTTATAAGGTAGGTAAGGAATACCATACATTGTCTTTCAAGTCATATTAAACATTACCAACAAGATGTATGGGAACTAATCCAATTTTTCAATGCATTTAATATCAGTCATATACCTCATTAGTTGAACTGTGATGTTGACTTACTTTCTAATGTTGCATCTAGATTAATATCATCGGAAGGATTAATGCCTGATACCTTTCTATTGAAATTTTGTATAGGCCCTCAATTCTCGACAACATAACCAAATAGAGAGTCTTCGATTATCACCAATAGATTATTAACTTTCTAAATCGAAAAGACACATTCAAAGACTCTATTATAGATGAAGATCAACATGATCAAGTGATGAACATGGATGCCACTGATCAAGCTCAACCAAGAAATAAACCTAGTCTATCCAACAACATCCCTAAGAATGTAGTGAGACTGGAGAAAATTTATGACCTCTAGGACAAGTTTAAAAGAGCAACAAATTGTAAATCCAAAATCTCATCGACGCAGCTTGAAGTGGTAAATCTAGGAACAAGTACCACACCTCAAACTATCAATCTGGGAAAGAACTGTTCCCCTGATGAAAGACAATCTTTCATCAAATTGTTCAAGGAATACAAAGATATATTTCCGTGGACATATGAATACCTCAATACTTATGACACCAAGATCATACAACACATCATTCCAATGAAGCCTCAAACAAAACCTTTTCAACAAAATTTGAGAAAGATGCACCCTAGCCTTGAGCCACAAGTTAAAGCTGAGCTAAAAAAGTTGTTAGCCACTAAGATTATATTCCCAATTAGACATACTCATTGGATTTATAACCTTGTACCAATAATGAAGAAGAATGGTGACAAAAGGCTCTGCATTGAGTTCAAGAACTTAAGTAAATCCTCTAAAACAATTATCCAGTTCCTCCTATGGAGAAAATCTTGCAATGCATATATGATTATGAAATTCTCTCTTTACTATATGGCTTCTCTGGTTACAACCAAGTTCTGGTTGCCCATGATGACCAATTTAAAACTACTTTTCAAACTAAATAGGGAACCTATGCATACAAGAAAATGTTATTTGATCTTATCAATGTTGGAGCAACCTTCCAAAAAGCAATGGATATCGCTTTTAGAGGAAACATCAAATGGATTTTCTTTACCAAGAAGGCCATGAAAACTATGTTAATGTAGAATTAGAAGAAACAGGACCAATAAAAATATGTTGTAAAATCAAAAGAAAAATATGTTGTATAATTAGAAAAAATTTAAAAGAAGATAATTAAAGATATGAAAAAAAATTATGTTAATGTAAAATTAGAAGAAAGAAAACTTTAAAAACTTATATTGTAAAATTAAAAGAAATTGAAAAATATGTTGTAAAATTAAAATAAATTAAAAAGAAGATAGTTAAAGATGGCTATTCAGAAAAGAGAATAGCCCAATGCATTTTGAACTAGACAAGGACACTGTGTGAAACTCCTATAAGTACCTAAGTGAATGAAACTAAAGCCAAACATAAAAGAATGAGTCTTGAACTTCTAGTAAAATGCTTGATGATTTTCTTAAAAACTAAAGCCAAACATAAAGGAATGAGTCTTGAACTTCTAGTAAAATGCTTAAAGATTTAATTGAGTCATATAATGCTCAAAGGATATTGATGATTTTTTTAAGATTTAATTGAGTCATATAGTAAGAATTGGGGATGTGTAAGTTTCTATGTTAATAATCATTTAAAAAAGAAAAGGGAAATACATATTGGTGATATACAATGTACAATATTATTTTGAGTTTTTAATTTAAGGATAAAAAACATTTTATTTATAGTAAAGTATTAGAGAAATTTGGAAGTTAAAAATGGGTATCAAAACAAAAAATTATTATTATTGTGAATTTTAAAAGATCTAATAAGATTTAGGATGATGATGTCAACTAAAAAATAAATATTTTTGGAGAAAAGGACAAAAACTACTTTTTATCTTATTTTAGACTTATTTTATTATGAGTTTAATCAAATGTTAAGCTTAAGCTATCAAAAATATATTAAATAAATACTTATTTTTTAATTAATTCTACTTCTAACCCTTACCTACACTTAAGATTTGAATAAACCTATAAAATATATATATATATATATATATATATATATAATTAATTTAAAAAATAGTATTCATGATCATTCTCCACAAACTTCTTCTTTTTCTGTGAATTGACCTTCTCCGTTTTCTTTTATTCTTAGTTTTGGTCCACCCTAAGACAGGTGAGCTGTCCACTTTAATTAATCCCCACTACTTTTACTAAAAGTCTCACCTCTCATTTTAATGTACCAACGACCGCCCTTAACCAAGGCCACTTAAAGTGGGCCCATCCACCAAGGAACTCGCCCACAATAGCCAGGTGGAGAAAGAAGTTGAGGGCCCCTCCTTGTTAATGCCAAAACCATAGAGAAAGGACAAATGTCGGATGAGTGAGACAGATCCGACGGCTCCGCTGGTTGCGAAAGGTGACTGACGTCACCCGAAAGCTCTCTACAACCCGCAGCGATGAGGGCCGTCAGATCTGGAGGGAAGAACCGAAGGCCGTGGGGCATGCGCTACAACAAAAAAAAACTGTACAAACACAGTCCGCTACAGTCCAGCCCAAATCAAGTGCAAAGAAACGGCTAAATAATATGTAACAGCAAACTCTTACCTGAGGATGGTGATCATCAAAAGCTGCATACATCAATCCTTGCGGCTGTGGGATTCAACTTCCCTGGCAGCGATATATATTTTTGCTGCGTGACAATCCTCTGCCATATGCAGCTCATAGAAACGCAAGATTATGAAGCTACTACCCATTGAGTCAGGTGAGTCTCCATTGAACCGCTGAATCCTCTGCGTGACAGTAAAAAAACATCCACTTAAGTATACACTAGCATAGCCGTTAAATCGCTGCTGGTGAACCTCTAAAGGTTTACGGATGGTAAGATGAAATTAAGAATATGAAACTGTTGAAAAATATGAAATAATTGATTGTAACTAACACAGCCATAAATTTGTGGTTGGTGAACGCCGAAAAGTTTTGACTCGTTCAGAAAATAAAACATAGCGCTAAAATAAATGTAACCATAAAATGAAACAAAAAAAACACATAAATCAACCTAAATCTTGAAAATCTGCCAACTCTACCCATACGAAATGTTAAGGAAAATGAAGACCAACACGATATGCAGAAATGCTCAGCTGCATCTAAAGGAGTTAATGTTATTTTTTAATGGCTGCAAAACCTGAATTGTCGGGAAAGAGAAACGGCTCAGACGGCTTGCAAAACCTGAATCGCCGGAAAAGAGAAACGGCCTAGAGGTGGATTGAAGGGCTTGGAAGGAGGTAGTGTGTCCAGAACGTGGCTGGTGAAGGCCAAAGGTTTAGTTTGGCCTAGAAAATGAAACCCGAATCACTCATACTTGGCAATCAGCTAGCCACCATAGTAAATTTTAAATATGAGCAAGTAAAAGTAAAAAAATAAACATGTAAAAGTTGAAATCACAGTCATTGTTTTATTGGGACTACTAAGAATATTCCATCAATATTTAATTTTGTCCATACAAAACTGATTAAGCATTAAAAACCTATTAAATGTTAAAAAGTAAACAAGTTAATGGAAGCTTTTAAAAATGCTAGAAAGTTAAGTTATGAACATGAGATCTAGTTCATTGATTTGGATTTAAAAATGCTAAAAAGTAAGAATATGCTAGCATCTTCAATTGATAACTATATGATTGAAATTTATGGTTAAAAGATCATTAAATGTGCCCATTATCAATAGGTGATATCCGTAGACTAAATGTTCTACCTATGCAGATTTCAGTTATCATTTATGTAAATGTTCCAAGAAATTATTCATTTACACTGATTTTTTCTGGGGATATTTGTTCAAAATCCGAGAAATTGTTAGATATACAGATATCAGTGATAATTTTTGCATAATTGGAGTGGCTTAAAGGTTTTTCAGCATGTTGAATCCATTTTTGCTTTCAAAAATGAATTTTAAAAAACAAAAAATATTGATTTCATACAAATTTATGTAGCAGGATTCCAATTATATATATTATTTGGTAAAACAGTTATACAATGTACAAATTAAATATACAATTTTATATATCCAATATGCATTAGAATAAAGACTGCCCAGACGTTTATTAATCAAATAAGTCTCTCATTGCTAGACAGTCTTAAAACTGTTGTGTATCATAATCTGTGTTTCTATCACTCGACACCGGAGCGTCTCCCCCAGCCGTGAATTGGTTTTTAACAAGCTATTTAACAGATAAAATGTGCCATCAATAACATAGTGCAGAAACGCTAGTAATTGCAATAGCAAGAAACGTCCACCAATTAAACACCATAGCACGGAGCATCCACAAATTATACAAGCAGAGATAAATTCTTTTTACTGATTCCTTAAATGAATTAAATAAATTAGATGGGAAAATTATGTAAATTGGAAATTACCAATGTTTGGTCAATTGCGTGTCCAGATGAAGCTAAGCTAATAACCTCAACAACCTCAATTCAAGATTCAGCAACCTCAATTCAAGATTCAGGGAGAGAGAAAACAAGAGAAGGTTTTTTTTAAGAATCTTCATAAAAGATAACAGTATTCCTCATATAAGGGTTTGCAAAACCTCCCCAGAAACATGGGAGGTACTTAAAGGTTTATATGAGATGGACAATACAAATCAAATATTGTTTTTAAAAAACAAACTTCTCTCCATTAAAATCTATGTTGTACTAGTTTCTCAATTTTAATTTTTAAAATACATAAATATTCATTAGAAATTGAGAAACAAAATTTAAAATATATATATATATATATATATATATATATATATACAATTTTAACATCTTTTTAAAATTAAATTCTACATATATAAACTTTAAACATAGTTGTAAATTTGAAGCATTATTCTATTTTTATTGGAAGAAATAAAATAGTACTACTCTTTTAATATGAAAATACAATAAAAGTCAATAATATGGTTAGTTGATATCAACTTAGGGTATTGATTTATTAGACTTTCATGTTTAGTTTGGGCTTGAAAAAAACATACTTGCATTAAACAAATTTCATATCCACAACTATAAAGTGAGTATTATTAAGTTTTTTTTACTTAACTAATTTTTGAAATAATATTTACTTGTAGTTTAGTCTTAGTTTTTTGGTGATATTTTGAATAAATATAATGAAAATATTTGTAAGAAATTATGTATTTGTAATAATGGAATAATATATTTACATTTTAATTAAATATAATTCTAATTTAAAGCTCCTCGTTTAGTAAACTCGTTCCCAAGCTCCCATTTTTTCAATGTTGAAGCTCCCAAAAAGCTCTCAAGTTCCCAAAAGAGTTCCCAACCAATTGGGGATGTTCCCAACCACTTCCGAGTTTCAGAGATGTTGGAAATGCTGGGAGCTCTTAGAATTAAAAAACTAAAGGAAAAATTAGGTGATATTGGCTACAAGATATCAAGCATTGATTTGGTTACTTTTACATTGAATGGTATGTTACATCAATATCATATATATATCACAAGTCTTGCTACAAGAGATAAACCACCTTCATTTGATGATTTGACAAGTATCTTATTGCAAGAAGAGGCACATAGGAAGAATCTTAACAACAAGTTTCAGAGTTCCAAAGCCAAAAAACCATACAAAGGAAAGCCATGGGAAAGGAATGTTGGAGGCAAGTATAATGTAAAAATGCATCAAGGTGAGGCATCACCAAGGACAAATACAAGTGTGAAAAAGAATTATAGATCAAGGCTTAAAAGTTGAATTTAGGAAGTTGGGTTATCTTGTGAAGGACATACAAGATCACTACAATGTTATAGTAGAAGGAATTAGAGTGGGAGATCTCTACAAACTTGATGTTACTGTTAAGGATCATCAAGTGTTGTCATTAACAATTATCTCTATAGAAGAACTATGGCACTTAAGGTATGGTCATCTAAATTTTAAAGATCTACTTTTAATTCAAAAGAAAGAGATGGTGGAGGGTCTTCCAGTTTTTAAGAATGAACATACTGAATGTGATGGTTGTGCACAGTAAAAAACATAGAAATGAGTTTCCTATAAGTACAGATAAAAGGAAAAGGGATATTCTTGAATTAAAGCATACTGATGTGTGTGGGCCAATACAAACTAGATCACTTGGGGGAGATTATTATTTTTTTATCTTCAATGATTATAGAACATGATTTACATGATTTTATTTCATAAGAAAGAAAAGTGATGTGTTTGAATATTTCAAAGAGTTTAAAAACATGGTTGAAAAATAGACAGCAAGACACATCAAGATTCTTAAATCACATCAAGGAGGGTAATACACATCAAGAGAATTCATCAAATACGACAGGGACAATGGGATTCATAAACAATGCACAATTTCGCATAATCCTCAATAGAATGGTGTGGCTGAGAGGAAAAATAGAACCTTGGTTGAATGTGCTCAAAGCATTATTAAAGGTAAAAATCTTCCTAATGTGTTTTGGGCTGGAGAAATAAGGGTTGTTGTGTATCTAAAAAATAGAAGTCCAACCAAATTTTTAGAGAATCAAACTCTTTTTGAAACATTCTATAGTTATAAACCAATTGTTAATCATTTGAGAATTTTTGGGAGTAAATCATTTTCCCACATTCCAAAGGAAGATAAAAGGAAACTTGATGGAAATTCGATCAATTATATCTTCATTGGTTATTGTGTTGACCATAAAGCTTACAAAATTTATGATCCCGTTACTCATAAAAATTTTACAAGTAGAGATGTTATATTTCATGAGTATGCACATGAGATTAAAAAAGAAGATGATCAAGATGCATGGAAACTTCCTAAATAAGGCATTGAAAGTGTAAAATAATAAGAAATTGAAGATCAACAAGATGATGTTGAAGATAAAAATAGCATTGAATATACAAGGAGCCAAAGTACACCAAGAAAGAGTGGAGCAACTCCGTAGAATAGTGAGGCACTACAAAGATCAACAAGACATATCCAAACACCTATCAGGTATAAATATTATGCTATGATGAATCAAGTTATGAGTGTAGAATAACCTTTGAATTTTGAGCAAGAAAAAGATCATAAGGAATGGATGAAAGTTATGAAAAATGAAAAATGTAACTTGGGAAATTACAAAATTGCTTGATTTTTTTTTCCCTATAAGTTCAAAATGGTTGTTTAAATCTAAGTTCAATGTTGATGGTAGTATATACAACTTTAAAGCTATATTGGTTGCAAAAGGTTATTCATAGAAAGAAGGAATACATTATTGGGACATGTTTGCACCTATAGCTAAAATGAATACCATTATATTAATGATCACATTAGCTACTCAACACAATTGGAAATTACATAAGTTGGATGTTAAGTTAGCATTTTTTAATGGTGAATTAAAAGAAGAAGTGTATCTTGTTCAACCAGAAGGTTTGTAAAGCAGAGACAAAAACATCTTGTATGCAGGTTAAAGAAATCATTGCATGGTCTCAAACATGATCCTACATCATGGTATGCAAAAATTGACACATTCATCTTCCAGCAATGTTTCATCAAAAGTAAGAGTGATCCAAATATTTACATATTTAGAAAGATAGACATTGTAAGGTACTAGATGGTATTATGTAGAGAAGAAATATGATTATTATAACAATTGTTAGCAGAAAGAGAAAAATAGAGAGAACATTGACACAATGGATTCTAGAAATGATACCTTTATTATATTGATAGCCAAGTTCACTTTCCTCTTCGAGGGGGAAACCTCCAATAGAGCACAGATCGAGTATGGAATGATTCTCAAGACAAAACTTTTCCCTGCTTTCTACCCCTATTTATATTATTTCTATCTTTTAGAGAACATTCTAGAGGAAGAACTTTCTAGAGGCGAAGCCTTCTAGTAAGTCTTCTTACATTAGACATGTTCACATTATTGCATTACCCTTATTTACTAATGTCATCCTTTATTACATAAAAACACATATTATTATATCTAGTTTAGGGGTTAGGGAGGTTAGGACTCTAACATGCCCTCCCACTTGAAAAAACAACATTGTCCTCAAGGCTTGAAATGGGGAAATTATTGCATAATGGTAGTCGGATCCCATGTGGAATCCTTAGGTTTTGTATCCTTCCATTGTATTAAAACCTCCTAATTGATTGTCCATTGATGGAGATGATGTTCTCGTTCATCCAAGACAGCTTGGGGATATAACCAAATGGATCCTTCTTCATCCAATTCAAGGATACTAATTTGAATCTGACACTTGGTTCCAATCACTTTATTTAAGCATGAAACATGAAAAACTAGATGAAGCTTATATTGACTTTGGAGAGCTAACTTGTAAGTCATGGACCCCAAACACTTGAGGATTGTATAAGGGCCATAAAACTTTGGATCAAGTTTCTGGAAGTGATCTACTTTGAAGGATGTTTGCATCTAAGGTTGCGGATGAAGAAACACCTAGTCCCCTTTAGCAAATTGACATTCTGAACAACTATGATCAACTTTTTTCTTCATGCAATTATGAGCCAGGACCAAATTATCTTTGAGAGTACATAGAATGGAAGCATAGACTGTAAGGTTTTTTGTTGATGTCTTGGACCTTGGAGACACTGAGCATGTAGGATAATACAAAAGGTGGTTTTTAACCATATACCACCTCAAAGGGAGTCATGTGAGTAGCACTATGGTAAGACGTGTTGTACCACCATTTAGCGAGTGGTAATGACTTAACCCACTGAGATTGTTGGTCAGACGCGAAACACCTCAAATATGTTTCCAAACATTGGTTTGCATCTTTCATTTGACCATCAGTTTGGGGATGATAGGTCATGCTGAGATGCAATTGGGTTCCCTGGAGCTTGAACAATTATTTTCAAAGGTTTCCGATGAAAGTGGGATCATGGTCAGATATAATAGAGTGGGGCATTCCATGGAGTTTGAAGATATTTTCCATGAAAATTTGGGCCACAGTGGATGTTGTGAACGGGTGTTGGAGGGAACATAAATGAGCATATTTGAAAAGACGATCAACTACAACCATGATGGTTGATTTATTTCCCAATTCTGGTAATCCAACATTGAAGTCCATAGAAATATCGGTCTATATAGCAAGTGGAATAGGGAGTGGTTGGAGTATGTAAAAAGGTTTGATTGTTTCCCCCCTTATTGTGTTGGAAAGTATCACATTCAACCAAAAAAGTGTGGATGTCCTGTTTCATGCCTTCCCCAAAAAATAACATTGGATCCGTTCATATGACTTGTGAAAACCTGAATACCCTGTGGTTGGTGAAGAATGAAGTTCAAAAAGCACAGTGAACTTAAAGTGAGATTGTTTGCTCAAATACAAGCGACGACCTTTATAGTGAAGCTCCTCATTGTGCCAAGAGTACCTCAGAGATGCATGAGGATCTTGTTGAAATTGTTGGATTAAGAAAGAAATTTTGGGATCTTAGAACCATTCCCAATGAACTTCCTATAACCAATATGAGACAATGAAGGAGAGTGAAAAGAGACACCCGTCTTCTTCATATTTCCATGAAAGAGCATCAACAACCACATTTATATTTCCTTCTTGTAAATGATCTCATAATTATAGCCAAACATTTTGGTCAACCACGTTTGTTGCACAGGGGATGAAACTCTTTTTTCCAAAAACTATTTGAGGCTATGATGATGTTGGCCCTTGACCAAGTTTTGAGGAAACATTGATCGTGTTTGACCACTTTTGGGACTTCAACAGGCTAGTCGAAGATGGAGCGCCCAAGCGGAGTGGAGATCACGGGATCTCACATGTTTTGCGGGCTTGTGGACCCAGCAAAGGGTTTTTAGGGTTTATGTAACGGGTTATGGAATGTCGGCCCATGGGTTTACCCATGTTTAGGCCTTTTTGTAATTGTATAAATAAGTAGTAGCTAAGCAACGTAGATGGTGATTGGCTTAGTGCATGACTACTAGTAGGGTTGGCTATGTGCAAAGAGTATGTTTGGATTAGTGCAAGAGATTGTAAGTTGCTTTGTGCAATCTGGTTGTGCAAAGTAAGGCTTTGTGTGAACAGACTATGTAGGAGTTGGCTTTATGCTTTGACCTAGTTTTGGGAAGGAGGATCTAGTGTGTAGCTCACAAATCTCCTGTCCTCGGCGGAGTTATGCTCTGTGGATTTGTACACAGGAGTAGATGAATGTATGAAGAATGGAGACTAATAAAGAAGAAGAAGAAGAAGTTGGTGGACAAAGCCCCACACTGGGGTGAACCATGTATATCATGTGTTTTATGTGTTTTGTGCGATGTTCTTTATGTGGTTATTTGCTTAGTATTATTGTTGTTATGTATAATGAATGCATCTGATGTTATAGATTAGTGCTTAATGATGATAATGAATGTGAGATATGATTTAATGTTGTGTGCTAAGTGATTGGAAGTGTTAGATCTTGATTATTATTGGGTTGTTGTGTAATAAGGGCTAATATATGATGTACATGAGAATCATAACCTAATGCATTGTGTTGGCTAAGTCCTTTGTTAAGTGTTGTAATCATAGATATGTGTCCCAACTTGGTTGTAGACACATGAGTTCTGCAACCCCCCTACCTCTACCTCGAGTGAGACTTCATAGGCTTCGCAGGTGTTGCTAAAAGGGTCGGTAGTTAGAGTTTTGTTAGTGCATTGTTGAAGCATTGAACCCTGGGCATGCCCCTGTGCCCAACAAATGATCAATTTTAATTTGGAAGTCTTTCCCCAGTAGGTACAAATGCCAAAGATCCACCACATAAAAAATAGCCAACATTTCCTTTTCATAGGTGGATTTCCCAACTCAAATAATTGTTTTCTAGTGAAAGTTGAAGGTCTTCCATCTTGCATGAGAACTACCCCAATTCCTTTCCCAGAAGCATCACATTCCCCCAAAAAAATGTTTTTGAAGCCATGTAGTGCCAGAACAAGATTCATACACACAACTACTTTCAAGGATTGGAAGGATTGATCAGTCGTGGGAGCCCAACTGAAAGCATTATTTTTAAGGAGAGTAGTGAGGGGAATTGCAATTTTTCCATAATTCTGGACAAAAATGCGATAATATCCCATCAAACCCAAGAAACCTCTGAAACTTTTAAGAGTTTTAGGATGGGATCAGTCCTTCATAGCTTTGTTTTCTTAGGATCCACACAAACACCATCCTTGCCGACAATATGGCCCAAGTACTCTAGTTCAAGAGCTCCAAAAGAACATTTAAGGTATCCAAGAAAGAGTTTGGGATAAAAAAATAAGTGTAAGACTTGATCCACTTGGGCTAGATGGGTGTTCTAAGTTTTACTATAAATGAGGATATCATCAAAGAAGACCAATACAAATTTCTGAAGGAAAGGGTGGAAGACATAATTCATGGGACTTTGGAAAGTATAAAGGTGCATTGCACGAACTGAAGGGCATGACCAAGAACTCTTAATGGCCTTCATGAGTTTGAAAGGAAATTTTGGTAATATCAACCTCTTTCATACATATTTGGTGGTATCCAGAACATGGATCAAGTTTGGTAAATAACTGAACACCACTTAGTTGATCTAGAAGGTCATCAATGACAAAAATGGGAAATTTATCTTTAATGGTAATTTTGTCAAGGGCTCAAAAATCAGGGCACATGCACCACAAACCTTCTTTCTTGAGTACCATGATGATAGGAGAATAATAAGAGTTGGTACTAGGATGGATAACACCCATCGCTAGCAGTTCCTGAACAATTTTCTCAAATTCATTTTTTTTGGCAAATGGGTGACAATAAGGGAAAACATTGGGAGGAAAACTACCAAGGACAAGTGGGATGGAATGATCATGGGTGCCATGGGAAGGGGGAATTCCTTGGGGGTTGTAAAAAATAGAATGGTATTTAGAGAGGATAAATTGTATGTGTCGAGGTGAACAATAGGTGAGGGGTCTCAACTACTTGAATGGCATAGAGCTGGGCAATAATGCCAGAATTATCTTTTTTTGATAAATTTCTCCAATCTGGGTGAACCGATGATCTTGAGGAAACTTGTCATGATGCCTTAGAACTAGTACTATTGTCCATCATGTTGGAAATTGATGGTTACTTTCTTGAATTCCTTAGTGTACATAATCATTCAACAACTAGAACAATGTCATAACCACCCATGTTAATAGAAAACATGTGATATTTTCAGGTTATAATGACCAATTTGCAAGAACATATTTTCACAATGACCCCCACATTTCATGGAGTTGTCATTAGAAATCATGATTTTAAATTTATTGACTGGACAAATATAGGACAGGGTCCCTTAAACAATTCAATGATGAATAAAATTATGGGTGTTGACATTGTCGACTGGGATAATGACTTTCTGATGCTTGAGCTAACTAATTAACTTAAGGGTTTGGGGAGAAGAGATACTAGTGAGGGCATTCAGAGAGATAAGTAGTTCAACTTCTAGTGGATCAGAGGGTGAGTTATGATCATCGTCTTGGGGAAAATCTTCAAATCAGGAAACATTGCCATACTCTTCAGAAAAGTCGTCAAAAATGGCCATAAAAAGTTTTTCCTCCTTACACTTCTACCTTGGAAAATAGTTTTCATTGCAGTTATAGAAAAGACTCTTAAGTTGGTGTTCAACCATTTCTGCACTGATTAATTTATGGATCTTAAGAGGAGGGGAAGGAGGGGTATGATTGGTGGGATAGGAGTGGAGAATAAAGGAGGGATTTTGGACTTAGGATGAGACTACCTATTATGTTTTCTTGGCGTGATGAGTAGATGCAAGCTAGGTTTGGCGACGAGCCATTAGGATATGAGCTTGGATTTCATCCTTAAGGCCACTAATAAATCATTCCTAGAAGAAGTTTTCAAACATGTCTTATGTTCTAAAAGCCAATTGTTCGAAAGCAATGATGTATTATTCCATTATACCAGACTATGTAAGCTTGGTCAAACAGATCAAATAATGTATGTTGGTGTCAAAGCGTTCACAAAGGTCTGCAACAAATTGGGTCCAAGCAATATACTCTCAGTGTGAATTTTTATGCCATTTCCAGCGTTCAAGATCCAAATAAAGAACACAGACATGAAGTTTCATCAAATCATCAGTAACACCATGCAAGGAGAAATAATGTTCCATTTGAGTGACCCAGCCTATGGGGTCCGAGCCATCAAATTTATTCACCTCAAATTTGGGAAGATGAAGATCACGATGAAGGGGTTTAGAATGAAAGGCCATGGAATGGTATGAGGAAGTGCCCTTTGGGTGTGAAGGTTTTTCAAAGGAGGTAGGGCCTCGAAACTGACTAATCACTGTTGTCAGGTTTTTTACATCTAAAGAAAAAGTGTCAAATTTGAAATTGAGGGTAGAAATATTTGAAGTGATTTCCTTGATGTCATTATTGGTCTGGTTGTGAGCATTGTTCAAGGAAAGGTTGTGACTATCAAAATCTTGGTTGTGGGTGTGGACTATCTAGGAGATAAGCAAGCAAGAAATGGGATGGTGGGTCTACACAAAAAGGGGTTATGAGTGAGGGATACCACTACAATTAGTGTGAAGAGACGAATCCAATGGAACAGTTTCCAAATAAGGGTGCTAGGGAGGGTGAGTGGGTCCACAAAAAATATTATAAGTGATTCATACCATCAATATTAGTGCGAAGAGAGGAATCCAATGGAATAGGTCCCAAATAAGGGTGTCAGGGAGGATTGGTGGGTTCGCATAGAAAAAAGGATTATAAGTGAGGGGTACCACTGCTATTAGTGTGAAGAGAGGAATCCAGTGATATATGTCCCAAACAAGAGTGTCGATGAGACCATTATACTTGTTTTTAAATCTTGTGAAGTTATACTCATGTCTGAATAATATTGTAGTGACATAATGCCCAAATTTTTTATAGTTTAAATTGTGTAGTAATTTTGCAACTTGGATGTAGGAAGAAGGGTTGCACTGCAAAATTTCCACTCTGTTGTTGTTTTTTTCTGTTCTAGCAACAAGGATTAGGGTTTTGAGGGTTCCTATGGATAAGGGTCATCCTTGTGCTATAACTCTCTGATATACCAATGGTGTTCAAGAGTAGTACTCGACCCAATATCTCAGGACTCTAACTAAGGAGGATCGACTGTACCCTTAGCCATACTACCCAATTACCTAGGTTGGTAGGGACATAACCTACCTAACCCCTCAAGTGGGTAGAATAATGCATTTCCATGTAATAAAGGTAAATATTAATATAGGAACACTTATTTGGGACATATCCCATTGGATTCCCCTTTTCTCCCTAATCGTAGTCATACCTTTCATTTTCAATCCTTTTTTTTCAGTGGACCCAACCCCTTCTCGGCTTCCCTATTTTTCTGCCTATTCCATTATATTTTCCTTGTCACCCTGATCTTCGTGGTACCTATCACTTATAAGTCCTTTTTTGTGGTCCCACCCACACATTTTCCTTACCCTCACTTCCCCTCTCAAAATGGCCACCACTCGCAACCAAGACCTGCAAGCTTCCATCAATCAATCCCAGGACTCCATCCAACATATGACATATGAGATTGGATCTATCAATTCCCTCCTTGCACAATTCAAAACCCAATTCCAACACAAATTTGATATCATGGAAGCCAAATTCATGAACCAATTTAACACCCTCCAGTCTATTGTCAACCAGTTTTTAAACCGCCCTCTCGGTCCTTCCTCCTCAGACCAGCTAGATGTTGTTGATTCCTCTCATTTTATGCATTTTCAATCCAACTCCTTTCATCATGACCCCCATCTTCCCTGCATCAAGGTCAATAGATTTGATGGCTTTGATCCTACGGATTGGGTCACTCAAATGGAGCATTATTTTTCTATGCATGGTATTACTAATGAGTTGGAAAAACTTCGCTATGTTGTCCTCTATATAGATCCTGAACAATGGAAATGGTGGAAATGGCATAAAAATTCACGTCATGGGTGTATTTCCTGGAACCAGTTTGTTGCAGAGCTCTATGACTACTTTGACATTGATACGGGTAAAATCATGAAGCTCGGTAACACTTTCATGACAATCGGGTCTCCAAAATTTCTAGCGGCAATTTTTCGGCCGAACAAATGTTACTTTTGGCCGAAATATTTTTCGGCCGAAAATTTTCACGTCAAATTTAACGGTGTCGTCAAAATTCGTGTACAATGTTTTTTGAATGAATTATTTTCCCGCGGTAAGAATATTTCGGCCGAAATACTTTTCGGCCGAAACGTTTATTTTTTAACGGATTCCGTTAAAAACTAGGTTTCGGCCGAAAGAATATTTCGGCCGAAAACTTGAAAATGGGACTGTTTCCAAGAAACTGCAAATTCTCTCCATCTTATTTCATCTTTGGAGGTAGCGGACTCCTACAAATACTCAGAATTTAGTTTGAGAATTGATACCAACATTTTTAAAATTGAATCTACTTTCATTGGGTATAATTTGTTTTCATTTTCATT
>ML776589.1:128088-158005 GCA_009831015.1 Picea engelmannii | reverse complement strand
CTTGCAAGATATGGCCGCCATAAAATACACTGCGGATCCATAATTGTATTGATAAAAAGGTATAGCCACTAAAAATACACTATGGATCTATACTCGTATGACATGAACTGATCGTAGCCACGAAGAATACACAGTGGATCTACAAGATGACAAGACATAGCCACGACCAATACAAAGTAGATCTATGTAACAGTATATGTGTCATTGTTCAAGAGAAACTCCATCGCAACCTGGGCAAAGTACATATCAAAGTGATTACTCAACCCAAGGTCTTCTTACCGATCCTGATGTAGTACGAATCTAACCATGTGAATAGATGTCCTGATGTCGAACATGGCAGAAACCACTTGATTACTGGTCAATGATGTAAACCGTTAACAAGCGTAAGGGAGATCACCATTAATGTCAATGATTCCCAAGGTACCCTAGTACATTCCAACGAATGTGAATGGATGAGCTGAGGTCGAACATCCATGGAATCATCTGATCAGAGATCAATGATGTAAACCTACTGTCGAATGTGAGGAGGCCTGCCATTGAGGCATGCAGGTCCCAAAGTACTAACTGGTTTCTAAGTCTGATTCCTGGATAATGTGTTGAAGTCGACAGGAATAGACTCGTTGAGGGAGGGCCTTGATGTATCCCCAATCAACGACATGAAACGGACATAGAGATGTAATTGGTAGATCAAATGGACATGGGCTGACATAGGTTTTGAGGCAAGATATTTGGGATGGCTGACTCTAGAGGTGGATACTTCCCTTGAACACTGAGGCACAACAACGAAAACATGACATGGACCAAAACTATGCAGTGGGTACTGTGACTTACATCGGGTGACCCAAAGGAGTGAAAGGAACTCAAAGGATTGGCTCAGTACAGAGGTTCATCGGATTATGATGTATGCAAATGACAAAGTGTCGTGTTCAAGGGTGACTCTAAGAATTGTTGGATGACGTTCTCAAGAGACTGCTTGGCTTGCTCCTTTCAAATTTCCCCCCATCCAGATAGACGAGTACCTCGTTTTGATTTAATGAGCTCGAGGAGGATAACATATGCTCGATATAACTCACCTTCGGTAAGTTCCTCTTCCTTTGTTTAACGAACCGGAAGAAGTAAGGGATCGGTCCCATATGGGCCTGTCGATGTGTGTTTTAACGAGTCCAAAGACAAAAAACTCGAAGGTTTTTCAGGATTATAGAGTTTGGAAAAACACTTAAAAGAGAACTCTCTCAGTTCCTTTTTCGTACAGTAGTCTAACGAGACCGAAAAAGAGATAAACTATCGCTTGAAAGATGCCATTTCTGACCTTTTAACGAGTGTGAAAGGAAGCAAGGTCACTCGACAATCTTTTCATATTTAGAGAGTCTGAAAAGGGTTTAAAGATGACTCCAGGGGGTTCCTTTTTCGTGTGTTCGTGTATCCGTACGGGTCCGAAAAAGAGATAAAAGTTTACCCAGTTGCATTCTCATGTATTTACGAGCACGAGAAAGAACAAAGACTACGCTCGGTATGCCCCCAGCTTGAAATCTAGTGACTTGACTCCAGAATGATCATCAAATGTTGGAGACATGCCCCCCAACCTTCAATTCATTCACCGACTTTGAGGTTGTCACCAATTTCTGTGCTAGATGGAGAAAAAGGATACAGGTGGATGAACTGAAGGTACAAGACGAGAACTAATGAAAGACTCGACTCGACATCTATGAGATCTAACGATAGACGTAACTTGAAGAGAGAGGCAATTGTTTCATTTTTTAACGAGCTTGACACAAGAAAAGAACTATGCTCAGGGTTCCAGGTTCGATCCCCAAATTGTTGTTTCATTTTTTAACGAGCTTGCTACAAAGAAGAAAACTATGCTCAAAGCCTCTGTTTCATTTTTTAACAAGCTTGGCACAGAGAAGAGAAACTATGCGCGTGGCCTCTGTTTCATTTTTTAACGAGCTTGCCACAGAGAAGAGAAACTATGCTCGTGGCCTCTGTTTCATTTTTTAATGAGCTTGCCACAGAGAAGAGAAACTATGCTCGTGACCTCTGTTTCATTTTTTAACGAGCTTGCCACAGAGAAGAGAAACTATGCTTGTGGTTGCTTCTTGATCACGGCTTCCGAGAGGATAATGCTCTAGAAGGGTACCACGTCAAGAGACAAAACTCAGTCATGGATTCCAAGAGATCTTCATCAGATGGAAGAGAATCACTCTGGAAGGAGCACATGTCGAGGGTCATGACAGGGGTAAGGAGATCATGCTCCAATAACCCTACTGAAGAGATCACCATGTCCACTACCGGATCCAAATCGTCGGAAGTGGAGGTCATGGGAGACAATGCCACATAATTGACATGCGGTGGGGGCGATACTGTCTGCATATAAGAACCACTTAGGGAGGTAACCCAGTCAGGGCCGATGAATGAAAGTTGATCAATAGTCACAATTCTTCCATCGTGAGGAAAAGATATCACATGGAAAAGGGTGGATACAATAGCTTTCATGGCATAGACATAATCTCGCCCAAGGATTAAAGAGAAATCCAAGGGGTCTCGGACTACCATGACATCGATAAAGACAGTTTTCCCTCCCAAAGTTATAGGAAACTGAGGAAGGATCCCTATAGGTTGACTAGTTCTTCTGTTAAAAGCTAACAAATTCTGTGTAATCGGTGCAAGCTGCGGACAACCCAAAGCGTACTAAGCAATAGAAGACAAAATACTAACGGACACACCTTCATCTATCAGTGTTTGAGGTATGTCCCGACCACGAACCTGTACTCTAATCTGGAAAGGAATGTGGGAGGGAAGACAAGGTCCAGTTAGCGCACCCCAATCAAAAAGGATGGCCTCATTACTTGGAGGGGGTGTCACAGAAGAAGGAGGGATGCCCCCCGACACGGTAGAGTCTGTATTAACAAGAAAAACATGGGCAGTATCGGGTTTACTCTCTAGAGGGAGAGTAGGATCAACCGATGATTGGATCGGATCAACCAATGGTGGACTTGGATGGACCACTTTAGCACTCTTTAGAGGAAGAGTGGGACTGACCAAGGAAGGGACTGGATCAACCACTTTGACATTCCTCAATGGAGGAATGGGATTGACCGATGGAAAAAATGGATCGACCGCTTTGGCACTCTTCAAAGGAAGAGTGGGACTGACCGAGGAAGGGACTGGATCAGTCACTTTGACATTCCTCAATGGAGGAATGGGATCGACCGCTTTCGTGTCACTCTCTAACGGGGGAGTGGGATCGACCGAGGATGAAAATAGATCGACCACTTTGGTGTCACTCTTTTGATGAAGAGCGCGGCTGATCGATGACAGAACTGGATCAACTACTTGGGTTCCTGGTTCAATCGAGGAGGAAACTAGATTGACCACCTGATCAACCGGATTGACCAGGGATGGAATCAGATTGACCAGTCCATCAACCAATGATGGGTCGGAGGAAAGATTACGATAACCTTTTGGAAGTTGAAGTTTTTCCAAAAGAGAAGAAGCCTCGTCCATTCGAGGACAAAGGTGAGAGTAATGATTACCTTTACATAACATGCAAGGGAACTTGACAGTTTTCTTCTTCTTACCAACCTGAACATCACTAGTTGACGGGGTATCATCGACATGACCGACAGAGGTTGATGACGTGGAGGACCACATTTCTAAGACCTGGGTAAGACCGGGGCAATCCCTCAGAAAGTGGTCACCCTTACAAAGACTGCAAGGGAATTTGGGTTTTGGATTCTTACTTTTAATCTTGTTGACCTCATGAACACTCCCAGTACTATTAACAGGAACTGGTTTCTTAGAGCCAACATTTGATGTTGTTGGGGCCTTTGTCCTTTTCGGTTTTTTCTTCTTCTTCTCTTTCCGTTTCTTCTTCTTCTGATCAACCTGGCTACTTGTTGTAGAGCTTTCACTAGGCAAAGAAGGAGAAATGGAAGGAGACTTAATGGGCGAAGAAGGTGAAAAATCGACGTGAGGTTGATGTGTGGGTGGTGTATTGACATCCAAAGTATTAGGTGCAATTGAAACATTGGGAGGATTTGGGATCACCGGAGTGGGGAACAACCAAACTAGTAATCCAATAGTGAGTCCTGGAAGACTCAGTGTGGAAACATATGGAGGACCAAAGTTTCCAAACGAAGGAAAGGTATAAGGTTCCCCAGGAGAAGGGGTTCCTCCATTGGTACTCCTGGGATTCAACGCCATTAACACTGACTCGACCTAAGGTCCACTAAGTAAAACAAATAGCACACGCTAAGAATCTAAGAATCACAACCAAGCAAACACGACCTTCTTTTGATGACCGTACTAGTTGGTGATGAAATCCAACGTCACGTGATCAAGTCCAGAAGGGGCGGGGATAGGGTGGAATAGTTACAATGGCGACCTGCTTAACGGACTTACGCCTTGGTGCAAGATTCCACGCAGTAATTGTGGATTTACCCTCCAAGGAGCCCGAGTGAGTTTGAAAAATGTCTGCTCCAGGTACAGTGAGACTTCCCGTCACTGTCACCTTGTGTAAGACCCTAAATATTATGGCCACTAAGGTTACCAATTCGCAGTCATCCCCTGGGCGGGAACAGTCGACAGTCCGATCTGAACGTACGGGCAGGGTATCGAGCCCGAAATCAACTAAAAGGCTTCCATGCAGTAATTGTGTATTTACCTTTAAGATATCCCCATAATACAATCTGACCACCACAATCAGTTAAACCACGGAGGGTTAGTCCCCGTAGCTCACCCGAATGCGACCTCGTGCGTAACCCTTGTGTTAGAGGGGGATCCCAGGCAGACTAATACGACAATTGGATTTAACTCTCCCTACCGCAAGATACTAAGTTTGTTTGATAGCTTTGGAAATTTATCCTTTCAACCTATTCCAAATCCCTACACCTTAAGCTAATGTAGGTTTACTAACAAATATGCAAAAAGTCTGATAAATTTTAGTTAAGCGTTGATTTTAATGGTTGTTTTTTACTCAGAGGGTGTACGAAAGTGAAACTGATGGAATGATGACTCAAGTCCCAAAAATATGCATGAAATATGATAAGCAATCATTTATTTTCAACGAATACCTATTTAAGGGAAAGAGGAAGAGTCGTTTTCACTATCAAAAACTCGATAAGGAATGCCCTCAATCAATTTTGTTCTCAATCAAATCCAATAATGCTACAACATTTCAGAAATGCAAACTAATCATGAAGATGTCTCTTTATTGTTTGTATATGAATAATGATTAATTCAAAACAATGCTCGTCTTTCTAATTACCTTCTTAGATGAATGAAAATCAAACCAACACAAGCAAGAATCATACAAACAATACACCCTCTCGTTGTAATCAAAACAAGAAGTGAAAGAAAAGAAACAATCAAAGAGAAATCAAACTTCACACCCAAAAGAAAAAGTCGGAGAACAATGATCTTGACTAAAAACAAATGAAAAGATATGTAGACCTTTGATGACCTTCACCAGCGTTTTTCGTTCAGTCGACAAGGAGAGAAAGACAATGCATGGGTTTCAAACTCCAAATGGCAGAAAAACTCAACAACAATAGTGAAGAAGGCTACAAAATCCAAACAACAATATGTTTGTTCTTCAAGCAAGAGACAGATGTCCAAGCTGGAAAGAAAAAGGATTGACTCACAAGGTTACCCAACAAGAGAGACACAGAGAAAAAACCCTGAAAAAACAATTCTGGAAGGTTTATTGGCCAAAGGAGGGTTGGCACTCTGTTTCCAAAGGCAAGGAGCATTATAGCACTCTATGTAAGGCTATTAGGGAGCGATGGCACTCTGTTAACACAGGGACAGGAGCGCCAGGTTCAAAAACTCCCAAAAATGTCAAAAAATCCAAAAATTGTACTTCAATCTCGACAATTAGGCTGAGTGTGATGGGGTAGGGAGCCAATCAGTTCATGAAACCAATCAAAAGATGAGTGAACTAGGTCTGAAACAATCAAGAGGTATAACAAGGTCAATGAGGAGAAATCAAAACAAGAAGTCTGGATTTGAGGCTATCTCCCTAGTGGAGTCGCCAGTTTCTGTTGTAGGAAAATCTCCCTGTGGACATGTGGATTACCTCAAAGAGCTTGACCTTAACTCTAAGACAGAAAATGCTTAATGTGGACACTGACTTCCTTTCAAATATATCTAAACTAACACATGAGAAGGAAGGATAACAGAAGTACCTCTTTATCGATGTTTGTCCCTGCATGCTCCGAGTTGCGCTCCGATCCTTTGCTCTTCGTTGAATCCTGTAGACAAACAAGATACGACCACTTCCTACTCTATTGATATTAGCTTGAAAACAGATCTATCTATCAATGATAATTTTATGTAACATTAGGCACAAACTAGAAAGAAACATGCCAAGCGTGTCATATTAATGAGATTAACGACAGCAATACTTACAATCGTAGATGCGAATGCGACAACTTCGTCGAGTCCCCTTCGTCTAAACCTTGCTCGAAAGATCCACAACCTGGATAACAACAGCTTCACTGATCACTCTCCTTTGGCTGACTGTGTGTTTCTTATGAGATCATAGGTTTCATGCTAGAAATTCTTCCTCAATCAGCTCCAGCACCACTTATAAGATCATAAGTTTGGTGTAATTCTCCTTTTTCCAGTCCCCTTTCACCATTAGAAAGCTTGCTTATATAGCCTTGGAGAGGCTTTAACCACTTGTGATATCCTTGGGGAAGTTGAGGATTTTCCTCCTTCAGTTGAGGATCTTCCCTAAGATCATGGTTGGACTAGGGATTCGAATCCAACTGTCTTCCAAGAATGAAAAGATGCTTCCCCCATTCATCTCAACAGCTTAACAACTGCCCAGAATAGGTAGCGCTCCCTCAAAAGGGCCATTAGAGCGTTGTAGCGCTCCCTAGTAGGATTTAGGGGGGCACCAACGCTCTCAAAATCTATAGCGCTCCCTCAAAAGGGCCAGGGGAGATTTATAATGCTCCCTGACAGTGTAAGGGGGAGCGTCGATGCTCCCATAAGAGGTATAGGGGAGCGCTCCTCTCCAAAAACTCAGTTGTTGAGGTGCTTTCAGATGGAAAAAGGTTTGCAAGCTTGTTGACTCATTTCTCCTCTTCCAAATCAAATGTTTGAGGTGTTTCAAGTGTCCTTCTCATGTCATTATAGGCACGACATAGGCATCATGGCACTATGCTTCCCTGACACTTGTGAGCAACATGCGACACTTGCGACTTTGTGAGAAAAATGCGACACTTGCGACCTTTGTAATGACGACACTTGCGACACTATCAAAGTGAGTAATTTTGATGTGTAACACAGTTGTGGGGGGAAATCCCCCCAACACCCCCCGTTAGGGAATGGGATCCAAGCACGGTTGAAACAAACCTCTAAATTAGGAAGATAATCATGCTCCACAACCAACAATCTCCCACTTGGAGATTGATCACAATAACTCCACTGTTGTTGTACTTGTTGGACTATACTCCACTTTGGATCTGGAAAATTTCTCATCTTCAACTTCATGCTTGAAGGCCAATTGAAACTGAGTAGGAACTCAGTTTATCCCCAGTTACTCCCTTTGTTAACATGTCTGAAGGATTTTGGCTAGTATGTATCTTTTCCAACTTCAAATTTCCATCTTCCAAGACGTATCATATGAAATGGTACCTGAGTTGTACATTCTTAGTATTTGAATGGAAGGCTGAGTTCTTTGCAATATGAATGGCACTCTCGTTGTCATAGTACAACCTACTATTCTACTGCTTCTTTCCCAATTCCTCCCTAAACCTTTGTAACCAAATTATCTCTTTACTAGCCTCTGTAGCAACAACATACTCTACTTTCATTGTTGAAACTGCAACAACCTTTTGTAGTTTTTAAATCCAACTTATTGTTGTTCCACCTACAATAAAAACATACCCTGTGGTGATCCTCTTGCTATCTTTATCACCTGCCTATATGAATCAACATATCGATGTAGAACAATGTATGAACCTCCAAAACATAATGAATGAGTAGCAGTACCTCTCAAATACACGGGAATCCACTTTACTGCCTCTCAATGTTCTTTACTTGTATTGTTCATATACCTGCTCACAACTCCCACTGTATGTGCAATATCTGGTCTTGTGCAAACCATCGCATACATCAAGCTGCCAACTATTGATGAATAAGGGACCTTGGAAATGTATTCTATCTCCGCATGTGTCTTTGGACACATTTCCTTAGTTAATTTGAAATGGCTGGACAAAGGTGTAATAATTGGTTTTTCATTCTACATTCTAAACCTCTCCAACACCTTCTCTATGTACTCACCCTGAGGCAATGTCAATTTGTGATTTTTCCTGTCTCTTGTTATTCTCATACCAAGGATTTTATTTACAACACCCAAATCCTTCATTGCAAATGAATTATCTAATTTCTTCTTGAGCACATGTATATCTTGCATATTAGACCCTACAACAAGCATGTCATCTACATATAATAGCAAGATAATAAAGCTTCCATTTTCTATCCTTTTAAAATAAACAAAGTGATCAGAATGACATCTACTATAAACTTGTTCTGTCATAAACCTGTGAAACTTCAAATACCACTACCTTGGAGCTTACTTTAGGCCATACAAGATCTTCTTCACCTTGCATACCAAATTCTCCTTCCCTTTGACCTCATACCCATGTGGCTGCTGCATATAAATCTCTTCCTCCAAATCCCCATGGACAAAAGTTTTTTTTACATCTAATTGTTTAAGATGCAAAAATTCTACTACCACAAGACTTAAAATAGTCCTAATTGAAGTCATTTTAACAACAGGATAAAATATTTCATCAAAATATATACCTTTCTTTTGTGCAATCCGCTTTACAACAAGTCTGGCCTTGTACTTCTTTTTTCCTCCATCTTCTTCCTTCAACCTGTAAACCTGTTTATTCTACAATGCTCTTTTTCCTGCAGGCAACTGGACCAAGTACCAAGTTTGGTTATTTACCAAGGAATCCATTCCTCTTTCATGCCTTGCTCCCACTTCCTTTTAGTGTCTACTTGCATTGCCTCTTCATAATTTTCGGGTTCACCAGAATTAGTCAACAATAAATAGTACAATGAAGGAGAGTATCATTCAAGGGGTCTACTTAACCTGTATATCTTCTAAAAAACATTGTAGGAGTTTGAGGTACCTGTTTCTCATGTTGTTGTACTTTTTGATTTTTTGGTACCTTTGGAATCTCGTTTTCAGTGATCTCATCAAGCACTATGTATTCTAGTTTTTCTTCTTCCTATTTCCTTCCCTGCAACTGATCTTTATACATGACCTTCTCATTGAATATGAAATCTCTACTCCTAATGATTTTGCGATTTTTATAATCCCTTAAGAAATAACCAAAATCATTAACATTGTAACCAATAAAGGTACTCTTCTTGGATTTTCCCTTAATCTTTGTTCTATTTTTTTTATCAATATGGAAAAATGATTCACAACTTAAAGTCTTCAAAAAAGAATAGTTTACCTTTTTACTTGTCCATGCCTCCTATGGAATTCCACTATCCAAAGAGCTTGAAGGTCCTCTGTTTATTAAGTAAACAACAATATCTACAACGTCTACCTATAACTGTAAGGGTAAACCAACATGTAATATCATACTCCTTGCATGCTCCATGATTGTCATGTTCATCCTTTCTGACACATCATTTTCTTGTGGTGTTCCTGGAACTGTTTTGTCTCTACGAATCCCATGGTATGAACATTAATCATCTAACTCCTTGCTGCAATATTCACCTCCATTATATGATCTGAGACACTTCAACCTTTTTCCTATCTCATTCTCAACCAAAGCTTTCCATTTCTTAAAAGTATCAAAAACATCATATTTCTTTCGAATGCAATAAACCCAAGTTTTTCTAGTTGCATCATCAATAAAAGTAACATAATAATGAAAGCCACCAAGAGATGATAATTGAGATGGTCCCCATACATTTGTATGCACAATATATAACCTTTTAGTCTTCTTTTCTTTTCTGACTCTAAGAAATCTAACTCTCTTATGTTTTCCATAAACATAGTTCTCACAGAAATCCAAATCAATTTGTTTAATATTTGGCAAAAAAATTATTTTGTGAAGTATCTACATCCCCTTCTCACTCATGTGTCCAAGCCTATGATGCCATAGTGTTGTATCCACTCCTGTAGAATCTAAAGAGATATAAGAGTCAGTATTACTAGTACATAAATACAATGTACCTACCTTCTCTCCTTTTGTTGTCACCAATGATCCTTTGGTGACCTTCCATGCCTTATCTGTAAATATAGATACACAACCTTCACTTTCCAACTACCCAGTTGAAATTAGACTTTTCCTTAGATATGGAACATGTCTTACCTCTTTCAACAACCATTGGTTTCCATTCTTTTGTTTTATTTGTACCTTCCTCATTCCAACAAATTTGCATGGTGCATCATCACCCAAATGAACCCATCCAAAATCACCTTGAACATAATCTAGAAAATGTTTCCTATGGCATGTGGAATGAAATGAATCCCCTAAATCTACTACCCAAGACTCATAAATATTATCTACAGAAATAATCAAAGCATCTTGTAACACATCACCTGTTACATTTGCTTCTTGATTTTTCTCTTATTGTCCATATCTTTGTTTCTTTGGAGCTATACAGTCTTTCTTCATATGTCCTTTCTTCCCAAAATTCCAACACTCTATCTTTCTCAGTCTAGATTTGGATCTTCCCTTCCTATAATTTCCATGGTTCCCTGAGCCCTTTCCTCTATCCTTTTTTCTTCCCCTGTTCTCCACAGTCAACGTATTACCTGATGTATCACCTGTTCTTTTCCATCACATTTCCTCGCTAAGGATAACACAAACAACACCATAAAATTTTAGAATGTTTGAATTACAGACAGAGTTACTTACAACCATGAATAAACCATTACATCTTTCTGGCAATGAGCAGAAGATTATAAGAGCCTTGACCTCATCATCAAAGGCCACTTTTACATAACTTAGCTAATTAGCAACCATATTAAATTCATTTAAATGCTCTGCAATAGACCCACCTTCTGACATCTTCATATTAAATAATCTCTTCATTAGAAATACCTTATTGGACACTGAGGGTTTTTCATACAGTTTAGCGAATGCGTCCATAAACTCCCTCATTGTATTTTCTTTTGAAATATTGAAATACAGTCCAGGCTCAGTTGTATCATTCCTAGTGCCTTTTTGTCAAGAATATCCCATTCTTCATCCTTCATGGTCGTCAACTTCTTTGTTATTCCACCCAATGGTAGGAATAGATCCTTCTGTTATAAATAATCTTCCATTTGCATCTTCCATAACTGGTAGTTTTGATCGTTAAATTTCTTGAGCCTAAACTTTTCATCTTCCTCCATTGCTCCCACTTGAACCAGGAACCCTCTTTTCCTGCGAGTTACCTTTTGCTCTGATACCAATTGTTAGAAATATAGGATCGTTGAGCAATAAAACAAAACAAACGAGGAAATAAAACACATAATATACACAATACAATAGAGACACGGATATGCATGGTTCACCCAGTGTGGGCTATGTCCACCAGAGAAATTGCCAGGTCCTTCCTTTTTATTATCCAACAAAATGAAGGGATACAACCTACAACACACCCACTGTAACTTCCTCTTATTTCTCTCACAGTATCCTCTCTTATATTACAATATTTGCGATAATACACAGTCGCAATACAATTCCCTCATAAAAGAGGGTTTCCTTCTAGGGAAAATATCCCTAAAATAACTTTTATCATCGGATCTGCGACCTTATAATGAATGGTCCAGATTGTCTATGAAATTACAATATTTTACAAGGCATTTTTTCCCAAAATTTTTCTTTAAGGGCGCTGCACCCGAATCCCCTGCCAGGGGCGAGCTAAAAAAAAAAATTCCGCACCCCTGGCAACAGTTGTGGGGGGGAAATCCCTCCACATCCCTCATTAGGGAATGGGGTCCAAGAACGGTTGAAACAAACCTCTAAATCAGGAAGATAATCAGCTCCACAATCAACATATAAGACTCTTACTACTATGGTATGTGAAATATGCACCAAAGAGACAACTATATAGATTTGTGATGTTTTTATGTTATTTCAAATATGTGCTACATCCACTTCTTTTCCTCCCATAGATATGAAATTTGTATGTGATTTACAACAATGTTTAATGATTTACAGAAATGACTTTTGTTCCACTCATATTCCATTAGAGTTACTTATGTTTTCTCAATTATATATTTCCTTTCGCTTTCTGTGGTTTATGTCCAACAACCTAGCTTTATTTTCCAATGGAACTAATGAAGATCATTTTAGAAATTAAACAAGAGAATTATTTTTTGAGTGTGATTAACCTTTTAATAAGACACTCTTGAAGAAACTAGGGCATCACCCTATAAAATATGAAGCAAACACCCTTATATTGGATAACTAGATCTATTGTTAGGCTAACATGGAAATTTGTTGTTAGTCCAACAAATCTAAGAATTTGAGTTTACATCCCCACTCTCGTAATATTACTAGACATATTAGTGTTGATATATGATCATGATTTCCTCATGACACATTAGTGCCCATGGAAAAAACAAAAAATGCCATAAATTAAAGAGTTTGTTTAAGGTACTTGCACAAAGAATTGGAAGATGGTGTTACAAAATGAAATGTAGGAAATAAAATAATTTTTTGGAATAGATAAGTTTTATGAAAAAAATGTCTAAGTAGATATAAATACACTACTAGTTTTAGGATTAAAAAATGGTGTTGTTTCAATGTTTACATGTTAAAACTAGTTTGTTAAGAAAATAGCCAGTGTTTTAATTACTTAAACTTCAACGTCATTATCCAAAATTTTTTATATTGATATAATTAGTAATTACTACCAATTTATCTACATTTTTGTATGTCAATATGTTGGTGGGTTTGTAATATTAATCTCTCACCAATACGCCATTTTAATGGAATTATTAGTGTCATTAAAATGATGACTTGGAAGATCCTAAAGATTAAAATTTGATATATATCCCAGGATGACGTTGATATATCAACATGTATGAATTTATTAATTTGTGTCTCTAAACCATAGGATCAAACCCTATATGTTGATATGTTGACATTAAGTGGGTGCATTTTACTATGCATTGTTCCATAGTTATTTAAATTTTCCCTTTGAAAAACATTTCTAGTGAGGTGGATAAGTGTATCCCATGACCTTGAGTTCAAGTCTAATAACAACGATGATTCATTGTCATAATATCCTAAAAGTAATGGTGATTCGTCATTATTTCAAGCTATTATGGCCATGAATCATCATTGTTTCCTGACTTGAAATCATGAATGCAAGCAAGACTATTTCAAACCATTGATAGAGGTCATTTTCAAAAGGAAAAACACAAAACTATGAGATGAGTATTGTATAGCAAAATTGTTGTGGATAAAACTAATCCTATAGATAGTGTGGATTATTAATAGATCAGATCATAAAACAATGCAATTCAATCCCCAAGGTATGTCTACAATTACTTAACGTAAATACTTGTTAGTTATGAGAAGGACCTACCTAGTCTTGATGTTTGGTTGGAGACAAATCCTTTGAGTTGACCTTGCACAACCTGTATTTTATCCTATCCATGTTTTCAGACCCGCACACAATGAAAAAAGTACCTTTCTTAAATTGATTGGAAAAAACAAAAGATAAACATGAAATAACTACCTTAACTAACTAGTAGGTGATGTAGTCACCCTCGATCTTGTACTAAATCACCTACAGGAATAGGTTTCTACCCATAGAGTGCACAACTAACATCTAAAAAAATTTAAAAAAATGAACAACTTAAAGAATGCCAAGAGAAATTACATTCACGGGAAAAATATGAAAACAAGAGACAACACCAATAAACAGGGACTCAAGAAAATTAATTAACAAGACATAAATCGTCTTCCATAGTCTCATTACATTATCATATAAATCTAACATAATACTCATTTAGACTCCATGACTGAAAATCCTCTTCATTGTTCTACATTGTCCCACTAAAACTAGCATTCCTTCCTCTTTTTTGTTGTTTACGCAGATGCCCCCCTTCAGTTTCCTCTCTTCTATTTCTCCTGAACTGAACTGTCTCTTTTTCCCAACCATTTATTGTTTTCCTTCACCAAAATGCATTGGATCTTGGTTAATTACAATGATCCAAATTCTCAACCATTTTCCAAATGTGCATTGGGAACTTAGACAACTATAACAATTGATTTCCTCAATCATTTCAAGTGATTTGTCTTCCATCACATAGTTGGCCCACCAATTTTCATGAAATTCTTGCAAGACACTTGGAGTCATGATTTGCAACACACTAACGAAATTTCCACTCGTATGGAGTTGCAACGTTGGTGTTGCAACAACATGTGTTATAGAACATGTGTTGCAACAATGGTGTTACAACATGGGTGTTGCAACAATGGGAGTTACAACACTGGTGTTGCAACAATGGGAATTACAACACTGGTGTTGCAACAATGGGCGTTACAACGCTGGTGTTGCAACAATCAGAGTTACAACCATGGTGTTGCAACAATGGGAGTTACAAAACTGGTGGTGTAGCAATGGGAGTTACATCACTAGTGTTGCAACAATGGGAGTTGCAACACTTATTTCACCCTACAATTTATTAACTTGATATTGAAATTTTTTTGGTTGATGTGAATTGCTTAAGGCCAAAATTGCTCCTGCATCAGACATACTTGGTAAGAAAAACATGATCTCTAGATCATGTGGATGCAACTGTAGATTCTAGAGAGGATGAAGATCCTGTAAACAATGCTATCTCATTTTCAAAAACCCATGATGCATCTTTGAAACCATAGTTTCTCCACTTAACTAGATATTCGTAATATTCCTTATTTTGGGTCCTCTTGCTAACAATCTTCCCCAAGATTTTCTCTAATTCTTTGGTTGGTTTAACAAGTAGTTGTTTCTTCCATTCAGCCAAGGTACTTTCTTCATCATGTTCTACTCACTCATGAAACTCGTACAAGCCGACCATATTGAATATTGGAAATGTCAAAATATTTCGACAACTTAACTTATATTCATTATTAGAAAATTTTCTCAAAATTCGACATGGTCCAGTTTTCTTGTAATTTAGTTTACTATATGTACCTATGGGAAATAGTTCTTTCCTTAAGTTTGCAATTACCAACTTTCCTTCTTCAAAAACCTTTTGTCTTCTTTGCAAATCTTCTCCCTGATTATATCTGATATTTCTTTGTTGTAGCTTTCTCTTAACCTACTCATGCATTTGTTGTATTCTTTCTGAAAACTCACTTGCATTAACACTCCTTTTGTCCTCCAGATTTGGAAACTTAACCAAATCAACAACTCCTTTCAGTAATCTTCCATAAACAATATGAAATGGACTCTTTCCCATTGATCTATTAATGGAATCATTGTAAGCAAATTCAACTTGGTCCAAGACCAAATCCCATTGTCCTGACTTATCTCAATAGGTTGCCAAGACTATGGTTAACCACCTTGGTCTATCCATTTGTTTTTGGATGATATGAAAAAATATACAACAACTTGGAACCCATCTTCTTCCAAAGTATCCTCCAAAAATGTCTAAGAAATTTTGTATCCCTGCCAAAAGTGATACTTCTTAGCAGTCCATGTAACCGCACAATCTCTTTGAAAAATAAAACAACCACTTTAGTAGCATCATTGGTATTCTTTCATGGTACGAAATGGGCCATCTTTGAAAACATGTCTACTACAACCATCACAAAATCATGACCTATGTGCATTCTAGGAAGTCCCAAAAAAATTTCCATACTTATATCTTCCCATGATCTCTTGGGTACCGGTAGTGGTGTATATAACCTCATGTTTTGACTCTTTTCTTTTTCTAGTTGGAAAATTCTACAACACAATTTTGTTTTTAACATCCTTGTTGATGCTAGGCCAAAAGTATCTTTCTTTCACCAACGTCGTGGTTTTATCAAAGACAAAATATCCACCCAAACCTCAGCTATGCAATTCTCTAACAAGATTCAGCTGCAATGAAATTTGTGGAATGCACAAGCTTTGGTTCTTGAACAATAAACCTTCTTGAATATGAATATCCAAATACAATGTCATATCTATGCTCCAAAGTGCTTTGCACACTTTCCAAGCCTCTGCAAAATATGTGTCTTCTGCATATAACTCTTTCATACATTCGAAGCTAACAACTTCAACTGACAAAGTATTCAACAAAATTATTCTCCGGCTTAGTGGATCTACAACTTTATTTGACTTTCCATACCTATGCTTAAAAAAAAACAAGTAACTTTGCAAAAATTCTACCCATTTGGAATGCTTTTGATTTAACTTACCATGATTATTGATGTACTGCAACACCATATGATAAGTAAATAAGACAAAATACTTCGGTAGCAAGTAATGTTTCCATTTCTTCAAAGATTGTCCAATTGCATAAATTGTTAATAATAAATGAAGTACTTCTTCTTAGCATCATTCAATTTCTCATTGAAGAATGCAATTATCCTTCCTTCTTGGCTCAAAATTGCTCCAACTATTGAACCACTTGCATCACAATGCACTTGAAACACTTTGTTGAAATGTGGAAGTGCCAAAACTGGTTGTTTAGCTACCTTTTTCTTCAAGTCTTCAAATGACTTCGTGAATTCCACTACCCAGTTGAAAATCCGCTTTTTCATGCATTCAGTAAGTGGTGCAAAAATCTTGCTAAAATTTCGAATAAATTTCTTGTAGAAGCTCGCCAAACCATGGAAAATTCTCACATCTAATGTACACCTTGGTGTTGGCCACTCCAAAATATCCTTTACCTTTTTAGAATACATCTTCAAGCCTTCATTGGAAATCAAAAATCTCAAGTACACTAATTCCTCCTTCAAAAACATACATTTATTCAAATTTATCAGCAGTTTTTCTTCCTTCAACCACTATAACACCTTTATCACATGTTCCAAGTGTTCTTCTTTGGTTTTACTAAAAATAAAAATGTCATCTAGATACACGACAAAAACTTTCCCAAAAATGGTTTCAAAACTTCATTCATAACTCTCATGAATATGTTAGGGGCATTGGTTAGTCCAAATGACATGACTAGCCACTCAAATATCCCATCCTTCGTCTTTAAATTATATTCCATTTTTCACCTTCCCTTATCCAAATCTGATGATACCCACTCTTCAAATTGATCTTTGAAAAGTACTTGGGCCCACTCAAATAGTCCATGAGGTCATCCATCCTTGCTAAGAGAAACATGTACTTAATAGTAATCTTGTTGATATCTCGTGAATCCATACACATTCTCCATTCACCTCCTTTATTTGGTGTTAATACTATATGTACAACATAGGGACTTAAAATTTCTCAAATCAATCCTCTGTCAAGTAATTCTTTTACCTGCCTATTCACCTCCTCACTCTCTGTTGGCGTCATTCGATAAGGAGATTTATTTGGTATACTTGATCCTGGTATCAAATCAATTTGATGTGATATACTCCTCAAGGGAGTAAACCTGATGGCAGATCATGTCCAACAATATCTTTAAATTCATTCAACAAAGGTTGAATTTTCGGTGGCACATAACTCATTTTTCCACTCTCTAGCACTTGTCTTGGCATTAAGGCCAAACATAAATGGGTATTTTTCTTCTCTCTAAACAATTCTTTGGATGAACACATCATAATGCAATTGTTGCTGCAAAAATTTATGTTGTCATTTCCTTTTCCATCACTACCACTTGTTGACGTGCCAAAATGAATCGTTCAATCATATGAGAGAAAACTCCTGATGGCAGGTCCCAACTAGACTCTCTCTCATTTGGGATAGCATTTCCGGCCATATTTTGTCCTGGTTACTGATCTAACTAATATATCAACTAAATATGAATCTGAGAACTGAAGGTGTGATTGATTAATTGCATCACACCGTCACTATACTCAATTTGAAAATCATGGTAATTGTAAACATGAGAACATTAATTCAAAAGTAATTCATAAACCAACATTCACACACTATAGGAATAACCATGCATAAATTAAATAATCACATTCATGCACATTAAAACCACAATCTTCAAAATTTTCTTCAGGTTCAAATTCACATAAAGTAAAAATATTGTCTTTCTCCATCCTGAAACATAAATCCCTTTATTATGGACAATCCTCCCTTTTATAATGAGGAGTGACTATTTACATGATAATCTTGCAATTATGAATCCCGAGCCATTTTACAAAATGACTCTTCATGTTTCAAACAAAAAACAAGATAACGATAACAGATAAAGGAGACATATGGGTACAATTATGGAATTTTATTATCATGAGTTTCCCCTGCACTTGGTCCTGATATTATTCCTAGAGGGAATAATCTTTCATAATGTCCTCAAGCTTTTCCAATTTCAATTTCTCCACGATTAACACTCCACTTCAAACTTTGGCGGACACTTCTTGATATAACTCCTTTGATGAGTTCTTGACAAAGTGTTGGATTTTACTATTTCCAACCGAGCATCATCTAAGGCCTCATGGGCTCCTTGATACCTTCCTTGAATCTCTACTAGTTTGTCTTGTAGCTTGAGTTGTTCTTCTCGACCGATTTGTATTTTACTAAGCAGATTAATCAATTATTTCTTCTCATTTTCAAATCTTTTGTTTAGCTCGAGTGCCTGGTTTTTTATAGTATCTACAAAAGTGTAGATATTGTTCCCCTCCATGGATTTTTTGAGCTTTTGTTGTTACAAGGAAAATCACTCTATGACATGGGGTAAACCAAAACAAATAGAAATGATTGCATAAATCAACTCTAATCTCAAGTATGCTATATAAACAAATATGCTAACAAGAAAAGATAAAGAGCCCACCTCATCCAGATGTTCGATGAAGTCCACCATTGAGCACTTGACTCAAATCTATACACCTACAACTTGTCCTTAACAACCAAGATACGCAAGCATATGGTGATAATATATAAAGTTAGCACATATAATAGCATAATCCATCAATATTCATAACAAATACGCCCATGGAATAACAATTCAAATATTTGTGAGGCATTAATTGGACAAGAAAAGAGTATTTCTATTAAAATGTAATCAATATAAGTGTATGAATGACAAACTTCTATGTCGGCACGTTCGGAACCAAGAAACTATGTCCCTTCCAGCTGGGCCTCCACCACTTCAATCCTCCACCAAAGGCAAGATCATATAACAGAGACAATTAGGTTCTCCATCAAATAGGGAAGAGATTGGGGGATGAAAAATGGGTTTAGACTTAAAAGGACAAAGGGATGCAAACTCAATATGAAGTGAATAATTTCTCTAGAGTAAATTTGATCTCAAAGTTTAATTCTTCTCTTCCTCTCCACATCTTGGATATGGCCCATTTATAGCCTTCAAATGGAACTAAAGGGCCGAGTTAGAACATTTCTAGTATATGGAAGGTCAAGGATCATGGATATCGTGATGTGACATGGAAACCTGACACCATTTTTTAATTTTGGGCACAAAACCCGACGTACATAGGCTGTAATGGTGAAACCTACGTATACACATGTTGTATAACTGTTAGGGCACGTATATGTGGAAAAATACAATTTTTAGCTATGGGAATTGCAGAAAGGGACTTCAAGTCTGCATAGGGAAATGGAAAAGGCCTTCTAAGCAAGTTTCATGGGGTGAAGAAAATCTTGCTATAAAAGATGCCCCCTAATGTGTGAGGTCAGAGGAGTATCTCCGATGGATGAAATACATTATAATTCCCAGAAGTGGAGTAATGGAGACCCAACTGGATGAACTAGTTTCTCATAAGAATATTACATTCCATAATGAATTTGTACACATGGCTGCCAATTTGAATTACACGGCAGATCCATGTGGAAATATACCAAATAGATGTTCATGGCCTTGAATAGGAAATAAAAAAGTAGATACATGCCATAGGCTGTCATAGTCACGAACAAGGCCTAGTGAAAACCAGTCTGAAAATCAATACGAGTATATTTGTATACAATGGAGTACACTCTGATCTCCCATGATCACTGAAGTCATATAGGTACTGGTCCAATGAATGATAACAACAACTCAGGAAATCTGTGACTATGAACTGATGTCTTCAAGTATTATACACGATCTTCCAAAGGTGCAATTCTACATCATTTGAATAAAGGAGTTAAGGTCGAACACAATGAGACTTCGTTTGATTATCGATCATTAAGGTATATTGTTAACAAACGTGAAACAACCTACCAATAATGAAAGTAGGTATCAAGGCACCGAGTACATTCTTACAAGTGTGAATAAAGGTGTTGAGGTCAAACACTTGAATAATCCATCGATCAAGAGACATTGATTTATTCCCAATTATCGATGGCGAGAGAACCTTCCATTGATGAATGCAAGCCTCTAGGTACTCATAGGACTCTAGGCCTTGTTTTCAGAATAGATGAGATGAATTCGATGGAAGGAGACCTGCTAAAAGGAGAGAATTAAGGCATCTCTCATCAGTGAGCATGAGGGAGAAAGAAGTAGCTTGATTATTTGGAGGAACTCAGACAAAGAACATGTTCACGAACCAATGACCCTGTGCGTCTTTCGCATGCACCAGATGCAAGCAGTGCACGAAAAAGACCCTATGAATAGTAGTTATTAAGGAAAACTACCAACAAAGGAGAGGAAACCACCAATAAGGCTTAATGGCATCCAAGACACTACATGAATACCAATGTGTGAATAGATTTATTTATGTCGAACAAAAGGGAAACCCCGCAGTGAATACTCTAGCAACATAAACTCAACGATGAAACTTTGTGATGCAAGAGGAACCAATCAAAATCTCCATAGGGAATGAAAGAGTAACTAGTCAAAGGAGTAAGCTCTAAGTAATGATCTCAGCTTCCTAAGTTCATGCTAAACCCAAACTTCGGATGACAAGTGGACTCAAAATTTTGTGCTCTGTTCATAGGCGACACGACTGCTACCAACATGAGATAATATTCTTTTCCTTCCCATTTTTTTTTTGTTTTCATAGTCAAATGAATGTTATGATACAGAGGAGGAAATGAGTATTGCGAGTAACGAAGTAGTTCCAACAGTGGAACATACCTATCCTCAATGCAAGGAGGTGCATGCAGGATATTGACACTTGAGGGAATGTTTCCTCTTGGGCTATAGGGTGTCAAGTTGCAAAGGATATAAACAAGGCTCTTCTTAGATGATGATGAAAACCGCTAAGGTGATAGGCTTGTAATGCGAAAGAAAGAACCAACAATAGGCTCAATACTACAAGCAAGAGAATGAGATGCAATTACATCTTAACTCCAAAGAGTGTCCTTTTGCGTTAATTTAGTCTCCTAGGCCTAAAAAAGTATAAAACAATACCCAGGAGAAGTCTTCTAGCCACTAGTGGCTAGAGTATTCCTTTTTCGAAATTAGTCTACTTGGTCCGAAAAAGGGTTAAACTTACACCAAATAGACATCCTTTCAAATCCAATTTACGAGTGTGAAAGAGACAAGTTCACTTGACAATCTTTTCGCTTTTTGAGAGAGTCGAAAAAGAGCTTAAAAAGACTCTTGGGAGTCCCATAGGCACATGCTAGCTTGTTTATGAGTAAGAAATGAGGTTCAAACACAAAGTCATATTATTTATAAGGGACTTTCAGTCCTACAGAAGAATCTTTGGATGGGCACCGAATGACACAAAGGTTCTAACTAGGGCACCCATGTTTGGTAAGTCTCTACCATTCAATAACGACACTTCTATTAGCAATAAGGAGGTTTTGTGTCACTAATAAATGGGTTAGTACCTAATGCATATGGATCTCATTCATAGGATAATGAAAAATGAAAGAATGGATGGACGACCTATACTATATGCTAGTCAAAGAAATATACCTGCCAAAGTCACGAACAGGCAGAAAAACACTATAACTGGAAGAGTCCCTGGACAAAAAAACTCCCTCCATTGCACTATTAGTCCATTTAAATAAAAAGTTAAGAAAAAATATGCAAAGTGGGTAAATGTTTTTCTATAAATAGTAAAAAATAACCAATTTACCATATCATTTGTATTTTTTACCCAAATAGTGTATTTTGGACCGAATTTTCCCTGACCTTCAACTGTTGATTGTGGGAGCTCCGAGTGACGAAATTGACAACTATCTGGACCAAGTAAGTCTTAATTCCCTTATCTTCATTTCTATTGGTTTAAAATTTTAAGTTAGGCTTCAATTCTTGAGTATTTTAAGGTGTAAATTAGAAACTAGGGTATACACAGGTTGTAGATCATCGGGTCACATATATGCATACCTATACACAATTGTTATCAAAACAGACCATGCATGTGCATCCCTATATGTGACTGTGTAAATTGCAGCTCGCGTACAAGTCCATGAGTTGAAATTTTTTAAAATGATATTGACTCAAAAATTGATTTTAAACTTGCAGGATGGTGCTAGAGTGGAGAGAAAGAGAGGATGAAGAGGTTGATACTGCAGTAGAAAGAGATGCAAGGGTCCAAATGGAATTAAGAAGATGTGGGCTATATGAATTTTGGGCTCTCAAAGGCATGAGGGCTCAAGTGAGACTGCTCCAAATGCTGGTGAACTACTGGGATCCAGATACAAAGGCCTTCAACCTCGATGGGAAACCATTGAGGATTGAAGTCGAGGACATATACTTTTTGACAGGATTATCACGTCGGGGTGAGGTGGCGAACCTCAAATCTCAAGGAGATAAGAGTGGCATGAATATAGAGGACTACATAACCACTCACTATGTTGCAGGGACCGAGAAGGTAGGGAGGAAAATCTTGATCAAAGCGATCAACAACCTGTGTCTCAAGATCATTTTCCTAGTGTTGAAACGAATCAGAGGGTTGAACTCATTGCATCAGGCATCAAGGCCACTTATGTTCTACTCAGTGGAGTTCTTGCGACCCATGATTTACGACTGGTGCACCTTACTGCTGGACAACATGAAGAACCAACTAACATACAACAAACAAGGTAGAAAGAGGAACTTCAGGTTTGTGTCTATCTTATGTAGTTTTTTCTTCGAGGGGTGTTACACATTATTTTCATCATCCCTATGACCGTTAATGATCTAAACCTGTCTGTAGTCTTAAGAGGGGTCAGTGGCCCGAGTTCCTAAAGAAAGAAGGGAGAAGAACTTTTCCTGAGAGAAGAAGTTGCATTCTCCTTTGGAAAAACCCTATTAAAGAGGATGTTCGTAGGTTGCTATATAGGCAGGGTGTGAGAATGCCCGATTCTCATAGGTTGCACCATAGCTGGGTTGCGAGAGGTTCGCAGGTTTCTCTATAGGCAGGGTGCGAGAATTCTTACACGTGGGAAAAACGAGTGTTTTCTAGAATCTTCTAGAAGGAGAAACTTCCATGGTGAGGTAGCATCCGAATGGTTTGGATCTTACTCGCTTTCATGATTTAGTGGGATCATATTAACCTCCTCACCTTATCCTCTTCGGCTTATAAAAGGAGAGGAGCTCTCATGGAGAAGGGCTAAGTTGGATTTGTCTTGGAATTATTAGCTTAGGTGGAGTGTCTTTGAGTTTTGCCTTTGTCAATATAGATTGTGAATATTATCAAATCTGTGCTCTCAGAATTCTTGGAATGGAAGTGTGTGGGGAACGAAGGACAGTTGAAAGGGATATTATGACATCAAGGCCACGGTTGTAATCTCTCTTTCACATTTAATATGATACAGTAATATGATTCTTTCCTATAAAGCTTCTTGTGTTTTATTGTATGATTCCTTGATCACGTACATAGGTTTATATTGAGTTTATGCTATTACTATCACTTTGGTTGGTTGTGTTATTTTATAGGTTCATCATTGTATGAGCGTTGGAACGAAGCTAGGATGGCGATGGCGAGAGGAAGCGACATTTAAATGGTATGTCACCCATCCCTCTTTAGTTAGTAAATTCAATATTTAAAACTTAAGGAAAGTGTCATGTTCTGGTGTGTTTTGTTCTATATCTAGGTGGATCTAGGGAGATCAATTAGTGTTCGCACCTACCGATTTATCCTATAACAAAATTGGTGACTCCACTGGGGAACATATTGTTTCCTAGTTAGTCTAGTTTCTCTTCCTTTGATTGCTTGTTTTCTGGTTTCTGAGTCTGTGGGACATCCATCCAAACTCTCTGGATCTATAATTTCACTTAGATTCCCTGTCCTTTTTCAAAATTTTCTTTGATTACAGACATTCTCGCACTGTACCTCTATCACAAACCCACTACGCAAATCAAACTTTTTCGTTAATTTCTCAACAATGAGAATCCCTGAAGCTTGAAACAACGAAATGACCAACCCCGACGGGGCTAGCGAGGGACAAGTTTCCCTCTTGGGGTCTTGTCTACGTGACCCTATACGGTGTCCACGTGCTTAAGCCAGCCAAGATCTTATCAGCTTTTTCACGATTTGGGGAATCGCGATACACGACTTCTACCTTTCCCCATTCAAATCCTCGAAACTTTCGAGGTCTCCAAGGTTTCCCCCCCCAAAGGGAGATTGACGGTCGTAAGCCTCTCCCGATCCTACGGTATGAATCCTTTCGGGGTTTCGGTACTCGAGAGTTTGAAATGCAATGACTCCAAGACTCTTCATCATTCAAATCTCCAAATTTCGATATGGAAGGTCATGCAGTCGCGCTCCCAAGCACGTCTGTTCACAGGATCGTTCAACCAGTTCATGAGACGAAGTGGCTCATTGGATTCCCTGCTGGAATCTCTATCAAAACCCAATCCACAGGTCCTTATCTCCCTGTCACAACCTTTGCATATGACCGCTACTCTTTCCACAACGGGGAATGCATATACTTTCAGGTTTCGGGGTTTCATGATCCCCGATGTCGGGAGTTCCCAATTCTCTTGAATCCCCGATTTCCGATGAGATAACTCACCGACATGGTCCCTTACGTGTTATCCCTCCTGGCTAAACTCCTAACCCACGTGACCACTATCTCACAAGACCTCAACCTTATCTCCTGTCGGGTTTTCGGACTTTCCAATGCTGAAATGTACTCGTCCTCAGAATTCGTGATCCGCCGAATCCTGATATGCCGATATGATGACAGTTGGCCCTACAATGAACGCTTTTCACTTTGTCGGGATTCTGGACTTCGCAATTTCGAAGTGTATGGACTTCTTGTGCCCGGGATTCCCGATTTCCCGATGGATGACTTTCCTTTCGGGACTTTTTCCGAATGTTCCGATTGCCGCCACATGTCCTCCTATGATGGATGGTCCCGATCACTTCTCTCGATTTCAGAGTTTCCACTGCTGAAATATTCCGACATCTTGTCCCTTCGATCTCTGAAATGCCGACGGGCTCCCGATCTTGCCCACTTGTCCTCCTATGATGGAAGGCTCAGATTGATTCCGGAATTTTCACTATGAAAATTCCTGATCTCAAGTCATCGTGACTCCTGATTTCATGAATGTCGATATCCCAATGGCCATGCCTCTCGTCGGGACTTTTAACCTCCTGTTCACGAGGGCTTAACCCTCATGCATCTCTTAACAGATCCAACGATTGTCAAGTTTTTCTAGCTAATATCTAATGGCTCAGATCTGTCCCACGTCGCACACTCTCCCACTACATGGATGTGGAAAAATCAACGGTCCAGATGTTCTCATGGACCTTGGGGGTCTACGATCCCGATTTCCTTGCTATTCACGAAGATAGAGGAAAAGGGGCAAGGTATGTAACTCCCTTGTTTCTTTCATCAATCTAACGGTCGTGAATGACCACGGGTCTTCCGACGGAATCTCGTCCGTCGATCGATACATATCCCTATGCTGCTACTTCGGGATTTTAGGAGGGTCATTCCTCCTCGTATAGGGTTGTCAAGACTTGCATATTCAAGTCCTTTTTCTAGGTTCTTGGTAAACCTTTCCAAGGAGGGAATCTCTGTGAAGATATCTATTCCGGGGCATTCCGGGAAACAGATAAGGGGAAACAAATTCTTGAGAACGGACTGGAAGTCTGACTTGGTTCAAATTATGCATAATTAAATTCATTTATCAACATAAGCCATGCGTGGTTTTTCTGTTATAAGCATATACAACTACTAGTACTGATCAAAATACCACATAGACATTCTTATAATGAAAACATTCACAGTTTCACAACTTATGAGCATAATTATCAGAATGCATATATTTCAAGGAGCCAGAGGCAAAACACTTATCAGAAATAACACCAGAAGTGAGTGCAATTGCTAAGAGGGGTGCTCCTTTCCACCCAACCATAGGCTTAGTGACTCCCAGCAGATTTACCACTAGCCACCCCCGAGCTGAGACCACGATGCTGTGAGACTGCGTCTTCGTTTACCAGAGACCAGGAGCGAAGGTTGCAATCCTTCCTCTCTGCTATCACTCACTCTGCGTAATGCCAGAGTTCTCCTCTCGCGTCTTCCCCCCCCAATCGCTTCTACCTTACGCCTTATCCTCTTGCGAGGTTGTGTGTGGCACGATTACCCTCACGCTGGTCAGTCATGATGGCTCTACCGATAGGCGGTTCACCTCCCCATCCCTCATTAAGCCATCAACCTACCAACCTGTGAGACATTTAATTCAAGGCCAGCGAGCCGCTTTTGGTTCTTTGGGCCAGTGGAGTCCAAATACGATATTAATTCTCGGTGGAAGTTAATGCCACCTTTCCAGGTGCCTTCCACCACCATCGTGGTCTCTTTTTCTGCACATCCCCTCTCAGCAGTCTTGCAATAAAATTCATATTGTTATTCACATTCATTGACCTTTTCCTCAAGGTCCATTTACATCACATATTCACATTTATGAGTTTACCATAGTTCTTGGCCAGTCCAGTTATTTTTAAAAACTGGGGGAAATAGGGTGTTACAATTCCCTCCCCCTTAAAAGGAACATCGTCCTCGATGTTCTTATCTACTAACATGAATTGCATGTACAGAAGTAAACAAAATCGGATATGCCTGTCTCATGGCATCCTCCATTTCCCATGTAGCCTCATCTGGGCCAAAATGTTTCCACTGCACCTTGACCTGTGCAATGGTTCTGTTCCAGAGCGGGATTTCCTTTCTGTCCAATATGCATTGGGGTTCTGGTAGAAATTCTCCCTCCGGGATCACATACCAGTCAATTATATGATTAGCATCATGTACATATTTCTTCAATAATGAAACATGGAAAACATTATGTGCTTTTACTGTGGGAGTAAGTGCTAGCCGATAGGCTACAGGTCCCACTCTATCTAGAACTTCAAAGGGTCCACAATACCGGGGTTCCAACTTGGCACAAGCTCCCATTCTCAGGGAAATCCTTCTGGGCTTAATTCTGAGATATACATGGTCTCCCATTTTGAACTCTCTTGGAGTTCTCTTTTGGTCAGCATAACTTTTCTATCGGTTCTGGGCGATCTTTAGATTTTGTTTTATCTGAGCTACTTGTTGTTCCATTTCTTTCAGCATGTCGGTTTCAAAAGAAATCCTATTTACAGGATTACTCCAGCTGATTGGAGTATTACACAACCTACCATAGAGGACCTCGAAGGGACTCATCTTTAAGGATGTTTGGTAGCCGTTGTTGTAGGCGAATTCCACCAATGGCAGGTAGTCTTCCCATTTTCTGGGTTGATGCATTACATGCATCCTTAACATATCCTCTAATATTTGATTCACTCTTTCTGTCTGTCCATCGTTTGAGGGTGATAGGTGGTGCTAAACAACAATTTGGTCTCTAAACCAGCCATCAGTGATTTCCATAAATTGGAAGTAGATTTTGTGTCTCTGTCAGATATTATCTCTCTCAGCATGTTGTGCAGTCGAAATATCTCTTTCATGAATATCTGGGTGATATCTATCGCCCTGCAGGTTGATTTAACGGGGATGAAATGAGTAGACTTTCTTAGTTTATCCACCACTACCATAATGGTGTCATTCTGTTTGGTTGAAGTTGGCAATCCAGTGATAAAATCCATGGAGATGGTTTCCCATTTCCATTATGGGATGGGTAAAGGGTTTAATAGTCATGTTGGGTGTCGATGTTCTGCTTTAACCTGTTGGCATTCTATGCATTGGGAAAAATATTTGGCTATGTCTTTCTTCAATCTAGGCCAATAAAATTGTTTCCGGGTGGCAGTGATCATTTTATGGTATCCTGGGTGACCAGTGTATGGTCTTTTATCTCTATAAGTGAGAAGACCTCCTTTGGTCATCTGGTAGCCTTCATATTTTACTCCAACAGGTTCTTGTTGTAGGTACAGGGTCACAGTCTGAACGAAGGAATCTGTTTCTTGTGTATTTCTGACTCTGTTCTTGACATCTGTCTCGCAGGTACTCACCGCTGCTAGGTGAATTTTTTTCATGCTTCTGCTAAGGGCATCGACCACCCTATTTTCCTTCCCTTTGATGTGTTTGATTTCAAAATCAAATTCACTAAGGAGGGCCATCCATCTAGCTTGTCTAGCATTGAGCTTTGGTTGGTCAAACAAATACCGTAATCCACAGTGATCTGTCATAAGTACAAATTTTCTTCCCAATAGGTAATGCCTCCACATTTTTAAGGCATGCATTATGGCAGCCAGTTCTAGATCATGAGTCACATAGTTGACCTCATGTTCGTTCAATTTTCAGGATTCATAGCAGATCAACTTTCCTTCCTACATAAGGACTCCTTCGAGCCCTTCCTTAGAGGCATCTGTGCACACAAGGAAGTCAGCTTCTGGGTCAGCGATTTTCAACACGGGTGCATGGGTTAGCAGATGTTTCAAGGTTTGAAATATTTCTTCACATTGTTGTGTCCACAGGAATTTTGTCCCCTTCTTCTGGAGGGTAGTGATTGGACAACCAATTTTGGAGAATCCTTTTATAAATATCCTATAGTATCCTGCCAATCCCATAAAGGATCTGATGTCTAAGACATCCTTTGGGGTAGTCCATTCCATGATAGACCTGATCTTATCAGGATCTACTGCTACCCCTTCCTCGGACAGAACATGTCCCAAGTAATGTATTTGCTTCTGAAAGAAGTCACAGTTGTTGAATTTAGCATAGAGTTGATGCTCTCTTAGCACTTGCAACACAAGTGTAAGATGCTCTTCATGTTCTTCTCTATTCTTAGAGTAGATTAATATGTCATCAATAAAAACTAGTACAAATTTATCTAAAAATTTACTGAGTATGTTGTTCCAGAGTTTGTGTTTTAAGGCTATAAAATACACCGTCTAGGCATCCAAATATGATAATACTTTTAAAACAATGAAACAAAGAAAACTAGATCAAATTTAGTTTCTCAACTTTCTTTGTCTTTCTTCCCTTTGTTCCTAGATGGTTATGTCGCATTCAATCACTGCCCACGATCGCTCTAACTCGGTTCTATTTGTTGCAGTTTGTAAGATGGTGTTAAATAGGTTCAATGCAATGCTGGTTTGATCTTGTAAACCGGGTTCTACGTTTGGTTGTCTTCCGTTAGGGACTGTCATGGGTGATTGATTTTTTATATTTTTATAAAAGGGTTTTTTATAAATTTGTTACTTCAGACATTCAGGTAAGATATTGATAAAACAACTTTAAAACTTAAAACAGAAAATGAAGACACAAGTAAGGTCGTTTCCTGGTTCAGTGACAATTATGAAATTGTAAACAATGAAATATGACACAGAGAAATATAACGCTTTAATCTGGAAAGAATCTTATATTTCCATTACGATAAAGAAAGGAACGCGGGTTTTCTAACAAAAGAAAATATTAAGGAACATAAGGTTACAGGTCTTAAAATTATTGAAATAATTCCAGAGGAAAAACTGTAACACATTCGACATCCAAACCAATCTGATACTATAAACAATAATTGCATATAATTCCAAATTGATTCACTTGCTAGAAATGCACA
>ML776589.1:114552-124789 GCA_009831015.1 Picea engelmannii | reverse complement strand
TTAACGTTGGCTTAAGATTGAAAACACTTTCATCGGAGTTTCGGGACTTTCGATGTCAAGAAAATAAGTCATCGCAAAACCCCGATCGCCAAAATTGCGATGTATTAATTTAGTTAAAACCCATTAATATCTTAATTAATCCATCTTAGCTTTTCGTAATTTCGTTAATCAAGAAATCGAAAATCGGGAAATCGAGGATCGGGAAATCGAGATATTTGATGATAAGAAAATTACTGTTCGCAGAATCGCGAATCGTGATTTCCCGATGAGATTATTACTCTTAATCATACTTAACATTAATTAAATTAACTTTAAACCTTACTTAAGAATTAATTGAAATCGCGGATCGGAAAATCGGAGAATATGATGTTAAGTTTATTTGTTATTGCAAAATCGCGAATCGCAATTTCCCGATTTGATTAACTTAAAGTTTTAAAACCCTTTTTAAATGTGATTTAAGTAAATGATGAATTGATCAAGGATTAATGTATCGGGAAATCGGGGATCGGGGTTTCGCGATTTGATTTGTATTGAAAATTGTTATTTCAAAACAGCGAATCACGATATCCCGATATGAATTTAACCTTTCTTAAGTTTCATCATTACTGTTCATTTAAAATATTATTTGAACAAGTTTTTGGAACGTACGTTTGTTTAAATTTTAACCATTTTTTTTTTTCCAAAAATGAACCACAAAGGCATTTTGAATTCATCGGAGATGAAAATTTTTGCTTTAAAAATTTATATGATGCAAAGGCTCAAAGATACAATTTTTTTTTTATCTTTGAGATCAAAAATCCAAAATCTATTTCAACAGAGTACATTATTCATTAAGCACATGAAAGTGGCAGGGGCATTGGTTAACCTGAAGGGCACTACCACAAACTCATAGTGACCATACCGTGTTCGGAAAGCGGTTTTATGGATGTCTTCACCCTTGATTCGGACTTGATGGTACCCCGACCTCAAGTCAATATTTGAGAAAATAGACGCACCTCCCAACTGATCGAATAGATCATCGATCCTGGGCAAGGGGCATTTGTTCTTTATGGTTACTTTATTAAGTTGTCTGTAATCTATGCACAGTCTAAGGGTTCCATCCTTCTTTTTCACAAACAGGACTGGTGCTCCCCATGGGGACACGCTGGGCCAAATATAACCCTTATCCATCATTTATTTCAATTGAAATTTGAGTTCCACTAAATCAGGTGTGCTCATTCGATAGGGTGTCCTAGACACCGGCACCGCTCCTGGTGCGAGCTCTATCAAGAAGTCAATGTCTCTTCTCGGAGGTAGACTTGGTACCTCTTCCAGAAACACATCTCCATATTCCCTCAGGATAGGGTGATCGTTAGGGCTTGGTTTAGCACCCTCGATTGTTTTCAACACCTGTATTGCATACAGGGGACATCCTTTTTGGCAATACTTTCTCATTTGCAGGGCTGATATTTGTCTCACCGAGACCGGTTTTTGGATCCCTTGAAGGGTTATCCTTTTTCCTTCTTTGCTCACACATTCTAAGGTTTTATGGTAACAGTCCAATTTGGCTTTATGGGTGGCCATCCAGTCCATACCAATCAATAGATCGTATGATCCCAGGGGTAATACGTTAAGGGTCGCTTGGGTGGGGAATTCACCCAACATTAACTGGCAGGCTGGTATGACCTCTACCACCTTTCTTTTGGTGTCAGTGGCTAACTATACCAACCATGGCTTAGTTTTCTTTTGTGGTTGTAGCTTACAGTTATCAACAACTTTAGGGACTATATAACTCAAATTTGAACCAGGGTCAATCAAAACAGACACCAGATGGTTGAACATCATACCTTCTATTTCCACCACTGAAGCTTGGTGGCCAGCTTGGTTATTATCCAAGGCTGCATAAATCTGCGGCACACTCCTTGCCACATCATTGACTGTGGTAGCTTCCTGCATGTTATCAACTTTCTGACTGTTCTGTTGTCGGTGTGGACAGTCTCTCAGGAGATGCTCTTTTCCACAACCCCAACATTTTAGAGGTTCTTTCTTTGGGTTATTAATCTTTACTGGTATAGGTACAGAAGTTTTATTTTCGTCTGATGATGGAAAGTTCTGTTGGAGTACACTCCGGGTTGGAAAGTTCATTCTGGGGTTCTTCTTGTAGCTCTTAAATCCTGAGGATTTGATCCTCTTTTTCTGAAATTTTGAACCACTCTTCTGTCTCCAGTCTCCACGAGACTATGCCCGATGTCCATATTGTTCATGACAATATGTTGCCTTTCGAATGGTGTCTTATAAGGTCTTTGGCTTGTCGAATTCAATTCGGTTCCGATATTCCTTGGGTAGCGCACTGATGAAGCGTTGCGCCTTCGCCTTCTCTGCTTTGATGTAGGGTACATATCTCAATAAGTCGAGGAATTTGTTGACATATTCCTCTATAGTGAGTTGTCCCAGTTTGAGTTCATAAAACTCTTTAGCCTTCTCGTCGAAATATATTTTCGACAAATACTTCTTTCGGAAGTACTTTTCAAACCGTTTCCAAGACAGGTCCTCATCGCGGACCCCTTTCATGTTCTTAAGATCTTCCCACTAGATGGAAGCTTTTCCGTTCAGATTGAAAGTGGCCACTCGTGCCGTCAAATTCTCTGAAAAGTCATGGACTTTGAAATATTTCTTCAGTCCAAGTAGCCAAGCCTCGACTTCCTCTCCCTTCTTTATCTCACCGTCGAAGGAGGGAGGTTTGGACTTTCTGAATTCTTCAAATTTATGACCCTTGGAAGTCTTTTGTTTCTTCTGTTTTCTTCGAGAATAGGAACTGGTCCTGTTGTTGGAAGAGCCTTCTGAATCGTCAGCTTCCTTCTCAGTGGAATCGTCTGGCACTGGTCCTTTACCTCTGGGGTGGATCTTTCTTGAAGTGCTTCTCTCAGTATGGCCACTGACACGACCATGTTTCTGCACTTCGGGTTCATGCTGCATTTTTTGCTGTAGGTCGGATAAGATCTACAGTAACACTGCATTAATTTCAGTTTGTTTTTCTTGTTATTTCATCATCCTTTCATTGTCGGCCTTGCAGATTTGCAATTCAACCATGAGACTCCTCACAGTCTCGGCTAGGTCTGGAGGGGTTCTTATTAGTCTTCTTTCGTTAGACTCTTCGTCTCTGTTGTGGGAGCCTTCTCCCACCTCTTGGTGAGTCACCATACTCTATGTCTGTAGATTCCCATGGATGATCATCCGCTCGAGTGAAAAGACAAACGCTGGCTATTAGTCAAGAGTTAAATACATTTTTATAATTTGCGCATAATTTATAACTCTTTCACATGCATACACAGTCGGGTTCTCGTTTCCAAGTCTTAATCCTGGACAAGAGAGTTACGTTAGGGGGTTACTCTTCATAGGAGTACTTCGAACGGAGCTTATGTGCAACTCGTGCATGAGCCCAATCAGGCTGAGTGTTGTAACCATGCTCTGATACCACTTTGTCACAAACCCACTATGCAAATCAAACCTTTTCGTTGATTTCTCAACAATGAGAATCCCCGAAGCTTGAAACAACGAAACGACCAACCCCGATGGGGCTAGCGAGGACAAGTTTCCCTATTGGGGTCTTGTCTACGTGACCCTATATAGTGTCCACGCGCTTAAGCCAACCAAGAGCTTATCGGCTTTTTCACGATTCAGGGAATCGCGATACACGACTTCTACCTTTCCCCATTCAAATCCCCGAAACTTCCAAGGTCTCCAAGGTTTCACCCCCCAAAGGGGGATCGATGGCTGTAAGACTCTCCCGATCCTATGGTATGAATCCTTTCGGGGTTTCAGTACTCAGGAGTTCGAAATGCAACGACTCCAAGACTCTTCATCATTCAAATCTCCGAATTTTGATATGGAAGGTCATGCAGTTGCACTCCCAAGCACGTCCGCTCACAGGATCGTTCAACCAATTCATGAGCTGAAGCAGCTCATTGGATTCCCTACTGGAATCTCTGTCAAAACCCGATCCACAGGTCCTTCTCTCCCTGTCACGGCCTTTGCATACGACCGCTACTCTTTCCACAACGGGAAATGCATATACTTTCGGGTTTCGGGTTTTCGTGATCCCCGATGTCAGGAGTTCCCTGTTCTCTTGAATCCCCAATTTCCGATGAGCTAACTCAGCGATATGGTCCCTTACGTGTTAGCCCTCCTGGATAAACCCTTGACCCACGTGACCACTATCTCACAAGACCACATCCTTATCTCCTGTCGGGTTTTTAGACTTTCCAATGCCGAAATGTACTCGTCCTCAGGATTTGCAATCTGCCGAATCTCGATATGCCGATATGATGACAGCTAGCCCTACAATGGATGCTTTTCACTTTGTCAGGATTTCGGACTTTGCAATTCCAAAGTGTATGGAATTCTTGTCCCCGGGATTACCGATTTCCCGATGGATGACTTTCCTTTCGGGACTTTTCCCAAATGTTTCGATTGTCGCCACGCGTCCTCCTATGATGGACGGTCCTGATCGCTTCTCGTGATTTCAAAGTTTCCACTGCTGAAATATTCCGGCATCTTGTCCCTTCGATCTCCGAAATTCCGACGGGCTCTCGATCTTACCCACGTGTCCTCCTATGATGGACGTCTCAGATTGATTCCAAAATTTTCACTATGAAAATTCTCGATCTCATGTCATCGTGACTCCCGATTTCACGAATGTCGATATCCCGATGGCCACGCCTCTCATCGGGACTTTCAACCTCCTGTCCATGAGGGCTTAACCCTCATGCATCTCTTAACAGATCCAATGGCTGTCGGGTTTTTCTAGCTAATATCTAATGGCTCAGATCTGTCCCAAGTCGCGCACTCTCCCACTACTTCATGGATGTGGAAAAATCAATGGTCCATATGTTCTCATGGACCTTGGGGGTCTACGATCCCGATTTCCTCGCTATTGACGAAGATAGAGGAAAAGGGGCAAGGTATGTAACTCCCTTGTTTCTCTCGTCAATCTAACGGTCGTGAATGACCACGGGTCTTCCGACGGAATCTCATCCATCGATCGATACATATCCCTACGCTACTACTTCGTGATTTTAAGAGGGTCATTCCTCCTCGTACAGAATTATTAAGACTTGTATATTCAAGTCCTTTTTCCAGGTTCTTGGTAAACCTTTCCAAGGAGGGAATCTCTGTGAAGAGATCTATTCCGAGGCATTCTGAGAGACAGATAAGGAGAAACAAATTCCCGAGAATGGACTGGAAGTCTGACTTGGTTCAACTTATGCATAATTAAATTCATTTATCAACATAAGCCATGCGTGGTTTTTCTGTTATAAGCATATACAACTACTAGTACTGATCAAAATACCACACAGGCATTCTTATAATGAAAACATTCACAGTTTCACAACTTATGAGCATAATTATCAGAATGCATATATTTCAAGGAGCCAGAGGCAAAACACTTATCATAAATAACACCAGAAGTGAGTGCAACTGCTGAGAGGGGTGCTCGTTTCCACCCAATCGTAGGCTTAGAGACTCCCAGCGGATTTACCACTAGCCACCCCCGAGATGAGACCACGATGTTGTGAGGCTGCGTCTCCATTTACCAATGACCAGGAGTGAAAGTTGCAATCCTTCCTCTCTGCTATCACTCACTCTGCATAATTCCAGAGTTCTCCCCTCACGTCTGCCCCCCCCAATCGCTTCTACCTTACGCCTTATCCTCTTGTGAGGTTGCATGTGGCACGATTACCCTCACACTGGTCAGTCATGATGGATCTACGGATAGGCGGTTCACCTCCCCATCCCTCATTAAGCCATCAACCTACCATCCTGCGAGACATTTAATTCGGGGCCAGCGAGCCACTTTTGGTTCTTCGGGCCAGTGGAGTCCAAATACGGTATTAATTCTCGGTGGAAGTTAACGCCACCTTTCCAAGTGCCTTCCACCGCCATCGTGGTCTCTTTTTCTGCACATCCCCTCTCAACAGTCCTGCAATAAAATTCATATTGTTATTCACATTCATTGACCTTTTCCTCAAGGTCCATTTACATCACATATTCACATTTATGATTTTTCCATAGTTCTTGGCCAGTCCAGTTATTTTTACAAACTGGGGGAAACAGGGTGTTACAACCTCTCTACAGCCTGCAAAAACCATTGATTTTTGCACCCTGCTGTTAGATCCAGTATGAACTTCTCACACCCTACCAGTGTCTAGCCTGCGAGAATACCTAATTCTCGCACTGTACTCTACTGCTAGGTTTCAAACTTGTTTGTAAACTTTTTTGGATTGGGTCTTGTCATCTTTTGATGACCCAATTTTTCTTTGATCAACTGGATTGAGCTTTTGGACCCTATATTGATCTGTTTACAGTCTGCTTGACATTCTTTGAGTTGATTTTAGCCATCTTTGCTTTTTTTGGTTTTGAAGGATTAGTCTCTTTTTTTAAGTGTCTTTCAATTACAAAGCGTGTGTTTTCTTTAGAATTGTTTAGGGAAAGATCAGATTTCTTTTGAATAGTTTTCTTTTAAAGAAAACTTTTAGTTTGGGTTTCTTTGTTTTAACAAAGTTCATTAATGCTTTTAGTGAATTTTTTGAAACAAAAAGATTTAATTTCTTGCTTTATATTAGATTGGGGGCATCCTTGCATTTGAAGTAGCGAAATTGCATGATTCTTGGCATTTTTTGGTTTTAAATTATGGAAAATTCCCCCCCTCATGGCCGGGGGGGGGTCCATGAATCGTGCATTGGTGTACAGTCGTTTTTGCTCATTTCTTGAGAATATTGATATTGATGAGTTTTAAGATTTTGGGACATTGTGCATCTGGGAATGATAAAATTTTTCTCCTTCTCGTAGCATAGCTTTCATCGAAATGAAAAGATTGCATCTTCATCTCTTTGCATAACTTTTGAGTTGGTCGAAACACCATATTGTCCACGCCATTTTCCTTTTGAGTAACAATAGCCATAAAATAAAGCACTTTTAAAAATTGATTAGACATTTTTATCTTTTCTGGTAGCAAACCTACATTAGATTAGTCGTAGGGTTTTGGAATAGGTGTGAAATATAACTTTCTCAAGCTGTAAACAAACATAGTATCTTGTGATAGGGAGAGTTAAATCCACTTACTACATTTTGTCCTGGGAAGCCCTTTTGTCACATACCCATTACAGAAATTAAAACTTTTTCCCCCTTTTCTTCTTTCCTCTGAAGAATAGAATTCCCCGAGTCCCTACGGAACCTGATACAGACCCTGCCATCCCTTAACCACACTCATTTGATCGACGGTTATGGCCACATGCCTAACCAGTATGACATCCTTTCGCTCTTTGCTACCCGGTGCTACCAGACCGTCGAGTTTTTCAACTCTGATAAACCCCGAAAGGCGATAGTTGACTTCCCTTTGACACTTTTCGCTACTCACAGCCTCGCAGGTTGAAGCGTCGAGCTCTCATGTTCTTCTTCTCTAAAGTCCTGAGAAGTGAAAGTCAACGATGGTTTGACTTCCTTTTCTCACTTCTTGCAACTCGCAACCTCGCTAGTTGGGGCGTCGAGCCTTCGTGCTCCTATCTCGCGAACCTTCGAGACACGAGAAGTCAACAGAATGTTGATTCCTTCCCAGGCGACGCGTGTCCGCCTGTCGACCACGCGGGCCCCACCTAATGGATGTGCCACGTTTTCTCACGAGCCTCGGCTCTCGACACTTTGAAACTTCTACAGTCGAAAGTGGCCCCTTCCAACCTCCGAACCCCCAGAACTCCCGATATACGATATATCCACGGAGTTATGATCCAACAGTCCTACCATTCCTGGATTCAACGGTTCAGATTCTCCTCCTCGCATTTTTCACTTCGCGACTTCGTGGGTTGAAGCACCCAACCCTTGCGCTCTCTTTTTATGAAACCCCGAGATGTGAGATCCCGAACTCGGACCTCTTCTGGACTGCACCAACTCTAACTGTCGTGCAACTCTGCATGATCCAACGGTTATTGGTTGTTTGCCACTTCTATCTTGAAGTGTCTATACCATCCGTTTCTTCTCTCTTCTGCGTGCGTCTGGACGTACATTTTCGACAACCCAGATCTATTTCACTCCAGCTAATCTAACGAAAGTTGTAGCTCTTCCTTGAGCATGCACTTCTCTTTCTTCTCCTTGGAAGATTTCTTAAGTATCAAAGGTCTCGGCCTTTGCTTCTCCTCTATGACCTTCACAACTATGGCTCCATGCACAAAATGACACTATCCCTCCCGGGCTTCTCTACTCTGAAGTCGTGAAAGATTTCCTCGACCTCTGTGAATTCTTACAGGGTCTGTGCATTTGACCAGGTGCTATCTGTCTTGAGCTTCATCAACTATGAGGGACTTGGGAGCTTTGCTCTCTTTCTCCTAGGTTTGAATCTTAAAAGAGTCTTCAACACATCTATTTCTATCCTTCATCAAGTATAGGACGTGAGTGGGTCATGGTCTCTACCCATGAAAACAAAGGAAAGGGGTTGAGGCATTTAACGCCCCCTCTTCTCCTTCCAATCTAACTACCGTGAGTGACCATAGAGCTCCCGATAGGATCTCACCCAACAAACGATACTTATCCCTACGCAGCCATCTCCGGATTTCAAGAGGATCATTCCTCCTTGTGCAAGGTTACTAAGGCCTTGCGCCTTCACATCCTCTTTCCAAGTTCTTGATGGGCTTTTCAAGGAGGGAATCTCTATGGGGAGGTTTACCCAGGGTACTATCTGAGGCAGATAAGGGTTTCTCTCTCTCGAGAACCAGACGTGAAGTCTGAATTAGATCAGTATGCATATAAATAGCAATTTATGAAAACATAAGCCATATGTAGTCTTCCCATTATAAACATGCAACTACCAATACTGATCAAAACTTCATACAGTCATTCTTGCACTGAAATCATTCACAATTTCATAGCTTATGAGCATAAATGTCAGAATATATATATTTCAAGATGTCAGAGGAAAACAACTTATCAGAAAAATACCAGAGGTGATGCAACTGCTGAGAGGGGCACTCGTTTCCACCCAACTGTAGGCTCAGCGACTCCCAACGAATTTACCACTAGCCACCCCCGAGTTGAGACCACGATACTGCGAGACTATGTCTCTGTCTGCCAATGACCAAGAATGAAGGTTACTCTCCTTCTTCTCTGCTATCACCCACTCTACATATTTCTAGAGTTCTTCTTCTCTCATGTCTACCCCTCTTCGATTCTCCCTCACGCCTTTTCCTCTTGCGAGGTTGCGTCTGGAGCGATTTCCCTCGCGGTGGTCAGGCCCGAGGCTCCTACGGATGGGTGGTTCACTTCCCCCATCCCTCATTAATTCCTAAGGAGCCATCTACCTACCAACCTGCGAGTAATTTATTTCGGTCCAACGAGCCACTCTTGGTTCTCCGGGCCAGTGGAGTCCAAATACGGTATTGGTTTTCGATGTAAGTTAACGCCACCTTTCCAGGTGCCTTCCACCACCTTTCTTCAGCCATCGTGGTCTCTTTTTCAGCATATCCCCTCTCAGTAGTCCTGCAATATATATATATATATATATATATATATATATATATATTCATAATATTATTCACATTCATCAACCTTCTTCACAAGATCCATTTACATCACACATTCACATTTGTGAGTTTGCCACAGTTCTTGGCCAGTATAGTTATTTTTACAAACTGGGGGAAAGAGGGTGTTACAATTCCCTCCCCCTTAAAGGACCATCGTCCTCGATGTTCTATCTATCAACTTGACATGCATGTAAAGATGTAAACAAAATCGGATATGCATGTTTCATGGCATCCTCCATTTCCCATGTAGCCTCATCTGGGCCAAAATGTTTCCACTGCACCTTGACCTGTGCAATGGTTCGGTTTTGGAGTAGGGTTTCCTTTCTGTCCAGTATGCATTGAGGTTATAGTATAAATTCTCCCTCCGGTTCCACCTGAATCACATACCAATCAATTATATGATTAGCATCATGTACATATTTCTTCAATAATGAAACATGGAAAACATTATGTGCTTTTACTGTGGGAGGAAGTGCTAGCCTATAGGCTACAGATCCCACTCTGTCTAGAACCTCAAAGGGTCCACAATACCGAGGTGCCAACTTAGCACAAGCTCCCATTTTCAGGGAACTCTTCCTGGGTCTAACTCTGAGATATACATGGTCTCCCATTTTGAACTCTCTTGGAGTTCTCTTTTGGTCGGCATAACTTTTCTGTCGGTTTTGAGCGACCTTCAGATTTTGTTTTAT
>ML776589.1:80960-103133 GCA_009831015.1 Picea engelmannii | reverse complement strand
GAAAAACGAGCATTTTCTCGAATCTTCTAGAAGGAGAAGCTTCTATGGTGAGGTGGCATCCGAATGGTTTGGATCTTACTCGCTTTCATGATTTAGTGGGATCATCCTAACCTCCTCACCTTATCCTCTTCAACTTATAAAGGGAGAGGAGCTCTCATGGAGAAGGGGTTCTTAGCTTGGGATTGGATGAGCTTTTGTTAGCTTGTGGGTTCTTGTTCTTTGTCTTGGAATTATTGGCTTGGTTAGAGTGGCTTTGAGATTTGCTTTGTCAAGATAGATTGTGAGTAGCTATCAGATCTATGATTTTAGAATCCTTGGAGCAAGAAGTGTGTGGGGAACGAAGGACGGTTGGAAGGGACCTTACGACATCAAGGCAACGGTTGTAATCTCTCTTTCACATTTAATATGATACAGTAATATGTTTCTTTCCCATAAAGTTAGATTTACTTTATTACATAACTCCTTGATCATATGTATAGATTAGCTATTGAATATATTATTTGCTTTCACTTTGGTTGGTTTGTGCTGTTTTGATATTGACTGCACGAGAGCGCTAGAGCGAAGTAGGAGCAACAAAGATTAAGGAAGCGATTACAAGGTATGTCTCGTATTCTCACTTCCAATTTAATTCAATAGTTAGATCTAAGGAAAGTGATATATTATGTCCTATTTTGTTCTAGATCCAGGTGGATCTAGGGAGATCGGTTCGTGTCCGCACTTACGGATTAATCCTGGAACAGGCCTTGCAGCTTTGTAATTCAACCATGAGACTCCTCACAGTCTCGGCTAGATCTAGAGGGGTCCCTATTTTCCTTCTTTCGTCAGACTCTTCGTCTCTATTGTGGGAGCCCTCTCCCACCTCTTGGTGAGTCACCATTCTTTACGTCTGTAAATTCTTGTGGCTGATCGCTCGCTTGGGTGCAAAAGACAAACGCTGGTTGTTAGTCAATAGTTAGATACATTTTTATAACCCACACAAAAATTCATAATTCTTTCGCATGCATACACAGTCGGGTTCTTATTTTCAAACTTTGATCCTTTGAATATAAAAGGGTTTAAGATAGAGGGTTACTCCTCTTAGGAGTGTTCCGAACGAAGCTTCTGCGCAACTCGTACATGAGCCCATGTAGGCTGAGTGTTGTAACCATGCTCTGATACCAATTTTTCACATACCCATTACGGAAATTAAAACGTTTCACCCCTTTTCTTCTTTCCTCCGAAGAATAGAATTCCTCGAGTCCCTACAAGACCTGATACAGACCCTGCCATCCCTTAACCACACTCATCTGATCAACAGTTATGGCCACAGGCCTAACCAATATGAAATCCTTTCGCTCTTCGCGACTCGACACTACCAGAGCGTCAAGTTTTTTTACTCTGATAAACCCTGAAAGGCGATAGTTGACTTCCCTTTGACACTTTTCGCTACTCGCAGCCTCGCAGGTTGAAGTGTCTAGCTCTCGTGTTCTTCTTCTCTAAAGTCCCGAGACATGAAAGTCAGTGATGGTTTGACTTCCTTTTCTCACTTCTCGCAACTCGCAACCTCGCAAGTTGGGGCGTCAAGCCTTCGTGCTCCTATATCACGAACCTCCGAGACGCGAGAAGTCAACATAATGTTGACTCCTTCCCAGGCGACACATGTCCACCTGTCGACCATGAAGGCCCCACCTGATGGATGTGCCACGTGTTCTCACGAGCCTCAGCTCTCAGAACTTCATGACTTCTATGGTCAAACGTGGCCCCTTCCAACCTCCAAACCCCCCAAACTCCCGATATACGATATCTCCACAGAGTTCTGATCCAATGGTCCTCCCGTTCCTGGATTCAACGGTTCAGATTTTCCTCCTCGCGTTTCGCACTTCATGACTTTGTGGGTTGAAGCACCCAACCCTTGCGCTCTCTTCTTACGAAACCCCGAGATGTGAGATCCCGAACTCGGACCTCTTCCAGACTGCACCAACCCTAATCGTCGTGCAACTATGCATGATCCAACAGTTATCGACTATTCGCCACTTCTATCTCGAAGTGTCTCTACCGTCCATTTCTTCTCTCTTCTGCACGCATATGGACGTACATTTTTGACGACCCAGATCTATTTCTCTCCAACTAATCTAACTGTAGTTGTAGCTCTTCCTTGAGCATGCACTTCTCTTTCTTCTACTTGGAAGATTTCTTAAGTATCAAAGGTCTCAGCCTCTACTTCTCCTCTGCGACCTTCGTAGCTATGGCTCCGTGCACAAAATGGCACTATCCCTCTCGGGCTTCTCTACTCTGAAACCGTGAAAGATTTCCTCGACCTCTGTGAATTCTTACAGGGTCTGTGCATCTGAATAGGTGCTATCTGTCCTGAGCTTCGTCAACTATGAGGGACTTGGGAGCTTTGCGCTCTTTCTCCTGGATTTGACTCTTAAAAGAGTCTTCAGCACATCTACTGCTATCCTTCATCAAGTCTAGGACGTGAGTGGGTCTCGGTCTCTAATCGTGAAAACAAAGGAAAGGGGTTGAGGCATTTAACGCCCCCTCTTCTCCTTCCAATCTAATGGCTGTGAGTGACCACAGATCTCCCAACAGGATCTCGCCCGTCAAACGATACTTATCCGTATGCAGCCATCTCCGGATTTCAAGAGGATCATTCCTCCTCATGCAGGGTTACAAAGGCCTTGCACCTTCACATCCTCTTTCCAGGTTCTTGATGGGATTTTTAAGGAGGGCATCTCTATGGGGAGGTTCACCCAGGGTACTATCTGAGGCAGATAAGGGTTTCTCTCTCTCGAGAACCAAACGTGAAGTCTGAATTAGATCAATATGCATATAAATAGTGATTTATGAAAACATAAGCCACATGTAGTCCTCCCATTATAAACATTCAACTACCAGTACTGATCAAAACATCATACAATCATTCTTGCACTGAAATCATTCACAATTTCATAGCTTATGAGCATAAATGTCAAAATATATATATTTCAAGATGTCAGAGGCAAAACACTTATCATAAAAACACCAGAGGTGATGCAACTGCTGAGAGGGGTGCTCGTTTCCACCCAACAGTAGGCTCAACGACTCCCAATGGATTTACCACTAGCCACCCCCGAGATGAGACCACGATACTGTGAGACTGTGTCTCTATCTGCCAGTGATCGAGAATGAAGGTTACTCTCCTTCTTCTCCACTATCACCCACTCTGCATATTTCCAGAGTTCTTCTTCCCTCACGTCTGCCCCTCTTCGCTTCTCCCTCACGCCTTTTCCTCTTGCGAGGTTGCATGTGGCACGATTTCCCTCGCAGTGGTCAGGGCCGAGGCTCCTACAGATGGGAGGTTCACTTCCCCCATCCCTCATTAATTCCTGAGGAGCCATCTACCTTCTAGCTTGCGAGTAATTTATTTCGGGCCAGCGAGCCGCTCTTGGTTCTCCGGGCCAGTGGAGTCCAAATACGGTATTGGTTTTCGGTGGAAGTTAACACCACCTTTCTAGGTACCTTCCACCACCTTTCTTCAACCATCGTGGTCTCTTTTTCAGCATATCCCCTCTCAGCAGTCCTGCAATATATATATATATATATATATATATATATATATATTCATAATATTATTCACATTCATCGACCTTTTTCACAAGGTCCATTTACATCACACATTCACATTTGTGAGTTTGCCACAGTTCTTGGCCAGTATAGTTATTTTTACAAACTAGGGGAAACAAGGTGTTACACCTTCTCACACAAGGGTCAATCACAAGGTCGCATTGAGACTGGCAGAGTTACTCACCCTACTTTGTTGGTCTTGGTGTAGAGATTACGTGTATTATGGGGATCGCTTGAGAGGTATACCCACAATGATGAGTGCAAGCCTTTCAATTTGATTTCGGGCTAGATACCCTACCCTTGCATGTGGATCAGATTGTCGATTGTTTCCCCAGGCATCGCTGTAGTGATTGGTAACCTTAGTGGCCTATATCTTTAAGGTTTTTACACAAGGTGACGGTGGAGGGGCAAGTCTTCACAGTACCTGGAATCGACGTTGGCCAAACTCACTCAGGCTCCTTGGAGGGTATACCCATGATTATGTGTGGGATCTTGCACCAGGGTGTAAGTCCGTTAAGTAGGTCGTCAACGTAACTTTTCCACCCGCTCTATCTCAGCCCCTTCTTACTTTGTTCCCACGACGCTGGATTTCATCACCAACTAGTGCATTCATTGTGAGAAGGTTTTGTTTTCTTGCTTTCTTACTAGATTTTTAGTGTGTGCTGTTTGTTTTCCATAGAGGACTCTAGATTGGATATTTATTTAATGGTGTCAGTTCCCGAAATGACCAATGAGGGAACCCCTACTCCCGGAGAACCTTTTTTTTTTCCTTCTTATGGAAACATTGGTCCTCCTCACGTCACTACTTTGAGCCTTACAGGTCTCACTATTGGATTACCGGTATGGTTGTTTTCCACTCAGGTAATCCTGAATGGAGTTAGTGCTTCAGTCACAAGCACTTCCCCCCAAGAGAATCAACCTCATGTTGATCCTTCACCTTCTTCACCTTCTTCGCTTACAAGGTCGCCTTCCATTTCATCTTCTTCATTGAGTGAAAGTTTTGAAGCTAGTAACTCGGTGAATAAGAAGAAGAAGAAAAGAAAGAAGAAGAAGAAGAAAATTAAGCAAGGATCCAAACTTACAACCACTGTCAAACATGTTGGAAAACAACCAGTTACTGTTAATCATGCTGGTAGTGTTGATGATGTCAAGATCACCCAAACAAATCGTAAGCCCAAGTACCCTTGCAGGATTTGTAAGGGTAGCCATCTTCTTAAGGATTGCCCTGGTCTATCCAAGGTTATAGAAGTATGGTGTGCACACCCTGACCAACCCATAATGTCATCCTCTGAACAACATGCTGATGACCTCCCGTCAACTAGTCATGATACCATTGGGAAGAGGAAAAGTAGAGTCAAGTTCCCATGTATGTTATGCAAAGGGAGTCATCGCACTCACCTTTGTCCTCATATGGACGAAGCCTCGAAATTACTGGAAGACATGACTGTTTCACAACCTCAACTTCCAACTGCTTACCATAATCTTTCTCTCAACCGTTCAATAGTTGATGGAATGATCACTCTGGTCCCTTCACCGATCAATCTGATTGATCATGTCATCAATCTGGTCACATCCTTAGTTGAACTAGTTGACAAAGTGGTTGATCCGATACCATCCTTGGTCAATCCCACTCTCCCCTCAGAGAGTGAAACTAAAGCGGTCGATCTGATCCCATCCTCGGTCGATCCCACTCTCCCGTTAGAGAGTGTCACCCAAGTGGTCGATCTATTTCCATTTGTCGACCCCATTATCTCCTTGGAGAATGAAACTCAAGTGGTCGATTTGATCTCTCCATCGAACGATCCTACTCTCCCGCTAGAGAGTAAACCCGATACTACCCACATTTGTCTCATTGATACAGAATCTCCTGTGCCGAGGGGTATTCCTCCTTCTCCCGTAGGACCCCCTCCAAGTAATGAGGCCATCCATTTTGCTTGGGGTGTACTAACTGGACCTCATCTTCCCTCTTACATTCCTTTCCATATTACAGTACAGGTTTGTGGTCAGGACGTTCCTCAAAGGTTGATAGATGAAGGTTCGTCTATTAGTATTTTGTCCTCTATTGCTTAGCAATCTTTGGGTTATCCTCCACTTGTGCCGGTTACACAGAATCTGTTATCTTTTAACAGAAGAACCAGTCAAACTTTAGGGACCCTTCCACAATTTCCTGTAACTTTGGGAGGAAAAACTATCTTTATTGATGTCATGGTAGTACAAGATCCCTTGAATTTCGCTTTACTCCTTGGGCGGGATTATGCCTATGCCATGAAAGCTATTGTGTCCACTCTTTTTCATGTAATATCTTTCCCTCAAAATGGAAGAATTGTGACTATTGATCAAATTTCATTCATTGATCTTGACTGGATTGCCTCCCTGAATGGTTCTTATATGCAGATGGTATCGCCCCCGCCACGGGTCAATTATGCGGCGTTGTTTCCCATGGCTTCAACTTTTGATGACTTAGATCCAATAGTTGACATGGTGATCTCTTCGATAGGGTTGTCAGAGCCTGATCTCTTTTCTCCTGTCGCGACCCTCGACATGGTGTCCTTCCAGAGTGTGTTTCTTCCTTCCGGTGAAGACCTCTTGGAAGCCATGACTGAGTTTTGTCCCTTGACATGGTGTCCTTCTGGAGCATTGTCCTCTTGGAATCCATGATCAAGAAGAGAGTCGAGGATAGTTTTTTCATATCTAAGGTGACCTCATTAAAAAATGAAACAAAGGTCTTTGAGCATGATTTTCTGATTTCAAGCTCGTTAAAAAATGAAACCAGACTTGAGCATGGTTTTCTGATTTCAAGCTCATTAAAAAATGAAACCAGTTGTGAGGATACTTTTTCATCTCTGTGGCAACCTCGTTAAAAAATGAAACAAAGGTTACGAGAAAAGTTCTTGTTTCTGTGTCAAGCTCATTAAAAAATGAAACCGAGGTCTGGGGATTACAACTAGATTCACGAGCATAGTTCTTCTCCTGTGTCAAGCTCATTAAAAAATGAAACAACTTCCCCTCTCTGTTGAGTCAAGTCCTTCGTCTAGTATTTGAAGCTTCCTTTCCTCCACCTTTGCAGTTGGAAGAAACAAATCTTGGGAGGCATTTGGCTTTGCCCTCTGGACTTCATGCTGAAGTTAAATTGCTAGCTTCTTAAGATGGGGGCTAAGTACCAACCATCCCCGTGTTATTCCTTGGGAAGTCGCAAGCATAGTTTTCTATGGTTCAAGCTTGTGTAAAAATGAAACCACTTACCTCAAGCATAGTTTCCTCTTGTTCAAGCTTGCGTAAAAAATGAAACCAAGTCCAAGCATGGTTTTGTTTTGTTCTAAAGCTTGTGTAAAAATGAAAACAATCCTGAGCTTAGTCTTTGTTCTTTCCCATGCTCGTAAATACATGCGAATAAGTTACCGAGCTTAGTCTTTGTTCTTTCTCGTGCTCGTAAATCAATGAGAATGTAACCAAGTATCCTTTTATCACTTTTTCAAACTCATAAAGGTTATATGAAAAAGGAACCCCCTGGAGTTCCCTTTAAGCTCTTTTCATACTCTCTAAACATGAAAAGATTTCCAAGCGATCTTGTTTTTTTCATGCTCGTAAAAGTATTTGAAGAAAACGTTTGGTGAGCGATAGTTTATCACTTTTTCAGTCTCGTCAAACTAATTTACGAAAAAAGAACTGGGAGAGTTCTCTTTAAGTGTTTTTCAAACTCTCAAAACATGAAAACCCCTGAGTTTTCTTTCTTTGGACTCATAAAAAAAACATTGAAAGGCCCATGTGGGACCGAACCACTCCTTCCTAGGGTTTGTTAAACATGCTCCGAAGGACTCGTTTGAAGGATGAGCTTACATTACAAGCATATGTTATCCTCCTCAAGCTTGCATAAAAATAAAGAGGTACTCGCCAGAAATGGTGAGCGAAAAATTGGGAAAGAAATGTATCTAAACCTGTATTCTGTGGAAGAGTCACTTTTGAACATGACACCCTTTCACTCGCTTTGTGTCTAAGTTAGAAAATATGCTTGTCTCTTGATCATACTCCTTTATAAGATTACAAATTGGTCTGTGATCCCTGTTGCTGTGTCAGTTTTTCCAAGACATTTGTTGTTTCGTCAATACATTCAAAGAGAAGTTCAACCCTGAAAACCTTCTATTGCGTCGGCCATTTCTGCATTCCTTAAGCCTTCTATTGTGTCGACCATCCCTGAGTCAGTCCTAAATCACTTGTTACTCTGATCTACTTCAAATCTTGTTACCCATTTCGTGTCATTGATGGGGGGATACATTAAGGCCTTCATGTGACGAGTCTTTTCCTGTCAACTTCAACTCATTATATAGGAATTAGACTTAGAAACTAATTGGTACCTTGGAACTTGCATGCCTCAATGGCAGGTTTCCTCACTTTCGACAGTGGGTTCTCATTATTGACCCTTGATCGGGAGATTCCACCGAGTGTTCGACTTCAACTCATTAATTCACATTCGTTGGATTGTATTAGAGTACCTTGGGAGTCATTGACATTAATGGTGATTTCCCTCACACTTGTTAACGGTTCTCATCATTTACCGGTAATCAAGTGGTTTCTACCATGTTTGACTCCATCACATGTATTCGCATGGTTAGATTCGTACTATAGAGTGGTGGATATGAAGACCCTGGATCTTTTCTGTCAGATTCAGGTTGCGTTGGAGTATATTCAGATTGTATTGGTGCATAGATCCACAGTGTATGTCTGGTGGCTATGTTCAAATTTGAGTCTTTAACACATAGATCCACAGTGTATTTTTGGTGGCTATTTTCATATTTGAGTCATATTGGCATGGATACACAGTGTATGTTTGGTGGCCACAACCTATCTTACTTGACATGGATCTTCACATGTTGGAATTTATGCTTTGATTCATTTGTATTCTTAGTATGGGAATGCCTACCTTGGTGATGATATATTATTGTACTGTATTTCCTTATTTGTTGGCAGGTTTCCGACCGACTGTTCCTTGTTCCCTACACACACTCGGCAAAGTATTTCAGCTATCACTTTGTTCTAACTTCATACTTTGGGGGGCTCTCTGTTACACATTATTTTCCTCATCCCTATGACCGTTAATGATGTAAACCTGTCTGTAGTCTTCAGAGGGGTCAGTAGCCTGAGTTCCTGAAGAAAGAAGGGAGAAGAGTTTTTCCTGAGAGAAGAAGTTGCATTCTCCTTTGGAAAAACCCTATTTAAGAGGATGTTCGTAGGTTGCTATATCGGCAGGGTGCGAGAATGCCCGATTCTCGTAGGTTGCACCATAGCTGGGTTGTAAGAGGTTCGCAGGTTGCTCTATAGGCAGGGTGCGAGAATTCTTACATGTGGGAAAAACGAGTGTTTTCTCGAATCTTATAGAAGGAGAAACTTCCATGGTGAGGTAGCATCCGAATGGTTTGGATATTACTCGCTTTCATGATTTAGTGGGATCATCCTAACCTCCTCACCTTATCCTCTTCAGCTTATAAAAGGAGAGGAGCTCTCATGGAGAAGGGCTAAGTTGGATTTGGCTTGGAATTATTAGCCTAGGTGGAGTGTCTTTGAGTTTTTCCTTTGTCAAGATAGATTGTGAATATTATCATATCTGTGCTCTCAGAATTCTTGGAATGGAAGTGTGTGGGGAACGAAGGATAGTTGGAAGGGATATTACGACATCAAGGCCATGGTTGTAATCTCTCTTTCACATTTAATATGATACAGTAATATGATTCTTTCTTATAAAGCTTGTTGTGTTTTATTGTATGATTCCTTGATCACATACATAGGTTTATATTGAGTTTATGCTATTACTATCACTTTAGTTGGTTGTGTTCTTTTGCAGGTTCATCATTTTATGAGCGTTGGAATGAAGCTAGGATGGCGATGGCGAGAGGAAGCGACATTTAAATGGTATGTCACCCATCCCTCTTTAGTTAGTAAATTCAATATTTAAAACTTAAGGAAAGCGTCATGTTCTATTGTGTTTTGTTCTAGATCTAGGTGGATCTAGGGAGATTAGTTAGTGTCCACACCTACCGATTTATCCTGTAACAAGGGGGTTCTAGGATTGGGCTCTAGAATTGATATTGTTCCACATGGACTTTGCGATCCAGCCATGGCACGATGGACTGAGGTGATGAGGCGGTTGGGGGGTGGTAGGGTAATAACACCCTACAACGACGAGTTTTTCTTCTGGTGGCATCGGCAAGTGATAGCTTTGGATGAATACCAATATGTTGTGATCGACTTCAGAGGAGATCCAGACATGCCATTACCACCAGGTTCCGCCTACAGAGACATAGGTATGATTTTGTTTTTTGGATATTTCATTTTTTTGTATTTTTGTAGAAGAAAAACAAAAATATGGTTTGGATTATGTCAAGTACTAACTTAAACATATATTGTTACGCAGATGTGGGTCTGCGTAGGCCAGATGGACTCCCACGACATCGGTGAAGACACCGAGGGGATAAGCCAGTGGGAGGAGATGTTGAGAGAGTGATTCAAAACATGTAGGGAAACCTGTCTCGTTTGACACAAAGAATTCCCATGGTTCAGGTAGAGGATCTGTCGGAGGCAATGCAGTGGTAGGAGGTAGGTGTGCCCCGTGCTTGGGTGCGACTCTTTCGACGTCTCGTAAACTCCGTAGTATGTTATCATGGCACACATATGGTGCCACATGTGTATATATTGTGGTTATTGTATTGATTAGTCGTATATGTATTTTGAGGGTGTGAGCCCCAATTTCGTACTATAACACCATATTTTTTGGAGAGATGAAATATAAGAAACATTAGTCTTCAACTTTACTTATAATGAAATGTGTACATTGGTGAATGTGTTTTCTTTTCTTTAGTTATGTGACAAATGCCAATCTAAAACATAATTGGCGTATGCATCAGATACATAATTATAACTTCTAGGTATGTGATGATAAGTAATAAAATCAAAATGTCGTTGCAAAATTCATACCCATAGGAATCGTCAAAGTAGAGTAGGGTCTCGCACATGGTAATTGTTGTTCAACTAAAATAATACTAACTAAGAGTCCAGATGAACTTCTAAAGAATGAATACCATGTGAAACGACATCACATAGAATCTCTATAACAACGCTATATTCGACCACATTTTTCATTGATGGCCATAGACAAATACCACCTGAAAACACCAGTTGACCCTCAGGTGAGTAAACGACCCAAGCGGTGGAAGACAAGTTCCATGTATGATGACTGGAACCATCTGCGAATCCTAAGTAAATGGAAAACTCTGTTGACATCTTCCAACCAAGGGAAAACTCGATAAGAAAGCCGATGAAGAAAGGGGGAAATATATATACACTAAAATACATTAGTATACAAAGATTTACGCCCAATCTTGGGGCTGAAGCATAATATATTTTCAAGTAGAACCCATTCCTGGGCTCAACCAACATATTCCCTTCATAATCTCTTAAATCATAGGCTCCTTTTTCTAAGACATGTTGCCCGATATAAGTACCGTGCCACATGGGGTTGAACTTCCCTGCCCCCAATGGTTCTTTGGCTTGGTCATACAAGAGGACCAATTCACCCTCATCATATTGTCGAGGACAGAAAGACTTATCATACTAGACCTTGACACATCATTTATTCACTTCGATAACCGTAGAGGCATCTCAACGCTTCTCATCTAGGATATCTAGGCATACGAGACGTTCTTCGAGCTCAGAAGTGTCAGGTAGGAGCTTAAATTCCAGTCTAAGAGAAGGGATTTTTCATTTAATAGGAAGAATCAAATCCACACCGTGTACTAACTGAAATGGAGAAAAATTGGTGTAAGTCTTAACCAAGGTTCGGTATGCCCAAAGCGTAGGGTAAAGCATGAGATGCAAGTCAGATTTTCTCTGGCTAACAATTTTCTACAAAATGGTATTGAGAGACGTGTTCACTTCCTCTACTTGTCCATTTTCTTGGGGATAGTAAGGGGAAGAATGAACATGTTTAAACCCCAATTTTGATGTCAATTCTTTCATCGTTTCATTTTGAAAGTGACTTCCATGATTAGTGACAATCTCACTCAGGATTCTGAACTGGGATATAATTTGATTGAACACAAAAAATGCAGCAGTCTTACCATTGTATTTGATTGTAAGCATGGACTCGGCCCACTTAGTAAAGTATTCTATGACCACAATAATGTTTTGATGCCCCCCAGCCGAGGTTGGGTTGCAATCTGTAAAATACACCCCCCACTTGGTGAAGGGACCTATGGTGATGACCAGGTGAATAGGGGTTGGATGTGAGCTCATATTCCGAGTGAAAACCTAGTAGGGGTGAAACTTATTGACCACTTCAAGAAAATAATTAAAAATAGACGGCCAAAAATAACTGACTTGCAATATTTTCTGGTCTTTCGCAAGCCCAAATAGATGACCACCACAAGCTCCACTATGACAATCATTAAGAGCAGACTCAACCTCTTTGTGATTCAAGCAACGATGCAATATATTGTCTACACCTTGATTATACAAAGTGTCTCCGACGATAAGTTAGTTAGCTTGATATCGTATACATCGTCGATCATCTCTCAAAAGATGTTGAGGGAACTTCAAGGTTTGAAGATAGATAAAAATGTCTCCATACCAGGGGTCCGATGATGAGATAAGGAAAATGTGTTCGTTCGCAAATGAATCAACATGAATAACATCCTCATCTAAAATGGGGAAGTTTGATATTAACTTAGCAAAAACTAGCGATTTCTTGGATTTCGCCGAAGCAAAATCGAGGTCAAACTCTTGCAAGATGGCAATCCATTTATTATATTTACCCCCTATGATACACCTAGTAAGGATGTATTGAAATGGGTTGACATCAACAACTACAGTAGTTTTGTAAAGCAATATATAGTGTCATAATCGCTGAACTGCGTGAACGACAACCAAAGGTAGCTTCTCAACATGAGAATACTTGAGTTCAGAGCTGACTAAGTTTCAACATACCACCGGAAATGGAATGACAAGAAATATCCATCTAGGATAGTTTCACTGAAAAATTCACTGACCTTTATCTCATTATTCCACAATTAAGCATGTGTTCTCTAACCATACTTCTTAGGATAACTCAATCTGTAAAGCGTCTTCCCGTGAGGGTCTTCACCATAAGGGGACCACTTTGGAGTTCATCCATATTTACTTCTTATCCACCATGACAAAACAATAATGATTCATATCAAACAATATTGGGTCCATTACCCAAGCCTTTGTGCTACGGGGCTTTCTTCAAGGGTTGACATTAATGACAACCAACCTTAATCAACATTGTTAACCCATATTTGGGGATTCCATAAGGGCTTAACCCATCTTTTGGGCTTCCAACTTCATGAACTCATAACTCCTCAACCGTGAGGAACTATGTGATGTTCCACCTACCGTTGGAAATGACATGACAAGGAATATCTATCTATGAGTGTGTTTCCTACATTTACACTATATTTCATGTCCTTATTCCTAAAAACAAATAGGGCTTCATGAAAACACCTATGGGTTTGTTGTATACTTCTTCAAAGTGTCTTCTCATGAGGGACATACTTAGAGTTATGCCATAAGGGGACCACTTTTGATACTTCTGCAAATGCACCCATCACATATGTTGACATCAATGACAACCATTGCTTGTTGACATCATTGAAAACCAACTTTCCAAAAGAAAGTACACAACTATGTCGAATGGATACTAATCTATAGGACTCCAAGACATGGAAAAGCTTCATAGACAAGATGCGACCACCAAGGCCCACTTGATTATTGTATTGTAACCTAATTTTGCAGAAAAATCATATTTTTTGTAATTATTGTAATATCCCAATCGGGAAAGAGAACTAAAGTGTCATTTCAATCCTATGACCATTTGATATTTAGAGAACTACAAAAATATTATCTTTGTATTCTATAAAATACATGAATGTAAAGAGTAAATTACTTTTGTTCTTTTGCAATTCGGATGGTATTACTACTTTCATTTGAATAAAGAGCAAGAGGCATTTAGGAGACATGTGATTTTGGTGAATGTGTTTGAGATTTTTCTTAATTCTTTATTATTTATTTGTGTTCTAAGAGTTTGATTGTGTAAACTATTTATTTAGTTTTCTCTCCGACATAAATTATCACTTGTTTCCTTTATGAAATACAGTCATATTGTTATTAAACCTAAGCGCAATTTTTTTAAACATGTTTAATTGCACTAAAACTTTAATTTTTCATTTGAATGTCAGAATTATTTCTAATTCATAAGATATCATTCTTGACCGTGTTTAATCCCTATTAGTTGGATCATAATTAGGTTAGGTTTAATTTAGCATATAAATGCTTATTAGTTGAGTTTTAGCTAGCATCATGTTAGTTTAATTTTAGTTTTCGATTCATCTGCGAACCATGGGTTTTTAAAATTAATATTTAGATAATTAATTTAATAATGGAAACCGGGCCAATATTCTGGTCGAAAATGCTATCCCAAACGAAATTGGGTGTAATTGGGAGAATCCATAGGGAATTCTCCCTTACCTATTTGAAAATGTCATTTGGGTCGTCCAATATAAATGGTACTAGAAGGAGGGCCATAGAAATGAATGGATGCAAATAAAAAAACAAACCCTTCTTGTTCTATTATGTAAGTAAATACTTCCTTGTCTAGAGATTACCATCAATTTTGTTCTGAGCATATTTATCTTTCCTCGTCGCATTTTTTGAACACACCATCTCAAACTAGTGCTCAACGTGCTACCACTCATTCTGAATCTACTTTTTCTTCATCGCAACCCTGCATATTAACCATCCAACATATTGATATCATTCTTAGGTAGTCCCATGAGTCTGTAGACCATGTCTTCACTAGAAAATGGAGTAGACCTATAGGATAGCCTCCCATTGACTATTCAATACCTCAATTTTAGGGGAATCCTCACAACAAAGTTCCATTCTTTATCAACCCTTTCACATATCAAGAAAATCATGTTGTTGGAACTCCAGAATATCATCTTCCCCGAGATACATCAGAGTTTTCCAAGACTTCCTATTTTGGACTTGAACGTTTCTTGATTGTTGGTGGTGCCTATTGTAGACCTCCCTCTCCTCCTGAATCCCCACCTTATATACCAATAAACAAGTTCGGGGAGGACTCTCAAGAGGAATAAGAACACGAGAGTGAACCAGAAAAAAAACCATTATAGCTTACCTTTTATCACCCTCCAAATATGGTCAGAGATAATGAGAATCAAAATCCCCTTCACTAAAATCCTTGGCTTATTCCTGATGTAGTCGTCGTACCTAGGATACTCCATGCCATGCCTAAACACCCTAATAAATTCTTTCCAAATTTTGAATTTAACTGAAAGGATTTTGCCACATAAAGAAATCCTTGCTTTCTGTAAGACTACAAAATATTCAGCATGAGGATGTTGTTTATCAGTTGTTTCCCCTTAAATTTGAGAATAAATATTCGACATGGTTCTTGTCTCTGGAGGAAGCATCCATTACTATTTGGATAACTTTCGAGACCATTTTTCTTAGGAAATTTGGGGAAAACAAAATGCCAGCAAGTTTATTACTAGAACTATCAAGAATTAAAATGGATTCGAAGGAGTTGTTCAATGAATACAATTAACGCTTCCTTACCCTATTGAAATAAATACCAAAAGCCTCTAAAAATACTGAAGAAATTTTCATTGAATTTCATGTATGGTTTTCCCATGTCTATGGTAATGTTTGTTAAGAATGCTGAGAAAGACACCCTCAAAGAAGATTTCCAGGAAGCTATTTAAGTTGAAAAGAACATGTTGATTTCAAAATGGAATCATGGGGCAGAACCATCTGAAGACAAGGGTAAAACCAAAGAAATTGTGTCCAAACCCTTAGAAGAGAATAAGGATTCAAATTCCATGGATATGGAATCTCTCCAGAGAATTGTTAAAAAACTCTCCAATAAATTGATATATTTGAAGAATGTTTGAAGAGAATTTTTAGATTTCCTCCCAATGAATATAAGAGTAATCCCCCAACCAATAAAACCAATCCTTCTCAGTGTTAGGACCACACAATGTGCCTTTTTGCCTATACTTTTTTCCACTATTATACTCTTGATCACCTATATTTAGACTCATACTATCACTTTATCTGATCATCCCAAAGGTATACAACGTCCCTTCTCATTACTATATGTTTAATCTGTTTTGCATAATATTTTACATCACTCTCGTACTTGACCATTGATTAGAAATGCATAAGTGTTCAAAACTGCAGATTAGCATTTGAGGCCTATTGCTGAAACACAGAACTGTCCAAGGTCGTTGTTGCTAAAACACAGAACTGATGTTGAAACACGGAGCTGCCTTATAGTCCGAGGTCGCAGATGCTGAAACACGGAGTTGTTACACAATCCAGAGTTGCAGATGCTGAAACACAGAGGAAACCGCCAGGACCGACGATGCTGAAACACAAAGGAAGCCATTACAGTTAGCGGTCAACAAAGCTATAACCGTCGCTCCTACACAAGAATGCCGACATAGTCAGAGCGCAATTCACGTGGCTGAAAGAGCCCGCGAATTGCGATGCTGAAACAGCATCAGCAACAACGGGAAGAAGCTGTTACACCAGTCGTAACAGCAATACCCCATTCATCTCCTGTAATAGCATTCTGTTGCGTAAGACTAGGACATCCTATGCTGGTTTAGAAAGTAGATCCGACTAAGGATAGGACTCAGATATGCATTGTAATTATTGTATCAAAGGGATTTCCTCTTTTAATAAGGGGAAATCATCATTCGAGGATCCCAAGTTTTTATGTATTGAAAATCTTCAGAGAGAGGGACATACTTTATTTCTCAGACTGTAACATGATGTTTTGACAGATGAATAAAAGACTGCTTTGATTATCCGTCTCTAGCTTTCTCATTTCAGGGGAATCTTGTGAGAAGGGAGGGCCCACCTTCATCATAAGATTCACCCATTAGTTTTAGAAGTGTGTTAGTTCAATCTCTGTTTATGCTTTGATTATGTTTGTTTGTTGAAACACTGTTTTTCCTCTTTGTTGAAACACTACTGACTCTGTCTTAGTTTATTGAATGAAAATCGTAATTCTTTAGCAATCTTGTGTGATGATTTTATGAGGCTAGCCGGAGACTGGGTTAAGGGTTCCTGCTCAGACAGGAAGGAATCAGAACATCCTGTCCTCTGTAGATTTCATTCATTTCTGCAAGTGTGCTAGCCAGAGACTGGGTTAAGGGTTCTTGCTCAGACAGGAAGGAATCAGAACATCCTATCCTCTGTAGAATTCATTCATTTCTGCAAGTGTACTAGCCAGAGACTGGGTTAAGGGTTCCTGCTCAGACAGGAAGGAATCAGAACATCCTGTCCTCTGTAGATTTCATTTAAATTCTGCAAGTGTGCTAGCCAGGGATTGGGTTAAGGGTTCCTGCTCAGACAGGAAGGAATCAAAACATCCTGTCCTCTGTAGAATTCATTCATTTCTGCAAGTGTACTAGCCAAAGACTGGGTTAAGGGTTCCTGCTCAGACAGGAAGGAATCAGAACATCTTGTCCTCTATAGATTTCATTTAAATTCTGCAAGTGTACTAGCCAGGGATTGGGTTAAGGGTCCCTGCTCAGAAAGGAAGGGATCAGACTATCCTATTCTCTGTAAACCTCAATTTCACAAGTGTGTTAAACAGAATTAGGGCTTAAGGTTCCTGCTTAGAAAGGAAGGAATTAGATGCCCTTGTTCTCTGCTAGATAGAGTTAATTTCCTCTGCATTACTGTTTTCATGAAAAAGTGTTAATCAGAACAAAGTACTGAAGTCTCTGTTTGAGAATAAGGGTCTTGTTCTCTGGTTGCAGAATAGTTGTTATTTCCTGTTGCAAGTGTCATATTTAATGTAATCCAGGATTCTTTAAATTAATCTTTAAGATCTGCAATAGGTAGGTTGCTTTCCTGTGATTTAAATCAGAACTTCAGTTCATTCAAAGCAAGTGTGATTAGTATAGTATCTTTTACTACAACTGTAAGTTTCTTTTGGAATTGAGCATATATAGTGTGTGGTTATATTTGAAATAAAAGACTTCCCTGGGTTGATAATTTATGTATCACTTAGTTGTTTGAATCAATTAAGCAATTATAGTGACCAACATTTTGGCGCCATTGTCGGGGAAGATAGCTATAGATTTCAAAAGAACTTATGATTTCTTTTCTTTAGATAAAAAGATTGCATGAAAAACCCCAAAGACACTAACCCTACAGGTGGCAAGGGAAAAGGAAAAGGAGGAAGAAAGACCTACATAGACGAAATTTTATCAAAGTCTGAATCTGTTGCTCAACGACCAAACCTTCGAAAACAGAGCTCCCAGCCTTCATTTCAAGCAATTTTTCGAACAGGGAAAGAAGTTTGGAGTCCTGAGACAATCCAGAAGCTAGTAGGGGACATTAAGGACAGAGCAAGTGCAGCAGGGAAGCAGACAGAGGAAAACATGGATGAGTACAATGAGGAATTGCATCACGAGGAATAGACAGAAGGAGAGGTAAAAGATGAAAATTCTTCCTCTACATTAGGATTTCCTATTGGTGATCTCCCTAGAGGAACAACCCCCATGAAAAACATTCTACTCTCAGCATTGCCTAATTTTCATTGTTTATCTTCAGAGGATCCTGATGAATTTCCGTTTGAGTTTGATATATTATGCATAAGTTATGATTATGTTTCTAATGCTCAAAAACTAAAGTTATTTCCAGCAACACTAAAAGGGAATGCACTAAGATGGTTTATGAGCCTTGGAGGCCATGTAATCACAACATGGGACCAAATGAAACATAAATTCCTTAACAAATACCAAGACTACTGCCGAATGAGAGAAAAGAGGGAGGATCTATTCAAGATGATGCAGAAAGAAGACGAGAATCTGGAGGACTTTGTAGAAAGGATACAATACAATCTACAAAGATCCAATCATCCCAATGTAAGTAAGGATATTCTCAAAACCATTTTATTAAAAGGGGTAAGGGATGACTCTCTAGATATGCTGAACATGCTTGGGAAAGGGGACATATCCAAGGAATCATACGATGAAATTGTCAATTTATGCAAAAGATGTTCAAGGGGAGCTTCAAGAAACAGCTTAAACAACAGGGACACCACATTCTCTAGAGTCCAAAAATCAGCCAGCGGGGGAGCAACAAGAGCCGAGATAGGTAATTTACTTGAAGATTTTAAAACTGAAATGCTAAGCTCTTTTGCCTCACAAATGGATACCCTGCAGATTAAGAAAAAGCAAGCAGAAGAAGAAGCAGCCTTGTCTATCTTTTGTTCTCAGTGCATAGATAAGCATCCACGAAGAGAATGTCCACTGGAAAAAAAGCCAATCTGCACTATCTGTGATAAAGATCATGATACCCAAAATTTTCCATCTTTACCAGGGATCAAGGCAGCGTTACAACCAAAAGACGAAGAAGCTGAAGTTGTCTATCTGATGACACAGAGGAGGCAATGGCAACCGCGAGGACAAGGTATGAACTCTAACATGCCATTTGCATCTTCTAATCATTGGAACAATTATTCTTCTTTCAATCAAATGAGTTACCCCTACAATCAAATGCAATACACTAATCAAATGAACTACCCATCCATGCAACAAACTTACCCACCCATGCAGCAAACTTACTCACCCATGCAGTAAAATAACCCACCCTTTTTTGATCCCTCAACATGGACCCCTTGGCCTCCACAACAACAACAGCCATATCAGAATCAGTGGAATCAAAATTGGAGAGGACAACAACCCCCCTTTCAAAATCAATTACCTCAACTCTCACAACCACTCTCCTTACCAGCAGGTACTCCTACAAACAATCAAACGATGAGACCCCAGCTACCTGTACAACCTAACCCCAATCCGAACAATAAAGCTGTGCAGTGCATTGATATTTATAACCAGCCCACACTTTCTCTCCTCCCTGCACAATGCAACGATATTCATCTTCGATCTGGGAGAGTAGTAGAACCTACTACAGCTGATGTTACCTCTTCTAAAGAGGAAACAAAGGAGCATGATGTACCTGAAAAGGTACAATCATCCTCTAACAATGTTGCTGAAACAACAACACCACCATTTCCTAAGCGTTTAGCCCTAACTAAAACGCCTGAACCACCAGCCTTTAATCTTCTAGGGGAATTGCAAAATTTATATGTTAAAATTCCTCTACTGCAAGCACTCCGCGACGTACCTATCTATGCTAGGACAATGCGAGATATCTATGTTAAAAAGCCTGGTAGGAAAACTAAGGATCCCCTTACAGTCCATGTTATGGGAGATCTGTCTGCATTAATGTCAGGCAAGACTCCCCCAGTTAAATATGGTGATCCTGGCCACCCTACTGTTACAGTACAAGTTGGAAAAACGATAATCCCTCGAGTCCTGGTAGACCTAGGTGCATCCATCAATATCATGACTTTGGAAACCTTACAACTGCTACAATTACACGATCAAGTCAGAGATACCCCAACTATCCTAGAATTGGCTGACCGATCCACAATTAAACCAGAAGGAGTCATTGAAGACCTCAACATCTCTGTGGAATCCTGGAATTACCCTGTTGACTTTACAGTGTTGCAGCACAAAACAAAGTTGGGGGGCCACCCTCTAATCCTGGGTAGACCCTGGCTGGCCACAGCAGATGCTTTTATCAGTTGTAGATCAGGCTCAATGACAATCTCAAATGGTTATGAAACTAAGCAGCTTACCCTCTATCCTCATGCTACACCCTTGGTTAATCATGATAATTCTGTATGGGTAGACTTTGAGGATCAACCTACTCAACCACTTTTGACTATCGGACAAGCTTTAAGCCTGAAAGACTCTACTGAGGATGAAATAATCAATCATTTTATTTGCGAACCCTCCTCTGTAACTCCAACAATTCATAATCAACTAACCACACTGTTGGAGTCTGATAATCAAGAAAACCTCAATTCAAAAAGCCCACCTCAAACACCTAAAACCATCTCCTCCAAAAGCATACCGGTCGAAATTGAACCTGGCAAAACATTGAATATAAACCCTCATTTGAAAGATGTTGAAACACAACAGTTAATGAAGTTACTTAAGGAAAATAAAGAAGAATTCACATGGGATTACACAGATATGAAAGGAATCTCTCCTGAGTTATGTACTCATAGAATATATATTAAGGAAGATTGTCGGCCAATCTGTCAACCCCAGCGACGAATGAACCCCAATTTAAGAGAAATTCTCAAAGAAGAACTTCAAAAATTACTCAATGCAGGGTTTATTTATCCCATATCAGACAGTGAATGGGTGTCTCCATTGGTAATAGTTCCTAAAAAGAACGGGAAATGGAGAGTATGTGTGGATTACAGAGCTTTAAATAAATCCACTCAGAAAGATCACTTTCCATTACCATTCATTGATCAAGTGTTAGATAATTTGGCAGGGAAGAAATTTTTCTCATTTTTAGATGGTTTCAATGGGTATAACCAGATTAAAATTGCACCTCAAGATCGAGATAAAACCACCTTTACTAGCCCTTGGGGAACCTTTGCTTATAGATTCCTCCCATTTGGACTATGTAATGCACCAGCAACCTTCCAAAGGGCAGTTTTAGGAATCTTTTCTGATATGCTTAATGACTCTATGGAAATTTTTATGGATGACTTTACTCCTTATGGTGTTTCTTTTCAGGAAGCACTGGAAAACCTTGAGAAAGTACTTAAACGATGCATACAAGCTCAACTCTCCTTAAGTATAGACAAATGTCATATGATGATGAGTGAAGGAATAGTGCTTGGACATTTTATCTCATCTCAAGGAATTCAGGTAGACCCATCCAAAATACAAGTCATTAAGGACCTTCCTACTCCCAAAAATCAAACTGAGGTAAGAAGCTTTCTAGGACATGCTGGATACTACAGAAGATTTATTAAGAATTTTTCCAAAATAGCTTCTCCCCTGTTTGTTTTACTGATGAAAAATGCTGAATTCAATTAGACTAATTTCTGTCAAGAAGTATTTAATACACTTAAACATCAGTTATCTACAGCTCCTATCCTTAGAGGACTTGATTGGACACTTCCCTTTCACATATCCTCCGACGCTTCAGACACTGCTATAGGAGCTGTCTTGGGACAAGAAGAAGATCATCTCCCTTATGCTATATATTTCATCGGCAAGAATATGTCCCCTGTTGAACTCAATTATACAGTCACCGAGAAGGAATTTCTAGCAGTTATCTATGCAATTAATAAATTTAGACATTACATTACTGGCTATTCTACTTTTGTTCATACTGATCACTCAGCCATCAAATACTTAATGAATAAACCTATCACAAATGCTAGAGTCACCATATGGCTGCTGTTATTGCAAGAATTTGATATTACAATTGTAGATAGACCAGGAAAAGAGAATGTAGTTGTTGATTTCCTTTCTCGATTGACACTTAATGATGATTCCCCAGTAGATGATTCCTTTCCTGATGAATATCTATTTGCAGTTTCTGCTCACTCACCTTGGTATGCAGATATTGCTAATTACTTGGTTGCAGGGAAGTTACCATCAC